>OY288205.1:13637500-14237500 GCA_958449745.1 Ochropleura leucogaster | reverse complement strand
ACAAACAAACAAATTCACTTTCGCTTTTATAATATTAGTAAGGATTCATTAACATAACTAGCTAGGAAGCGTCTAGAACTCCAGTACGTTATTGCGTGTAAGGGTAAACACGTCCTAGTGCTACTGCCATAGAGTAAGCTGCAGAAGCATCTTGGCGAAGAGTGTGGAGGTACCTCTGTGTATAAACTCAAGGTCACACGAATCAGCCATGTCGTCGGCGTGTTCTTGTTCTGCTAGGACCTACGCCTACCGGGGTTGGGGGTTGTTCGAAAGAGAGACCGCGGCCCCGGAACATAAAGGGTAATAAAAGGAACATGGGTGGGTTTTAGTCAGTACAAATCTGACACTCCCCCCCCGCTCCGCCCAGGGCGGGGGAAGTTATATGACGATTTCACATCCGTAAAAAAAAGGGTTTGGCGTTGCTTCAGATTTCATGCCAGTGGTGCTCGTCTAATAGTTTCAAGTTACTGAGGGAGCATGGGGTATTTTTATGTGATGCAAATGTACCTTCACAAGGTACATTTGCATCACATAAAAATTTTGTTGAAAAGCTTTTTTGAGAAACGCAACAAGTCTGTTTAAAATGGGCAAATTTACTGTCAACTTTAGTTTAATTGGCAAGATGTGAATGTATTACAGGACATACTACTGCCTCTAATAAATATTCTAGCTCATAAAAAACACGATTTTCGTATTCTTGTTATGGCGTCTTTCAGTTGATATGATTGATGCATAAAAAGTATCATTGCCATCCAACGTGGCAATACTGCCAGCCTTTTGGTTTTTTTTCTGAATGAATATTTGACGCCCTGTAAATCTTTTTCCATTTTGAGACTTGTATGTATTTTTAATATTTGTAGGTAATATATAGATTTATTGAATTGAATAAAACATTATTGAATAAACTCATAAAGTCAGAGACACGAGAAACACAAGCTTATTGAACGCACAGCGCTATTCCCTCCCAAGTTGTCATTGTAAAGCTGTCAAGCGCATACTTTACATCAGTATGGCTCATTCATAGCTATATTACCTCCGGTATTCCATTATTTCAAATCAAAGTGATTTTAATACGTTTTACAATAAGGTGCATAGTTGATTGAGTAAACAATAAAAGGCGTTCTTGTAGAGTGTAGACACTTTTTTATCGAAGACAGCTGTTTTATGCAAAGGCAGACAGGGGAGGGTCTCGAAACTTTTTGTTTTTGTATAACAAACTTTTGCAGAAGTGAGGGGGTTAATGTTCTTGTGTTTCGTAGTGTAGAACATAAAATATTCATTGTATTTTTTTGCTTTAGAACTCCGTTTATGTGAACACAAGGCTTCTACAGATCCTGCCGGGGTTGCGGGTTGTTCGAAAGAAATACGGCGGCCCCGGAACGTAGAGGGCAATAGAAGAAACATGGGTGGGTTTTAGTCAGTACAAGTCTGACACTCCCGCCCCGCTCCGCCTAGAGCGCAAAAAAAAGCTTCTACAGATGGTTGTGTCATTATAGCGGCATACCAAAAAGTACCACAAAGTCAATAATTTCACAATGAAAGAACCAAAGTTATCTGTGACTTACCCGACAAAACTTTGTCTCACCCGTTCCTTGCTAAGCATCACTCAGATCCAGCCTGTCCTAGTTTTCTGTCCTCCCCCCGATACCCTAAGCCAAAGTTCGTACCCCACAAGAGGTGCCTTTAGCATGTAGTCGCTTAGCATTAAGCCTAACCTCTTGTGGGGAGTAACCTTACTCTTTCCTCAATTGCCAATCACCTCATAGGTTGCCCTGCGAGATGCAATAAGTACACAAAAACGAGCCATAGCGATGCAGACTCACGCATCGTGGCTTTCGTACAAACGTGTTACATAAACAACCATATCTTTTGACTGCGTAGACTTGAGAGTTGATTTTTTCACAGCACAAAGGGATCACAGAGTTAAGTATTTAGTTTAATTTCAACTCGATACCTAGACGCGTTCCCGAGATAAATGATCTTGACAGACAGAAAGACAGGCGGACAACAAAGTGATCCAAATGGGTTCTATTTTTCCTTTTGAGTTAAGGAACCCTAATGAAAAGGATCCACCCTATCCTGTCTGAGATTAAGAGCTTTACACTCTGATGTTCATTCTTCTATATCACTTTTAGTAGCTTGGTCTATGTAGTTCCTGAATGAGAAAATAGGTACATTTATATTAAATAGAGCAACTAGCTAGCGTTCTACGTACTGCCCGCCGTCTTTCTGGCCTAATCCCATGTGACTTGAAGTCGACGCACACGCGACGCTTTTGCTTCCTATTTATTTATTAACGATTTATATACATTCAGCAAAACGAGTATGGTTGTCGAGAAACTGATGTTACATATTAAACTCAAATTAAATTTATTGAATGAACTGTTTGTTTTCAATCGAATAAACTTTATTTTATTTGAAAACTATTATGGGTTGATAAGCCTTTTTATTTACCTCCTTTACTGTATGTACACACCGATTAGAAAAAAAAATAGTTTCTAAAGAAAGCTCCTCCGCATTCTTACTCTACGTCCTTCCTTATTCTTTATAATGTTCATTCGTCATCAAAACCTCGGTCTTTTCTTTAGATTGTCTATCGTTTATAGTTAACAAATTAATTTAATAATTATTATGTACATTTCTGTTTTTATAAGCCTTGAATTTAAATTGAAATAACTGGTATGTACACCCACAGCTTCCACCCAGTCGCAATGGCCGGTGTTAGTCCAAATATAATGCAGAGGTAGATAGAATATCATTAAAACATAATAAATATAGAGAGTATAATAAATTACTGTTAGATTGAGATTTTCATCCTTTAAAAATCTGAATGCCCACTCATAATATGGTAGTTTTTAGGGTCAAATACATTCTATTTAGTCCGCCTTTTAGGTTATTCAAAAATAAGGAACACGTATTTTTTTATTTGTATATTAGACCAACAATGACAAAGGTATAGCCCATTAAAGTTACATAAAACGTCACGCGTTGCTGCATCTTTTCGCTACAAGTGACGTCAAAGTAATACGTGTCTTATTTTTGAATAATCTAAAAGACGGACTTCTACATTTTTGTTTGGAAACTAGCCTAGTATATTTAAGTGTCCAAAGCTCAGAACGGGAATGGTAGCACAAGATTTGAAAAATTCGATTTTATTCAAACTCAAAGCATTTATTTCAATTACACCATTACAGGCATTTTTGAATGTTAAGAAACAAAATAATGAAGCTTCAGTCCCAGACACAATGTATAATAACTTGTGAAGTTTGACGGCACGGTTGGCGCAGTGGCTGAGCGATCGACTGCTGCGCTGCTTGTCGCGAGTTCGATTTCCACACGGTCTACGCTTCACGCATATTTGTATGACCTACAGATAGTTGTTTCGGGTCTGAGTGTTTGTGTATGTAAGCTTAAATGTTTGTTAACGCACCCACGATACAGGAGAAATTCCAAGTGTGGGGCAACATTAAAAAAAATTTAGTTGCCCATTCCAAAGCGTTGATCTCTATTGGAAATTCATTAGAAGCAATTCCGCTTAACATAGCCCTCAGAAATGTTTGCTACATGTCCTTTGCAAAACTGCAGGCTTGCAACCAAAAACACAAGAGCAGCTATCATTCTTACATTGTTTTCTATCGAGGCCTTTACTAAAACAGTTAATCTAAGAAAATATGATAACGTAACTGCGGTCAGTCGTCCATAACGGTAGATAGGGATGCGTACGCGCAGGTTGCGCGCGATCGTCCAGTTGCGGCCAACTTTGCGGTCAGCACTGGATTGCAGCCGTCCCGCTAAGCTAACTACTACCTGATCATTATATGTTACATTTTATTTATTAAAATAGTTGACTGTAGCGTGGGATAGGATATGTAAATAAAAGTTATGGTCAGTTTACAGGTTAGGTTGAACTGTTTTCAAGTTAACTCTGTGTTATGCATCAATCATCATTTATATTGACACGGGCAAATTGTATATAGGTATTACAAGTGGTTAATACTCTCAATGCTCTGCCGTCAAAAGGGTATGCAACTCTTTAATATTCGGTTAATACAAATTACTGGAATATAAATGTTAAAACAATTATGTCAAGTAAATTAAGAACAGTAAAAATCTCAGATTCTCTTTATTCTTACAATTGTATTTTTCAATTTTCTTAAAATATATACAGCAGCAGGCAGGGTTTAGTCTAAGAATGACTGATTCGCGAAATGACTACATGGTCTATAATTGACCAATTCTTGAAATGTACAATTCTTTAAATGACTGATTCTACAAATGACTGATTCTATAAAAGACCGATTCTTTTAAAGACCGATTCTATAAATGACCGATTCTTCAAATGACTGATTTTTCAATTCTGTGAATGTGTGTGAATATCGTAAATAAAATGCTATGTAAGGGTTTGCAAATCATATATTTCAACTAGTTTAAAAAAATAACTTGTATAATGCCACGTACTACATCTTGTAGCGCAAAAGTAAACATTTATTCGGTTTCTTTTCAAACAATCAACAATTATAAAAACTAAGAAATAAATCACTTAGGAATATGAAGTTGAATATAAATATTTAAAAAAAAAAGACTATCATTATCAAAAACTAAGAAACAAAATCACTGAGGAATAATAGGTTATAATGTCACGTACTACATTTTGTAGCCCAAAAGTAAACATTTATTCTTTTTATTTTTAAGAAATCAAAAAGTCATAAAATCAATTATCAAAAAATCAACAATTATAAAAAATAAGAAATTAAACACTTAGGATTATGTAGTTGAATATAAATATTTAAAAAAAAAGACTACTGATGTTTCTCCATTTTAATTTTTTTTTAATACTTTTTTGTACTTTTTATCAAATAAAATGTAAGTAACGGTTTCGGCGATTTTTTCCAAATAATTTTGTCAAAAATAGAAGCGGTCCCTTCAATGTATCAGTTTGGGAATTACTTCGAAAAACAATGGCACAGAATAAGTCTGCCATCTTGAGTTGTGCAGACCAGCGTCATCGCACCACTAACACATTAAAAGGCTATCATCACAGATTAAATGTATTGATACCGAAAAAAACCAAGTCTCTTTTACTTTATACAAAAGTTGAAGCAAGAAGCCAAACACTGTGATATAAGGTTAAGGGATACTCTTTTCCAGGTTTCACGAAAAAATCGCCGAAACAGTTATATTTTATTTGATAAAAAGTACAAAAAAGTATTAAAAAAAAATAAAAATGGAAAAACATCAGTAGTCTTTTTAAAAAAAAAATGATTTATATTCAACTACATATTCCCAAGTGATTTTGTTTCTTAGTTTTTGATAATGATAGTCTTTTTTTAAAAAATATTTATATTCAACTTCATATTCCTAAGTGATTTATTTCTTAGTTTTTATAATTGTTGATTTTTTGAAAAGAAACCGAATAAATGTTTACTTTTGCGCTACAAAATGTAGTAGCATTATACAAGTTATTTTTTTAAACTAGTTTTCATAGCATTTTATTTACAATATTCACACACATTCATAGAATTAAAAAATCAGTCATTTGAAGAATCGGTCATTTATAGAATCGGTCTATAAAAGAATCGGTCTTTTATAGAATCAGCCATTTGTAGAATCAGTCATTTAAAGAATTGTACATTTCAAGAATTGGTCCATTATAGACCATGTAGTCATTTCGCGAATCAGTCATTCTTAGACTAAACCAGCAGCAGGGTCCAAGCTACCGGTGGTTTGAGCTCCAGAGACCCTCACAATGCGAGCCGCCGTTCTAAATCCCAAAAACAAAAAAAAAATACAGCTTTAGTATTATGTTATAATAAAATAATAAGGAAAAGACCAATGAAGATTAACCAGAGTAGTATCCTGGTACTCTTTTATTTTAGTTATCAGTGGATGATTTATCTTTTAACGGCTCTGATTGTTCACATGTGTTAAATACCCAATGGATAACCAAAAATGGAATGGACTTGATTGTTCAATACCCCAAACAAATTCTACAAACTTCAAAACAACTTTTGAATAAGACGACTCGCGTATTCGTACGACGACACATCAAGCTATAAAATCCCAAATTATTCGGATCTCTGATTGTACGGGAACGGTTAAAAGACCGAGGTCATATTATATTAGAAAAGTATAACTTATTGCATGACCGTGTGTACATGATTATCATAACTAGATTCTACAATAGGCAGTTTAAAATTTAAATGTCTATTGTTGAAAAAAAAATCTAGGAGAAACTTTCGTTTCTTTTGTTAATTCTTTGCGAAAGGGCTTGTAAATTTAATGATCTAAATCACAGAGCAGCCGTAATACATCTCATTTGTTAAGCCATTGCCGGTTGCTCAATTGTATCTACGTGGAAGCGTAATGACAGCAATCTATATTCTTGTGATATTATTCAAAGTGTACTTTTACTAAGCCAGCTCTGTGAGATACGGTCACCATTGTGTGAGAATTCAATAGCCCACAGAATCCTATTGCGTGCACTTGTTCTCATCGAGTTTATTTGTATACAAAAGGTGGGAAAGTTTGTGATAGATTTCGAAATATTTTAGATTAGATTGATGTTATCTATTTTATCAATGTATAATTGAAATGGGATGATGAGAAACGTACTGTCGTTTTGTGAAACATTGTGTTGCACGTACGGGTTAATTTTGATTTTAAAACGTACAAAGGTGTGATGAAATTTACACTGCGGTTGAAATTAATGGTGGAGATGAATGTTCTCACAGTGGAACTCTATTATGCTCGTAAATGTTAACCGACAACCAATTACCAGAGCAGACACACGTTTTTATGTTTGTTCCAATATCATTTCCAAGTCTTCACCGGTTTATCCAGTTCATAATGACGAAGTAGCAATAGATAGTTAGGGTTACCAGACGTTAAAATTCCTTTCGATTGTGGGTTCCGTAACTTAAAAAAAAGTGGATACCTTATTGGATCACTTTCTTGACCGGCTGTCCGTCTGTCGGTGTAAAGGTATCGAGTTGAAATTAAAAGCATAACAACTCGACTCTGTGGTTTTGTTGTGCTGTGAAAAAACGTCAACCCTAGTCTACGCAGTCAAAAGATGTGGCTGTTTATGTTTCAAGTGTGTACGAAACCCTCGGTGCGCGAGTCTGCATCACTCCTGACCGGTTTAATTAAAGGTTTAGATAATATCTAAAATACTTAACGTACTTAAATGACGTTTGTTTTTCAACGAAGATTCAAACAATGGTGGATCTGTCTGTACTTACCCATTTCGCAAGTCCTTGTGGTAAGTGATGTCAATACATTAACCGAGCACAAATTCTTATGGAAAACCCCAGCAACCCTTTGCCCGACCAGAGAATCAAAAAACAGTAGGCCTACCATGACGTGTTAAAGCAGAACTTATTCTACTGAGGGAAAGAGATGGCGCTAGACACCCTGTATAGCTTTGTCTCTTTCCCTCAGTGGAATTAGTTCTGCTTTATGACGTCATAGTAGGGTAGCTGGTCCTCAATAATAGCAGTTCCTAGACCTTGTGACCATTCCCCCAACGAGGCAGTTTATTTAGTATTGATCGAAGTATTTAACGGTTATTTGTCTCGCTGCTCGAGTGTAACCAACCGTCAATATTAGTTTGGCTTCAGAAAACTTGCACCAACGATTCTGCTTAAAATTCTCACGAATAAATCTGTTTGCGAATGCGAAACATGATCTCACCAAGTTCAACGTTTTGTAAAATGTACCTAAGTGATTGGGTATTAGTGACTGTTTTGGTATTAGTTACAGCAGTAAAATAATAAAAACAGGTTATACCTAAAGGATCCTTAATAAGGGTTCCATATTGCAACTTTTATTGAAATCATTAGAGCCGTTTTCCAGAACGTGATAGAAATATTGCTTATTAGATAGTATAGGATAAAGGGATCCTGTACGGGTAAATAAACATAAACACCTTAAAATTAAACAAACAAAACAATTAATGTCTAAAGGTTCTCAGTTCAGCATAATACCAAATGGCAACAAAAGCCCAACCGTCGCTGATTTTCACCTGCAAAAAGAAAATAATCTTTCTTTCAGCTGTTACTGTAGCAACTTTATAAACCTTTATCGCCATTGACATGTCTTGAACATTTCAATACACTTAAATCAAACTGTATGCGAAACTATTTACAGTGGAAATTCACTTTGAAAGCTTATCTTTTAGCACAAACAAGTCTCGAAGTTCGAAGTCCGTAAATAAAACGTCACATCAAAAATCTTCAATCAAGATACCAAAACACGGCTATTCGTTCAGCAGCCCTACGTTCACAGTACAACAATCATTAACATTGAATCGAGTTGTAATCTAGCTGGCTGTTGGCATACTATGGACTGTCGTGGCCTATTGCCTATGCATGAGAACCTCTAATGGTACCATCTTGATTTGTTCTGATGTACACACGTCTTTATGACGAAACTACTCGAGTAACGCAATCTGTTTCATTCGATACTCGATTTGAGTTGAATCGATTTTGGGTGACGTCGGGAGGTAACCGGATGGTACTTGTGAGTCAGACGATGCGAGCTTGAGGATATTTTTGGCACTTAAGGTAAAATTAAATTTAAATTAATGAAGGTTATTTAGTGAGTGATGCGGCTCTGTGGACTGTGAGCAATGAGTAGCTCACCATACGTCTAGTGACGACAGGCCGTGTCGTCGGTGCGTTAGTGTTCCACGCGCGCCAGAAAATGATGTAAGTAAAGTAAAGGGGCCTGCCAGAGCCACCGCCTGCAGGGGTTGCGGGTTGTTCGAAAGAGATACTGAGGCCCCGTCACATAAAGGGCAAAAGAACAAGTCAGTACAAGTCTGACACTCCCCCCGCTCCCAGAGCGGGGGAAGTTATTTGATGATATCCCATCCGCAAAAAACATGTAAGTATGATGATTTATCTAAAAGCTGGGACCTCTTAGTAATAAACATTAAATAAAGTTAACTTTACGACGATAACGGCATCTAGAATCGTGACTTAACTTTAGATCAAAATAAAACAAAAACTGCTAGAAAATCTGTTATTTACTGAGACTAGATGCCAATTTTATAATAATACTAACTGTTGCCCACGGCTTCGCCTGCGTAGACTTCGGAATATATAACCAAGAGAACATAGTACCGGAATAATACAAAATATTCTATGTATTAATTTAGGTTATAAACTATCTATGCTAAAAAAAAACAAATCCGTTCAGTAATTTTTGCGTGTAATAATAACAAACATCTATACATCCTCACAAACTTTCGTTCAAAAGAAGCCTGTCTTAATCCAGAGTATTTGAGCTACATCCAAAATTTCATCTAAATCGGTGCAGAAGTTTAAGCGTAAAAGAGTAGCAAACATACACACACAAACAAAATTTCGCCTTTACAATATTTAGTAAGATAAAGTAGGATAGGGTTGCGAAATAACCGTATAATCCACCGTTTAATAAGTTTTTTAGAATATTAATTTATTTTCTGCGATGACAATCAATTTTCCGTAACTGTTTACTTTTAATAAAGTTCATAGGGTTCAGCTTCGATAATAATGTTAATGAAAATGTTTTTTTTTTTTAATATAATAGTGGTTTAAAGGAATGTCCTAATCAACTGCATTGCCTATAGAATAATAATTTTATTCAGTTTGTAGTCTAAGGTCAATGAGTAAGGTCAAATTGCTTATTTAAATTTATTTTACAAATATGTCATTTTTCACTACCGGGGTCTACTTTTCTGTGACATCAAAGATCAAGTCATAAACATTATTTAATATTTTAGTATTTAAATTGCATGATCGGGTAGGTACCTACTCTAATTGTAATTACAAATTTCACAATAATATTTAAATATTTAGTAGGTACCTAATTGCATATAAAATAACTACTGATTAATAATTGTAATTGAGAGGTCAGCATACACTGGTTTTGTATACGTTGATATAAGTAACTAAAAGTTTTGACACTTACGTCAAACAAATAGCAATGTACAAAATTAGAGTTACGTTTTGGACCTTCTCACCTCAACAGAACCATAAAATCTCCGAAAATGTCCTGATGGCGTCATCCTACAAACATTACTGTATCCGCGTTGCACAGTCTGACAGCATTGTATTGTTTGACACTACGCATTATGATCAAGATTGTTCTCTGAAGTCTATTCTATTTGATTTACGAACTATTTGAATGTCCCCATTAACCTGATGAATTACGCAACATTCGCGCGAAAATTCGACGAAAATTCAACGAATTTATGAAAAACATTTTAGCGAGGTAGGCCTTCAAAAAAACGAAGATTTTATAAAGTTCCCCCGTGAGTACTTAAGACAGATTTGTCTTATGTTCCCCCATTGGAACTTAACAACATTCAACAGGTTAATAAGTAACAGGTTGACTCGACGGTTGCCCTAGAGGTTGAGAGATTGTCATGCTCACTTAAATGTCTCGCTGATGATGGCGTGTGTATCGGGTCATTTAGTTCCTTTCAAAATGGTTGAGTTGAATGGGGCTGATATATGCGTCATGTTGAACGGGCGTTGTTACTAACGAGTAACAACGCCACGAACGAGTACAAACCGTGGTGGCTAATAGATGATCAGTCACGACTGATCATCTATTAGCCACCACGGTTTGTTTTATTCCTCTATTAAACTCTTGTTTTTGCTTTTACTTTGGACGCTCATAATGTCCTCGTTTTCTTTATAGAGATCTACGCTTTGGAATGGGCAACTACAGTACTTACATAAGTTATTATGTTTTGTGAATGGGACTGGACTGCTGAGCATTCATTGGTTCGATTCTCAGGTCGGGCTAATTGCTATTAGGTTTTCCCATCCAGAATTTCGCAGTAACAGCAGAATCAGGTACAAACAAGTAACCATTAAATATAAATGACAATTTAAAAACTCGTACTCTCGTACAGTTGAAAGATTATACAAATAACTTTGCTCGTCAATGATGCATAAAATATAACTCTTTAAATTTATCGTATAGCAATGTCTATGAAAGGGTTTTTGTAATGTCTCGGTCCATTTTGCCAAAAACGCAATTTTATTTAAATACTTAATGTATTCCGCATTCATATTGTACGAAATTCTTAAAAAATATACCTATTTATTACAAAAATACAATGTAACAAAAAAAACGGCATTTTATTGTAATCTTTTTTTTTTCATTCTCGATAATTGTCTATGAACCCGAACTTCTTGTGCGTGTCCGAAAATGATGTAGAGTAGGGTAGTAGTAAGTAGGTCATAAACGTATTCCGTTTAATTTTCGTTCATTACGAAGTTGCGTTTCGCAGAAAGAGAGTAGAGCTCCAGTCGCGCGCGTCTATCGCGAAGGCATCTAAACGATATATCGCGTTCGGCTGTGCCGTTCTAAAACCGCGATGCACGGAAATTTACCTTTATGGTACTTCTTTTTCTGGTAAATTATCAAATAGCTTCCTCGCTCTGGGCGGAGCCAGGGGGAGTGTCAGAATTGTACTGACTAAAACCCATCCATGTTCCTTCTATTACCCTTTACGTTCCGGGGCCGCGGTGTCTGTTTCGAACAACCCGCAACCCCGGCAGGAACTTTATGGTACAGACGCCTGCACATCAAGCTACTACAATCTGTCAGATTTCTTTGATAGATTTTCGACTTTATTTCTAAAGTATTAGGTTTAAGGTTCATTGAAAAAAATTGACAGTTTCGGGTAGCTTCACCTGCACGCGTCTGTACTTTGAAACTAGCTGTATCAATATTACTTGCAGGAATGGTCTAAAAATTCTCTTCAATAACAATCTAATTTACTCATATAAAATCGCCTTAACATAACCTTGTATTTAATCGACGCTTTGACACCCAAACTAATCGCGTCGATGTAATCAAATATCACGGTAGTTTTATGACTTATTTTTTCTATAATGCACCATAAATATGCGGCATCAGTGTAAGCAGTACTGTATCTAACAAACTAATTAACCTTTGGCAACGGCTCATGCTTATTCATTGCATTCAGCGACTATGGTAGGTACTAGGTACAGTCGCCTGCATATTCGCGTGAAACGTGATTACTGTAAGTTTGATTAAAAAACACTGTTTCCCGCCAAAGCGAGTTACCTACTTTTATCTTAAAACTAGATGAGGCCGGTCTTCCAATTTTCCAGTTCATAACCATCAAGTGACTGCCGATCGAGATTAATTTTAAAAGATGCTTTTGGTATTCGTGACAACGTGACGTGTCAACTAAGACATAATATAGTCAGGATCGTCAGATACAGTTGAATTTTTTTATAAAAATCTTCTTTTTTTCGTATAACATTTTTTTTTATTATAGAGATCCAACATTTCTTTTAATAAAACAATTTTGGGTTTATAACAGTCCATCGGTTTCTAAGCAAAATTAAAATATATCTGAAAAGCATATTACATTTATTTTTTATGGACTGTACTGTAAAGGTTTTATATCATTAACCAAACTTTAAAGAGTGCTGGCTGGTTTGCAATGACGTTCGAATACTCAAGCTGTTTAAACAGAAAATGAAAAATATAGAGAAGAGAATAGCTTTGCAATGATGTGTATTTGTAAAATGATAACATAAAAATGTTTATAAGACTTCTATGCCACTTTTATTAAGAATAAACGCCCATATATTTACAAACAATTATATGTAGTACCAACCTACCTCATAAATAAATAAATAATTTAAAAGCCCTTTTTGACCTACCTCATACTGTTAGTAAATACGCGTGAAACTTACCTAGGCTCACACGCGACCGGTTGACCTACGAACCAATATCTAGTTAAAATGTTGGCAAATGTTGTTTTACATTCTGGTTGACCCCAAACATCTAATTTACTATATTAACATAAAATAATATCTTGTCTATTATCCCCGAAGGCATACATTTTAAGTACACGCATATTTCACTAGTTATGTTTTTAAGTTCCATGTATCTTAACTATTGCCACCTATGAGGCACAAATCTAGGCTCTATGGCTGTAACTGACAAATTCCTCATGGAAAAACCAATCATTGATAATTTGAAACTTTTTATGCGCGTAGAAAATGTTTGCTGTAATATCAGAGTTTTATTATACTTATTTCTTTATCAGAATTGGGATAGGCAGTGTCTTGCTACCTCTATAAAAGGCGCGCCTTTGATGCCATGCATATACTGTGTGCGTTATACTAGTCCTTTCAGAATCAGAGACAAAAGTTTAAAGATTATAAAGCTTGGAGGTCTTACGTAAGTAATTTTTCGCCTCAGCAGCTCAAACAAATAGGTTTTGCTGCGTGAAAACCTCGCCGCCGCTCAGGATTCTACTTTGATATCCCTCGCTGCGTTCGTGATTTAATCATAGCATCTTTCACAGGCGCGGGATTCACGCTATCTTGTTGCAGAAATAACTATTGTCATTATATTATCTTCACATCCTACTTCCTACTATAATAATATTGTGAGGTTGGATGGATGTAGGGATGTGTGATTTCACGTAAAAACGGCTGAACGGATCTTGATGAAATTTGGCACAGAGTTAGGTTAAAGTCTGGAGATAAAAAATAAAGTATCCTATGTGTTAACATAGGATACTTTATTTTTCAATCATCTCGCTGGCGATGTGGCGGACGCCAGCTAGTTCATTATAAATCTGAAAGTTACAGGAGTGACCTTTGCAGTACAAAGACAGCCTTAATTAATTAAATGGTTTGTTCTAGAAGTTTCCAGTCTAATACGGAAGCCCTGGTATTAGCAGACCTGGTATTAAAAGCTCGGAAGACTTTTAATTAATATAGCTCTAGTTATGTAAGCTAAAAGCTTTCCTATAAAGGCCAAGGGCAAAGCGCTAGTTGACGTGATATTTTCCACACGAATTGGAACGCTCACTTCAGTTAGAAAATTCCATGTAGGTGTATTTCCATCGTTAATTTCTGTGGGTGTTTTAATTTCGTGCGGAGACATTCTACATTCTAACTTGAAGAAATATCCCATCATCAGTAGCCAAGCCTTTTCCTCAATATCTTGGAATTTATTTCCAGTATAACTGAACCCAATTCGTTACTGGTTATCAGACTTTTACGCCACTGACTACCTATAACGCCTGTCAAAAATTTGCAGATGCAAATGACAGCCGGGACCAGAAAACTCGGTATGTAATAGGTGGGGGTGGTCACCCATCCACAGATCAACCTAGGTAAGCGAGAGCTGTTTTTATTTAGCGTCGGGCTCTTCCTTGAAGCCTAAAAGGAGTACCTATTAGTATATTAGATGAGTAGATAAATAGGCGGAGGTCGTTCAGGTCGATCTTTACGTTAAACCACGCTTGCCTAGGTCGGTCTGTGGATGGGTCACCACCCGTTACATACCAAGTTTCCTCTGTACCTAGGAAAGCACATTGTACTGTTGGTCCCGACTGTCAATTGTAAATCTTTGACAGTCGTTACAGATAGTCAGTTTCCCGAGAGTCTGACAACCTGTCTTACCAAGGGGTATCGTATTACCCAGTACTAACTGGGTTATGGAGGTTAGATAGGCCGTCGCCCAATGTAAACTATTGGTATTCAGCTGCATCCGGTTAGACTCGAAGCCGACCCCAACATTCGTTTGAAAAGGCTAGGCAGATGATGATAAGATACAAATTAACTTCGGTTAAATACACAAAGATAAATCGACGTCTTCCTAGGTCAAACCGTAGCAAACTAACCGTAGATTTAAATATGCGATAAATTGTAATTTAAAACGCAATTTTCACATAAAGTTTTTAACAGGTATCTTTTTTTCTAGTGTCTTGTTAATTGTTAAGGATTAGGTAAAGAATATAATTATCATTGTTGAACGGAAATGTTAAATCTATGAGAGGAAGGGACAGCCATGACTATAAAAATATCAATGTTAAAGTGAAGGTTTTTGTATAATTTGAAAATACTAAACTAAAAAAAGAGACGAGACGTAATAATCTTGGTTTATATATAACGTATATTCAGAATACTATAATATGAATAATAGACAACGTTCGATGAAAAGCTTCGAAAATTTAACCTTTTCGGACACAATCTTTTCGGTAACCTCTCGACCTGTAACCTTTAGAATTCTACTTATTTTGAGGTTTACCTACCTATTGATAATAAATAAGTATATGTATAATGTACCTTACCGGTGTTTCTTTTTCTTCTTTCGTATCGATGATGTAATGGTATGACTTATTTAATTTTTCTAAGGCCATTAATATGTGACCCTGCGAATCGTGTGTGGCGTTTTTTAATTCCTCTTAAGTGCAAGTGTGGGACACTTCAGACCGTAGTATTATATTATCTGTGCTTCGAACACCAGCGAGTCAGACATCGTTTGGTCAGGAGCACTGCACTCGCACTGCGTGTCACAATCTTTTTTAAGTTTACAGCGGCCTACTTGGGTTCGGAGAGGTACTAAACCATAACTTCGTCTTCTTCGTCCTGTTCTCTGTTCTGAGGGTCATGACCACGTACCTCGCGTTTCCAAGACATATCGCCTTCAGTGTGTTCCACTTGGCGGTACATGCTGATTCCAATAGCCTTCTTGATAGCGCTTAAAATCTTATTATTCCGCTGGGTGCCTCAAACGCGTATACATTTAATCCGGCCTAGTATCATGTGCCCTTCCAGACCATGTTAACAGTAGCAGCATTGTTCCTCCCTCTTCTTCTTATTCATCCAAAGAAGATTGGTTTAACGGGTTGCCACACATTTTCACCCAAATTTTTCGGATAGGAAATTCACAAATGACTTCCCCCGCTCTGGGCGGAGTGGGGGGGAGAGGCACACTCTAAGTGACTAAAACCCATCCATGTTCTCTCTTTTCCCTATGCCCGTGGTATCTTTTTTGAACAACCCGCAACCCCATTTGTGTCACCCTAAGTGAAATGTTTTGTATTTTTGTGTACATTATCTATTATCTAAACATCTATTCTCTTCTTCCCCAGGGTCACTCTGAGTCGAAGGGTGCAAAGAAGAGAGAGAAGAGTGCGGGAGGCAACGGCAACGGCAAACCGAGCCGAGGAGTGGCCACGTCCTTCGGGTTCCGTCGGCGCCCGGCCAGCACCTCACGTGCTGACGACAACTCGCGCAGGAAACAGAAGGCACACGATAAAAATGGGAATGGAGGTAAGGGAAAAAATGTTTTTGCTGACTAAGTAGATTTTCAAAAAGAAAGCCTTGATATAAGGCCGACGAACCGATTAGATGACAGAAAATAAATTTTCACATAGGGTTTAGGAATGAAATGAGATTAACATTAACACTTATTGCATTTTAAGATAGAAAAGATTCACAAACAATGTTCATAAATAATAATAATAATAAATAAATTTATTCAAGTATAAGTAAAACTATGATTTACATTAATCGTCATAGAGGAAAATTAATTCTAACTATAATTTAGACCTGCCTGATCTAGGTTTATGAAAACCTGTGTTTCAGGCCATCAATTTACGTCATACATTTAAAAAGAGGACATTAGTAAACTTCTTAGTAGCTAACTTATAGAGAAGACATATTATTTTCAACGACTTATCAAGTAATTATTTAGGTATATAATATTAAATATTATGTTATTTTATCGAATGTAAGATATAATATTATGTTAAAATAAATTAACGAATAATGTTAAAGTAGATAGAGTAGATTAGGTAAACAGTGAGACTTTTATTAGAGTGTGTACATTCAGACTTTATTTTACAATTTCTAGTAGTTTTTCCGTGTCTGCATAATTGTGTTTTGCCAGGTATTCCTGAACTAGTAGATTACACCTATTATAACTTAAACTATAAATATTTAGTACTCTGTTAAACTGGTTATATAAGTAGGGTCCCAAAAATAAATAAAAACGATTAGCAAAAGCATGTTTCGTCCGAAGGTTAGCACAAACCAAATCTTTTCTCCTCCTATCTGAGGGTAGTGGGTTAAAATAAAGTTCAGTGTGTTGTAATAAGATTACGTTCAAAACAAACAATTGACGCACTGTTAGCACCTTGCATGCTATATACAGCTGATGTGTAGGAAATCTGAAAGGACGAAAAGTAGCAACCTTTAAAACTGCTCGTTGGGCGCGTTCTAGGGGCAGCAAAATTGATTTAGCGACACCACCCCAGGATGTTATGCAGTAGGTAATAATAGATTGACACAAAGCCAAATAAACCTGCCTAATTAATCGAAAATGGGCAATGTGACGTAAGTTTTTGAAAATGTAGATTAGTTTACGCACTCTGGTGCATAATAAATCGATGTGTTTGCGGAAGTTCAGATTTGAGTCAATCGTAATACCTAGATATTTGATATGGTCTGATTTCGCTAAAGTGGGACAAGTGCATGCAATGTCAGCATTATGTAAATTACAATTGTTATGCGCTTGAATGCTTAGATTAGTAAGAGTTGGATAAGCGTTTCTCATTGTAAATAATAGGTATTTTGTTTTGTTTATATTTAGTGTTAAGAGATTTTTATGAAGCCAGTTAGACACAGTATTGAAACCTTTCTGTGCAACATCATAGACGTCGACTGTTGATTTAGCTGCGAACAGTAGAGCTGTATCATCCGCATATGACATAATGACACCATTTTGGAGTGTCAAATTGCATAGGTCATTTATATATATTAAGAACAAGGTAGGACCCAAAATACTGCCTTGTGGGATTCCGTAACAGGTATTTTTAAGCTCAGAACTGATGCACTGACCTATTTTTACACACTGATGGCGGTCGCTGAGGTAATCAGACAACAGTTGCAATTGTACACCCCGTATTCCCATCATCTCCAGCTTGGATAAAAGCAAGGTACAAGAAATTGTATCAAAAGCCTTGGCTAGGTCTAAAAATATCCCTATTGTGTGCATGCCGTTATCTAGGTTAGTGCTTATAAAATTAGTCAGACGATGAACAGCTTGGCTTGTAGATCTTTTAGGCCTAAAACCAAATTGATGATCAGAAAGCAATTTATTACTTTCAAGATATTTTATTAATCTAGAGTTTATAATTTTTTCTAATATCTTTGAGAGGCCTGTTAGAACCGAAATTGGCCTGTAGTTATTTACACAACTTTTATCTCCAGCTTTAAACACAGGGGTAACAAGGGCTTTTTTAAGCAATTTAGGAAATACTCCTTTTGTTAAACATAGCTGAAAAATGTGTGTCAAAGGAGGGGCAATGAGGTTTTTAAATCTTTTGAGTATGCTATTAGGTATGTCGTCACACCCTAGGGCACAAATTTCCTTTAATCCATCTATTATACCTACTACCTCATTAACATCGGTATCTAATAAGACGAAAGAGTTTTGTGTTGCGGATGTCATAGTTTGGCTTGGAATGGAATTACTAGAAAGTAAGATTTTCTCTGCTAAGTTTTTTCCTACGTTAATGAAGTAGTTGTTAGCTTTATTTGCTGCTTCGGTAGGGCTTAGCTCAAAAGATAGAAGATCAAGGGCTGGTTCGGAATTTTTTGATCTAATTAAATGTTCATGTTTGACTTGAGAATCTCCCTTTTTTCGGCTGGGTAAAATCTGGCAGTTGGTAAGGAGACATTACATAATGCATAGATACAGCTACCTAGAAAGTAAAAATATGGTCCGGTTAAGCACAAAACAACTCAATAACGAGTTTAACTGCGAGTGGCCCTACCAAAAATCTATCTAGAAACTAGAAATACGGTCTACTTTTGTCAAATATCTGGTTAACTTTAGTCTCATTCTCAAGAGTTTATTATTTCTATGATAGTAAGATGGACCATGATCGTCTTCGATCAGATGTAATATTCATAAAATTATAATTTTATAAAGAACATTTACGCTGTACCCAATTCTTGTGAATAAAATTGTACCTGTGTAACATTGAAATAATTTACAGATGTACTTATTTACAAAACATAAAACGAAATCGAAAGTACTCTCTACCGCACACAGAAAAAGCTGCAATAAGAAACCCGCAACTTTAATTACAAGTCACCATAAAACATGTTTTGCAGCATGTAAGATGTCCATACTTAATGATCAACATTTCACGACAGGTTCCACGGAGGATTTGCGTCCGGAGGAGGTGCTGTCAGGCCGGTCGACGCCACTCGCGAGACCGCGCAAGGAGATCGCCGGCCAACCATTACGGTCAACTAGGTAACACTTGACAAACCACATCACACCAGCACTTTTACATAACGGTTATCGAAAGCAATCGAAATAGGGAAATGAGAATGACATAAGAAAAACTCAAGTGACTAATTCATAAATTAGAAAGCAGTGATTCTAATTCTAAACGCGATCGAGAACAACACATAAAATTAACAAATGACTGGAGCGCCTGATGTGTTTGGAAAGAAACGTATTGCTATTGCAATTTGTGTAGGCGTTTTCATTTAAAGACAGCTTTAGTATGTCTGGCGGGCAAACAGGCAATATAGATACAAATCGAAACAAACAAGAATGCTAATGTTTACTGACATTTATTAGAAATCTTTCTTGGAATGAAAAAGTTACGTTAAGTTGAAAATAAATGTCGACATGGCAAGGCCCGCCTGCAATTGCGTTAATTACAAAAGTCATTTAGGAAGATTTTTGCAATGCACTAGGCCTCTTGAATTCTATGCCAGCCTTTAAATAGTGCTTTTTGCTGATTGAAATAGTAGCACTACTACTGATGTCTGTCTTATTATTGTCTCATTTGTTAGGTTCGGTTTCAGGCAACAACACGCCAAAACTGCGAAGGTCGGGGACGTGAGCGTGGCGGCGGAGCAAGCCTTCGGAGCCACGCATAAAGATAAGGAGACGACCTTCAACAACAATGCATTCGGTTAGTAGGCGTGATTTGAGTACCTACTAAGCTAGTTGATGTATCATTACTAGTGAAGGGATAATTATTGGTAGTAAATAAATAATCGGATCGGATGCATATTTACTTAGAGTTATTTAGTGGCAAACAATCATGGACGCGGCTTGTTACGATATTTTAATTAAAAATTAAATCCCGGGGTTTTCGGGATGTATATATTTACTTAACTTATATTTACGTTTAATATGATTTGACATTTGCCATAAATCTCAATAAAAAATAGGTATATATATCAGGTCGAATTCAGAACCTCCTTTTTTTCGTCAGTTAAAAACACTGTTAACAGAAGTAGGGAAAAGCAAACTTAGTACATTGTTACAACAGCAACAGTCAGTTGTGTCACATTGGATATACCTACTATATTTCACGAAGTATACACTCATTTAATTTCGGTAAAAAAAATGGTTTCCGTAATAGCCAACATCTTCACTTTAGCTAAATACGCATCCGAATATCCCATCTCTAGCCATTACATTATCATACAATACAAGCACTATAATCATTAACAGTTACTTAATAAGTACTACGACTGACGCAGTAACGTTTGCAGACAAAAGCAACTGCTACACACCTTGGTTAAATCTCTTGGAATTTTCCACCAGGAATTTCATAAGCACCTCGGTGTTTATATTTGCGCCCAATTTTCGGAATGGCAGTTGTTACATCTGCCTTACTCTTCAGGGTGTACCTATGTAACAGACGTTTTGTAATGTTTAATAAGTATTGTATTGTATTATGTATAATACATATGTGATGTATTATACATCGATGTAGATTTTAAATCGATGTGGGTAACGCCTTACTTCCTTTGATCAAACATGCTGCGTGAAAGTGCATGTGGGTGGACTTAGTTTTGGGCGAGTATGGTAATCGATTGATGGTGTCATTCACTCGAAATAGATTGTGGATATCGGCTTTCAATGGCTTCCGAAATAGGCTGCATTTGTAATTTGGTTAACAATATACTTTATTCGTAAACCATTAAGTAACATGCAGGCCAGTTTGATGGCAACAAAGTCGCCCATAATTATTTGGGCTTTATAGTTATACCTAGGTACATAATATTGGCCAAATATAGGTGTAAGTAGTATAGGTAATTAGGTTTAATCTTGCGTAACCGTCCGGCGAATACACCCGTAATGTTTGATATGTAATCTACATTATCACAGTCATGAAGCTAAAAAAGCTAAGCATAAAACGCAAGTTAGGACCCATTCTTGGGCAAAAAAAAATAAGTCTCTCAATTCCCAGTCCAATAATTCTTTGAACGAGCAATTTTTCCGAGCGAGTTATTTTTCCAACTCAGTGCTTCCTTTGGATGACTCTGCCATTTCTTTAGATATCATATAAAATTATACTTACATACAGATATACTGAGAATTCCCTATAGATATCCGTCTAAGGAAACCTGATCAAAGACTTACATCGATCTGGGGAGGTGTAAGTATACGATAAGGGCGCTTTCAATTTAGACGTTTTGTGTCGGACCGCTACGGTGCCGAAGCGGTGCGTTTGTCGGACTGCACACGGACGGTTGTCTTTTTTCATACAGTTGACGCGTGGCGTTTGTCGTCCTGCCGTCGAGCGAGCGTAGTACTAACGCTGCCGCAGACGCCGCACCGCGCGCTTTGTATGAAAACAAACGACCGTCCGTGTGCAGTCCGACAAACGCACCGCTTCGGCACGGTAGCGGTCCGACACGAAACGTCTAAATTGAAAGCGCCCTAAGTGACGTGCATTTAATCCGATTATGTAAGCGGACCATTTGACGGTATTCCGGATAATGTAACCGAATGGAATTTGAGAGTTTACGTAAACTGCGCTCTATCCAAAGTGGGTGTGCATACATATGTAGATACCTACTTTTTTGCGAATGGGAAATCATCAAATAACTTAAGGAGTGTTAGACTTGTACTGACAAATACCTACCTGCGTTCCTTCTATTGCTCTTTATGTTGTCGCGGTATCTTTTTCGAACAACCCGCAACCCCGGCAGGCGGTGGCCCTGGCAGGCCCTCTGCATACCTGCCTACCTTGCGTAGGTATTCATACCTGGCGGTTTGTGACAAATTGCTGGTGAAGAATTTGATCTTTTCCAGTCCATCCGAGCGGAAAAACACAAGGTGGAAAGTACTACGACGCTAAAACTGTTACATGACATAGTATTCAGTATATTTTTCTGCCCCTCAAATTTTACACCCCCAAGTAAAAAAAATACCGGGCAAACGTGAGTCAAACTCGCCCACCAAGGGATAGTACCAACTTCCAACATAAACGGCCACGTCTTTTGACTGCGTAGACTCAGAGGGTTGATTTTTTCTCATCACTAAGGGACCACATACTTGGGTATATAGTTTTAATTTCAATCGATACCTCCACGCGTAAAGGAGACTTATAGGAGCAAAAGGAAAATGTCAAACAGCCTTCTTAATTCATGTTCCAGATAAAAAGAATATAAGTCCGGGGTATCAGCTGCCGTTGCAGGCGACGCAGGTGTCCTCCACTGGCGTCACCACGGTCGTGGGAGCAGGTGGCGTGCCCAAGACGCTGACCAAGCAGACCGTTATACTGACGTATCAGACACAGCAGATACCGGCTCAAGTAAGTTGAAATTGTGTCTAGATGTAACCAGATGAGGATTGATTTGCGGTTCCCAATTCAGTGTTTTATTTATTTTTTCTTCAATCATTTTATAAAACTGTGCTAAAGTTTAAACAAATAATTTTGACGGCACGGTTGGCGTAGTAGCTGAGCGATCGACTGCTGAGCTGCGTGCCGCGGGTTCGATTCCCGCACGGAACAAATATTTGTATGACCTGCAAATAGTTGTTTTGGGTCTGGCTGTTTGTGTATGTGAGTTTATATGTTTGTAAACCCACCCACGATACAGGAGAAATTCATAGTGTGGGGCAACGTTATTTAAAGAAAAGAAAAAAAAAAGAATGAATGGACATAAATTGTTTCCCGTCATTCAATTTCAAGATATCCGTCATTTCTGGGTTAATAATTTGGTACACACGGCGAGACATAAAGCCGTAAATCTCTAGTGAAACATGGCCTCGCATATTATAGGTTTCCCAAAAAATAAGAGATCCACTTCAATTGGTTTTGTGTATTGGTCGTCGGTCGTACTTCACAGCATCATTAAGAAAGTTCCATGTTTGTTTAATTTATCATAATTTTGTATTGTGATACTGTTTTACTCACGCCATTAAATAAACATCACACAGTCACATTGACTTTCTTATACATAAGTGACGTGTCCCAACTGTGACGCAGATATAAAGAAAGAGAGAAAACAAAGTGCATGTGAGTTTAAATCTTTGTAAACACCCACGATACAGGAGAAATTCCTAGAGTGGGGCCGCTTTAAAAAAATACATGAGAGGTGTCAAGGGACACCCGGATGGAACGAAGTTATTATTTATGTTATTATGTACAAAAAGCCTGTATACACTCAACAAAAATAATAGTCACGACACCACACTGTTCAAAGCGAAATAGAAAGACGAAACGAAAATAACTGGCTTGCTTTCTGTTAGAGAGAGAGACAGGCAGAGAAACACGCGCACGCCACACGGCTTACAACTATATCAAAAAGTGTCGTTACAACTTTTGGTCTATATTTTCTAGTCTAGCCCCCTTTCGCAACGCTCGATAAGGAACTTCGTTCCAAAAGGATACTGGCGAAACGTATGTTTACTATTAGGCGGACCTCTGTCTAAGTCTTCGGGAATTACAGGCGTGATGTTATGTATGTTATTCCTATACTAATTTCTTCTGTTCATCTAGTCTTCTCCAGCATATCTGTTGTTTGTCTCATTGTCTTCCATTAACCAGAATTAATTATTTCAGGAAGGGCGACCAACAAAGAGTGTGCGGATATCAGAACCAGCCACGACCCGAGTTGCTTCCGCGCCCCGGGCCCAGCCGGAACCACAGCGAGGTCCAGGTCCTGGGAAGTACACGTTCCAGACCACGCAGCTGCCCAGGCCTCAGTTCCCAGCCGTCAAGAATATTGATGCAAAGACTACCAAACAGGTGATTGAGCTTTAAGGTTGTAATTGATGTGTCTAAACATAACTGACAAAACATTTATATAATAAAACACTAACTGTGCCCGGGATGCGCTGCAATGCAACTTTCCTGATAACTACCATCTTGTATTTTCTACCTACCTACTTAAACTACCATTTTTTTAAGGTTGTAATTGATGTGTCTAAACATAACTGACAAAACATTTATATAATAAAACACTAACTGTGCCCGGGATGCGCTGCAATGCAACTTTCCTGATAACTACCATCTTGTATTTTCTACCTACCTACTTAAACTACCATTTTTTTCTTTCACAAGAACCCTCTCCTGTCAATAAAAATACAACAAAAAATATTTAGCGAAATTGATGCAGCCGTTTACGCGTTATGCTGTGACCAAGGAAAATATAAGTTCATTTTAAATATATACTAGCTGTGCCCAACGGTTTCACCCGCGGCTCATCTCCTTTTCTGGAGAGGGTTATGAAAAGTAGTTGTTGGCCGATTCTCAGACCTACCCGATCTGCACACACAATTTCACACAAATCTGTCCAGCCGTTTCGGAGGAGTTTGGTAACAAGCACCGCGACACCAGAATCGTATTTAATAGATAAATTACACAAAAGATTTCTACGTTAGGAAGAGAGATAGAAATAGATATTTAGCAATGTTTTAAGTGGAGATTTCACGAACTAGAACGCAGTGGCAATCTCATCATATCAATGCAGCCACGAAGCATTAACGCTTTAATTCCGAATGTCGTTGATACATCCAACAATACGACTAGATACATAATACTTAATAAAAAAAAGTATCGCTAGGATAGGTACCTGCTTTAAAATATATTAATACTGCATCTAAATCGGATCACAGGTTTAAGAGCTCCGACATAGACACACACACACACACATACCTGTCAAACTGATAACATATCTGATCGTATTTGGTCGCGGATTAATAAAAGTATACTAGGTTCTATTAATTTGGGGACACTCCGAGACGATTAGTACTGGGGTTAGACCTAGTTCAGAATTTAATGTACTGTCATTACCACAGTTATGATAGGAGTCTACTACAAATGGCCATCTGCAATAATCCTTCAGAGATCGTAATACACCGAGTTGCATAATTCCAAGCGTCGTTAGTGTATTGAGACAACATTAAGGAAGTTATAGACATTAAAGAGATACTGATTGTGAATGAAGATAAAAGAAATATGAGAGATCATTAAACATAAATAACTAAGGGGACATTCGAAATCAAAACACCACTGCACAATCTATGACGACATTTTTACACATTTAGCATTTTTTAATAGACGTTAAGTATTCCATAAATTACATAACAGCTTCCTGGACAAACGATAATAACCTTTATAATTAGACTACAACCGTTTGTTTTCCTCTGAAGCTGAAAGTGGGTCACAACTTGTCTATTTCAGACTTGTCGTGTGTGAAGCCGGTCGCCGTATACTCTAAATATCTTCGGTGCACAGTGCATCTCGCGTAGACACACATGAGATTAGAGAAACGAAGATCTCTTTAACAAATTAACGAATTTCTTATGAGAAATCATTTACCCCCACTATTTTACGAAGTATCATGAATTCATGAAAGTGTACTCACAGTATTGTTTATAAATATTGAAATTCATTTTCAATGCAACAATCATGAAAAATTTTAAAACAAAATTCTTTTTCCAAAAACATGAGCAGATCCACGTTACTTGCATAATTGAAGAGTTAACACACATACCCGTACATCCATACATACATAATGTATTTTGCAATGTATCGCGTTAAAAAGCAAAATTAATTGGACGTTACATTTTCCCCTCGTTCTGGACCGTGACAAGACGTGTTTGTTAAAAAGTTTTATTTCATTATTCTTATATACAATAAAAGTTACAATTATATATTTTAATTAGTTGTAAAAATAAATAATTGACGAAGAAAGTGAGTAGTTTGAACAGTTTGTCGTGAGATATGTTTTAGTTATGGTCTCTACGTGTGGTGCTGGGTTTTATTTTTAAAGTTAGTGACTTGGTTCAAATACGGGTCATTTCGACATCTGTTCGCGTAACATTCGGGATGTGGTTGGGTTCATTCACAGTAATGCACTTCGGCTAGAAACACGATATGGTCAATATATACATTTTTAAGTGCAGTGTGTGAAAGTGAAGTGAAAGGTGATCATAATGCTTAATAAGTGTTTTTATCTTCAGGTGGTGAACAACACTAGGAAGTCTGGTGTTACAGACGGATGGAGGGAAGGTAATAGTTTAAAATATTACTTAAATTATAAATTTTATTTGCGGCATTTTAGTTACATAGGTATTGTAAAAAAACCGGCCTTGTGCCAGTCAGACTCGCTTACCTTTTGATTACGTAGACTAGGTACCTACCGACTCCATGCGTTCCCGAGATAAAGGGTCTTGACAGACACACACCAAAGAGATCCTATTAATAAGGGTTCAGTTGTTTTCATTGTGTGGTACGGAACCCTAATATTGATCAATCTAAAGACCATCCAAATGCATCCGAAATCATCTTAATATATAAGCCAATAAAAATGCCATTTTAGTAGTAAGTAGGGAAACTTTTTTAATAAAGTAAGTACAAAAAATTATTTGAATTTAAAAATGGAACAATGAACATAACATTTGCAAGCATTAAGTCTGCATTGCGTAAAACTTAATCTCTAACGTTTTTCTACGAATAAAGAATATGCATACACATCAATATCCTGCTTGCCACAGGTACCTACATAATATCGAGAACCTGATCAGGTACCTCTTGGTCGGTTAACCAATCATTTAAATAGGTAGGTAATGTTGCTGAGAAATATTATTAATATTATTTTGAAAACATCACGTTATCGTATTACTGATGATTTCTTTCAATAGTGAGTAGAAAGTTCAGACTGTGTTTACAAGCAATCTTTTAAATTTGGAACATGCTTCGGGTTTCTTTAAATCTTTAAAGCCAGGAAGTGAACAAAGCTTTACTATTCGTTAACTACATACTCATTAGAGTGCAAACCTTTTTATAGCATCAAAACTTAAAATAAACCTGGCCGATTTCTATCAAAAAGTTTTTGACGCCATTAAAGTTTTTTCTTAATTTTTTTTTTCGTTCTTATAAATGGCTTTTATTAGATGTTTTGATGAAAAATGGCCAGTATTTCATAGATTTAACTGAATGCAACCTCCATGTTCTTCCGGCAATTAAAAAGAAATGGAAATCTAAGCAAAGCGAACCCATTGGGAATTGGAAGCTTGACGTGTCACCGTGTGTACAACAGTATTTGTATATACATATACTACCATCAATGGAAGTGACGGAACCATTCGAAATGCTGTAATTTTTTCGCAGATTATTGATCAGAATTTGTTCTCTCTAGGTGCCCAATCAGCAGTATCAAGTGATTCCGGGGTATGGACGGGCGGGGAGGGCGGGGGAGATGTCTCGCCGCACATGCGCCGTCGTCCGCGCAACCTCGAGATGGTCATGCGCAACTCCCACTGCTTTCATCTTAGAGAGCTGCAAATTTCAGACCTTGATATTATGGGTGAGTTTAACTTCATGTGAAATGCACATATGTGGACTTAATGTCACAAAGCGTAACTTGACATAATGGCGCATTAAAAACCACTGGACCTTTGCTTGAAGGAAAGATATAGGAAATCAGCAGAGTTGAACAGTGAAATGGTGGACGACGAAATTGTATGAAATGTTATCACACATAAACATCTTAGTGGACTTAGAAGGGAGAATCATCATGTGCCTAGCGTTTCCCCAACTATGTTGGGGTCGGCTTCCAGTCTAACCGGATGCAGCTGAATACCAGTATTTTACAAAAAGCGATTGCCTATCTTACCTCCACAACCCAGTTAGAACTGAGTAATACAATACCCCTTGGTAAGACTGGTTCTCAGACTTTCGGGGCACTGATTACTTGTAACGACTGTCAAAGAGCTACAAATGTCAGCCGGGACCAAAAGCTTAACGTGCTTTCCGAGAAAACTCGGTAAGCAACGGGTCCCCCATCCACAGACCAACCCAGGCAACCGTGGCTTAACCTTAAGATCGACCCGAGCGACTGCCATAATTAGCCACAAGCTCCTCTTAGAGGGGAGAGTATGTATGGTAAATCACACAACACCGTAATATACTCTCATTGAATGCAAACGTTATAGAAATCACGACATAAGTTTTTTTCACACCTACTGCAAATGCTTAATTCAACCAATTTATCCACAGATGACGCTCTAATCACCGGCCAAGCAGTAATACCTCTTCCAAAGCTGCCAAGTTCCTTCGACGACGAGCTGACTCCGGAGTACGAGATCACCCCAGCACCCACGTACAAGCCACCATCTCCAATTCTACCAAAGCCATCCCCCGTATCAGAATCATCTGGAAGACAAAACTCCCCCATGTCTACCCTAGACCGATACAGGAATAGGAACAGACCTACATTGATTCAGACAAATTTGGATGAGGAGAAGTTCGTTCTGGATAGAGCACAACCAGAGAAATTGAATAAACAGGTACCTTTACCACTAATAACTTACAGACCTGCGAAATGACCAACTATCAGATCCTACTCCAATTTTAATGTGCAATTGGAAAGATTTATATGTTAAATCCCGCCTCCTTGATTTAAATTTGAAATAATATTTTAGGGTGATGCGTAATATGTATCCATCGTTGTAAAATACATAATACGGAAATAACGAAGTATAAAGAAATAACATTGCATGCTTAACTTCTAATGAGGGCAGTGCCAAAAGAAATCGTTGAACTGCCTTCAAAAAACATGTTCATAAAATTAAATATGATTTATTCGTTTATATGTTGAGAAAGACAAGCCCAGAATAGTTTATTGACTTAATGGTTTACTTTTAGAACTCATTCGTAAAGTCTTCGAGCGACGTGATGTCTCCAACCACGGTGAACTCTTCGAAGGAATCCAGTCCATCTTGCAAAAGTGAGGAGAGTCATTTCGGGAACAGCAGTGCCTGGCAGAGCCATGCGGCTGGCGAAGCTATGGCTAACAGGTACGTCCATTGTTTTAACGATTTGACAGGCCCAAGTCACCATGTTTTTTTGCCATTGCTTAAGTCGAGGATGGAAACATCACGACGGCACGGTTGGCTCTGTGACTGAGCGATTGACTGCTGCACTACGTGTCGTGAACAAATATTTGTATGGCCTACAAATAGTTGTTTCGGGTCTGGCTGTTTGTGTATATGCGTTTAAAAGTTTGTAAACGCACCCACGATACAGGAGAAATTCCTAGTGTGGGGCAACGTTATTTAAAAAAAGAGCCACCTCCGGAGGTCTAAGGAGATTTTCGATTGGAAAGAAGAGATCGAGTCATACAGGACAAATACAACATGTAAATCAAAATTGTATGGCCCCAGAAAAACATTTAAAACATATTTTTGTTAAGCAGATACAAAGTCAACAACAAAAATGGCATGTCTCACGATGTATGTGTCAACAAGAACCATCACCAACTTCAACAATCTGAAATGCTTTTCCTCTTTCCAGATCACAGGATGACGTATCCCTAGCACTGAGCGTCTCCAGCTGTGAGGACGAGAAGTCTAAACTGGAAAACAAAGTGTTGGAGGCCCCCAAGGTAGTGGAGCCGGAGATTCCCAAAAAGACCATAGTGATCATGGACGAGCCCCCAGTACCACACCCGCTGCTAATGAAGTCACTGACCATGAGTCAGCATGATGCGCTGAGGGCTACTATGATGGGTGAGGATAATTTGTTATTATCTAACGAATGAAATGAACGAAAGTTATCAAATTTTGGATGGATGTAATCAACCTGTCTGTATACCGGCTGATGGTTCTACTCCCCTCTCACATGAAGGGGGCAAGCATCCCAGCATTAAACTCTTTCGCTACGCCAGAATAGAGAATAGTAGATTATTAACCAAGGGGATATAGCAGTGTCTTCTGTCGTGGGTGGCGATTTAAATCGCAAGTGTAACGAAGGACTCGAGGCTTACTCCCGAGCGTAGCGAGGGTGTTAAAAACTTAAATCACGAGCGAAGCGAGGGATTTAAGACGAGTCCTGAGTGTAGCGAGAGATTTAAGTTTACCCAAGACTAAGACAGCTTTATCACCGAGGAAAATACTCTACTTTTCGTTCCATTTGCGAAAAAATTAATACAGTAATCATGTGAGATAAGCATTTATTAAAGATAATGACATTAAAAGTAAAAGTTAAGATTCGAACATTGGTCCAATTATTTATAAAGAGAGCTACTCTTTGTTTGGTACATTTATTGTTGATGAGTATGATTGCGGCAGCATTTGCACTGATGGACCTTCAACTTTGAGTCCTTCGTTACACTCGCGATTTAAATCGTCACCCACGACAGAAGACACTGCTTTATCCCCTTGGTTAATAATCTACTATTTCTCTTTTCTGCATTACAACAGAGTATAAAATCGTTTATATTTTTAAGTCGCATTACTGTTGTGAGAAACGGTGTGTTTGATAAATGTGTACAAAAAATTAGGTACCGAATTAATACGTAGGTACTTAACTTTGTTGAAAAAACGACGGTAGACTGTTTTTTTTAAATTTACGCTCTTTTTCCCATAGGTTCAATGACAAGTTCAAACTATAGCACGACAAGCACATGCACAAACCAGAGCGGTGACCACCACAACCTAACACTCACTCTCGAAGACTCCAAATTCGACCTCTCAGCTCTAGAAACTTCCACTCAAAGCATGTTGGATGACGAGACCTCGCCTGCAGACAGCCTGATTTCTTCTACCAGTACCAGTGACTCAAACAATGAGTTGCAGGTGGAAAGGGATCCTCCTTCCATCAGTTCGGCTTATCAGACAGCTAATACTAAGACCAGGTCACCAGAGCCGGTTGTTAAAGAAGAAGATAATCTTGATGGGGAGGCGATTCAACTTGTGAAGGAAGTTGTAGTGTAAGTATAAAGTTTAATTTTCCTCATGGTAAACGATAGCAAAAGAAAACCGGTGAACGACAGAACTTTTGTACAGAAGATTTCAGAGCACAATAATTAGGATTGAAGTTTCCCAATCCAGCATAAATTATTCGAAGTATCATTTAAAATGATGATGTTGTCGATTCGCTTAATGCAGTTACTGCTTCACCTTAAATCAAAGGTTTATAATCAGAATAAAGATTTCTTAGTGTCAAAATTACGTAAGGCATATCATGACAAAACACCGGCCACTTGCCACATCCTGGATTCTATTATTTTTGCTCGAAAGTAGTTAACATAACATGATGATATACAATCTTTACATAACAGTCAACAAGATAATATTATAACGACAGTTACTACTACAACTACAGTACTTTCACAAGTTATTATGCCTTGTGACTAGTGCTGTACCGTCATCCTTTTGTTTCTTGACATTCGAATGTGGAATGGTCTAATTAAAATAAATGTTTTGAGATTTTTTAAACTACCGTCCTTGTTGAAATACAATAATATTTCAATGCAATACGTGTATTCCACAGTGAAACATCCAGAATTAACGGTGGTAGCGGCGATGGAAGCAAGAACCCGACTCCAGAGTCCCCAGGAACACCGACACATGCATCTGGATCGCTGTCGTTGTCAGATGGACGAGACTTCTTCGACGACGAAATCGCTGACCAGCCAGCTTTGCTCTTTAGGAGTAAGTTTTCATTTCTAACTTGAGCCTCTTTTTGTATAAATGATGTTTATTTTGCAAGTAGGTTTTCACAAACACTTTTACACGTCTTTTTTTTTAAACTAGATGAGGCCGGTGTTTCGTATCCGACTACTCTGAGAAGAAACAGCCGAAACAAACTCTCTTTTAAGGTTCAGACAAAAAATCTTTATCAAATTACATGAAGACTATGCAGACTAGTGTCTGAAGTGGTCTTTTTAAGAAAGCACCACACAGATTGAGTGGACCTGTCCAGTCAGTGCAAGCATTTGTCAGTTATCGTGTAGCTCGACTCATAACCCAAGGAGCTCAACGAAATGACGAACAATACCAAAAACACACACAAGACATTTATGTATTTTTATAACATAACATCACGCCTTTAATCCCCGAAGGGATAGTTAGAGGTCTCCTTAAGAGTACAAGCACATTTTGCCAGTTATGTTAAGTCCTATGTGCGAGCCTATTGTCATCAACCGGGCACAAAGCCAAACTCCGTAGCTGTTACTGAAAAAATCTCTTAATCAAGTTAATTTTCCTATGACGTGGATAAATAGGTACACTATTCTGGGCAATGTGCATTCCAGGTATTCTACTTTAGGAAAGCAAAAGCAAAATAAAACAGGTTTTTTTTTTACCTGTCGATTTTGCATGATTTGGTTTAGCTAGCACAGTGCCAATTCGAAGATCGATCTTTGTTTCCATATTCGTTACCTACGTCAGAAATAAAATAACATTCCTCCCAAGAAAATAGACTTTTAATAAATTAAGAGCCCTAAAGCCATCTGAGTAAAAACTTTTTTTGTTGCTCTAGAAAATGGAGACGGCAGCCCTTCAAGTAAAACGCTCGAGTCAGAAACAAGCAAAAACCTACGAAGGTCGAGGGAACGCATCACCTCTAGTCCAATGGTTCAAAGGAATCGCAAAAGTAAGTTCACAAAAAAAATACATAGAATACTTGCAGGACTACAACATAAAGTTATAAGACACTATTGTTCTAGAAAAAAGTTGAGACAGCTGCGGCACTAGAGAAACTATGAGATATGACCGCGAACTGATACTAACAAATGTTTTCTAATCGCAACTAAGTATATTTTGTCTAGTCTATTCTTGTTCCTTTGTAGTCTGTAGCTTCAGGCTACATTAGACCACGCACGATCATACCAGAAAAACTGTTATATCGAGTATAAATAGATGATTTAATCTTTAGGTATCGGGGAAAAAAACTTTTGTTGCTTGTTAAGCCCATTAAAAAAGCATGTAATTGCGCTTTTTTTGTATTGATGAGAATTCTTGTATTATAAAGGCCAGTATTTATCCTTTGTCTTGAATAAATTAAGTTTTTAAATTATTCGCATTACTATAATAAAAAAAAACCTCTACGCTTATTTAGAAAAAAAAACAAGTCCTCCAATTAATTTAAAAACAAATGAATGTGATGGGGAATGTAACACATTTTTAAATTAGGAACCACGTAGTTAAATTGAAATTCGAACTGTGGTTTCATTAATGGCGGGAATAGAATGAAGAGTAACGAAGACCATTTATATTGCTTCTCAAACCGTTGCTATTGATTTATAATTCTTTAGGAAAAATAATATAATTAAACAGTTTTTTTATTTATAAACTGTTGTGTGAAGTTCTCGTTATGTTTATTCACGAACAAAATGTTAAAATCAGTGTGCGGTTTGCGGAACGGCGGTACTGAGCGAACACCATCACTAGACACACTCTCCAGCCTTGCGTCTGATGACCTGATGATGGACCAGGACCTGGCGCAGTCCATCACCAGCTTGCAGAGTGTCGATGATTATATTGAGAGGTAAGTAAAAACTTCTTGAACTTTTAACAAAAATGTAATATTACTAACCTATAACTATCCCACTGCATGGCACAACACAACACAAACGGCATGCTGCCACAACGGCTTATTCTTATACAGGAAAGGCATATAATGGATTGAATTACTTCGATAACTAAATATCTTCGCAAGTTACAAAACAAAAGACTAGTCCCAAAGACTAATAGAGAATTTCTTGAGGCATTAAATCCACCCATATATGTATTTACCATTTATGAACCTAAATGAGTATAGGTTTACATTATAAACTAAAAAAACAGGCCATTAGGACACCTACGCGCCCGGGTCCGAGTTCAATTGGTCAATTGACTAACAAATAGATTCTAGGTGCTTCTAGGTACTAGTATAAAACGGCACGTATATCTAATTTACCTATATAAAATTCTCGTGTCACAATTTTCGTTCCCATACTCCTCCAAAACGGCTGGACCGATTTGGACGAAATTTTGTGTGCATATCGGGTAGGTCTGAGAATCGGCTAACATCTATTTTTCATGCCCCTAACTGAGCAGCGGGTGAAACCGCTGGGCACAGCTAATTATAATATACATTTTTATGTCATCATCTATGTCTGAAACAAAAGTTTATGGTAGTTCCTGTCTAGACTATATTGTATATATAGAATATTATTCGATGAAATTTTAGGTCATTCGATCTCATAATTGGAGATGACTTCTTTTACGATACGTCAATCTCAGCGTTATTAGTACATTAACATCACGAAAAGGTTTGATCAGATGCTCATCCCCTAGGTTGGACAGCTCACTCCGCAGCGGCCTCAACTCGCTAGACGAGAGGCAGCTTCGCCAGGAACTGTCGTCATCCAAGAATGCGGTGCGGCAATGGAGCCAACTGCTGGAACAGAACAATTTGCTGGACCGGCAGCTAGCTGCCATGGCGCAAGGGATCAACGCTTCCGATTCGCTTACAGCAAGCAACAACAGTCTTTCTAACATCGGGTAAGTGGAAATTCTATTATGAGATTATTTATTAACAGCGCTCTTTCAACGAGAGCTTTCGCCTATAATGTAAACAATGCAAGGTTAAATTTTGTACAGCAACAAATGAATCTGAACCACAGAAAATCAGAAGAAACTGGACTGCCGAACTTCGAGACGAATGCCGTAATACGTAAATCATTCTAGGTTTACATGAGTGTTTATTTTTTTCTGAGTTTCCTCTTTTACGGAGATGTCCCTCTGCTAGCATTCGGTATCGTCGACATTTTGTGGCAATATAAATACTTTTCTGCGACAAAAGTGGTGCGTTTTACACTCATTTGAAATTATTTTGAAGCTTTTTAGGGTTCCGTACCTCAAAAGGAAAAAACGGAACCCTTATAGGATCACTTTGTTGTCCGAAGTCTACGCAGTCAAAATATTTATATGGCCGTTTATGTCGCAAGTTTGTATCCCTCTGTGGGCTAGTCCGACTCGCACTTGGCCGGTTTTTATATTACTACTATTTTCGGATAGGAAATCATCAAATGACTTCTCCCGTTCTTTTGCCCTTTGAGTTCCGGGGCCGCGGTATGTCTTTCGAACCACTCCTTTGAGTATGTCTTTTTGAGTTAGGCATGGAACACGAACAAGCCCTGTCGTCACTAGACGCTACCCATTGCTCACCGTCCACAGACCTGCGTCTACGGTGGCCGGGAGCCACCACGTGGACGCCCGGTGCATCTTACGGCTCGTTCTATAAACGTTTTTCGTGGAGATACGGAAAAAAGTTCGCTGAAACAATAATAAATAAACGCAACGTTACCTGAGTTCGTTATGCGTGACCTATTGGCTTGACATGGCTTTGTCATAGTAAGATTTCGAATTAAAAAAATTGGTCATCCAACCTTTTCCTATTTAGAGGTAACCCAAAGTTATTATATTCAACGTTAATTCATTACATTCTGAACGAGCCGCATTGTTTCAAATCTCAAAATAGAAAAATCCTACATAACCTGATTACGTTTCTTTGTTACGTAAACAATACATACCTAGGTACGTACGTAAACCCTGTGGTCTTTGTTTATCGCCAATGAAGCGTCTATTGAGTCGCACGTGTGCTGGTGTGTCACAGTTCACTGGGAGAACTACTCATTCCGTTAGATTTAGCCTGCATTTGTAGTTATATTTTAGATGAGTAAGCAATAAAAAAAATATTTAAGTCCGTGATTAGACTTGTCGTACTGTATGGGTCAGAATGCTAGGCTGTAAAAAAGACAGATGAAAACGATTGCATGTAGCGGAGATGAGAGTTGTATGGAGTGACAAGAAGGGATAAAGTAAGAAGTAAGTGAGAGGAAATTTGAAATTTTGGGAGTCGTTTGTCTTGCTATGTACATGTCATGAGAAGGGACGAAGCGCATGTGACAAAAAAATTATAGATTTGAATGTTGATGAATGGAGAGGGAGGGGAAAGCCAAAGAAAAGATGGATGAATTATACCGTGACGTCTGACAGAGGAGAATTGAAGAAGAAAACGTGTTGCGCCGACTCCAAATAGAATGGGACAAGGGCAGAAAAAAGATGAAGCAAAGCATATAACAAGGGTTCTCAGGAGCTACTGATAATGTATAAAAATATGGATGGGTTTTAGTCAGTAAAAGTCTGGCATTATCTTCCGCTTCGCCCAGAGCGGGTGAAGTTATACGATGAGATCCGACAAAAATAGGGTTAGGTTCGTTGCACTTTGAAGATTATCTGCTATTTAAGATAACATCTACGTGTACTAAGTGGTTAGTCAGGACTTAGGTTTACCAACCGATTACCTACTAGTCCAATTCCCTGATCAGGATCAGAGAAAATTAGTTTTAAATCGCCAGTATTCGCCAGGTGAGCCTACAACACAAACTGAATTAAGAGATAATCCTACTTGAAAGGAAAGTGGGTGCACGTTGATGAAGCATGGATTAGCCCAGTAAGACTAAAAGATCGATTATCTATTGTTTTGATTGCATTTGGAAAGTTTAAATAATATTTACGCTAACATTAGTCTCTGCTAGCAACCTTATTGCACATTACATCATCTCTTACTTTTGTAATCTCAAAGTTAAACTTGACATCGATTGTAAATGTGTAGTTACTTTGATAAGCAGTAATGGTTACAACCATTACTTAACTGTTTGATAAGAAGCTAGACTTTTACTCTAGTCATGAAGCATATTGAAATATTTTAAGCTTTAATTAATCCTTACTATTAGATTTTATCATTTTAATGAACAAACAATTACTAAATTAAACTAAAATTATTAAACTAAACTAAACTTATAAATAAATAAAAAATAGCGTCAAAAAATTCATCCTCAACACTGTCAGTTGGCAATGTCCCCAAGAGACTGGCCGCGTTGCCACGTTGTATGGCAACGCTAAGCCTCTGGCCAAAGTAATAGCCAGCCCTAGGGTCACTGGAAGTGTCAACCAAACGTTTTGAAATTGTCTTAAAAAGGCTAAGAAACAAGATCTGAGAAACATAATTTACTCATGCATGGCTCTAAAGTCATAACATCATGTAGGCGTGTGAAAAACCAAAGAACACCTAAGGCGTATTTATACACGTGCATAACGTTTTGATTACTTAATAAAAAAAAGTTTACCAAAATATAACTCGCATATGTAACATTTTTCTATTCAAATAAACGACAATAGATGCTATATAAACACGAAAGAATAATAACGACGATCTAACTAATCTAATTAATATTACTAGTTTATTTGTTTTTCTAACATATCATTACATTTTTAAACATTTCTTAATAAAAAAAACATTTAAAAATATAAAGTAGTAGCCCACCGGTATCGGGAACAGGATCCAAGCTACCGGCGGTCAGGGCTCCAGAGAAAGGAACCTCGTAACAATACGAGCCGTGTCCAGGAGTACCGCTTTCTGTATCAAGCCCTTGATCCAGCTGCCCACCGAGAGCCTTCGCAGGGGTTGGTCGAGGCTCTTGGCAATTAAGCCATTGGCAGATACGACTATCGGCACAATGATCGCTGAGTACACATCCCACATGTCGACAACCTCGCGAGCCAAGTTAATATACTTGATTTGCTTATCTTTCTCGACTTTCACGAAGTTCTCATCATGCGGGACTGTTATGTCAACAATCATTGCGCGCGGCTCTGATCGATCCACCACCACTATATCAGGCTTGTTGGCAACAATAGTCCTGTCAGAGATGATGGAGCGATCCCAGTACAATTTGATATTGCCATGTTCATCTCTACATGTATAAACATGTAGTACGGCACTTCCGATTCCAAAAGGTTGTACTTTAGAGCAAGTTGCTGATGGATAATCCTGGTTGTGTCTATGCAAGTACTCTCCGTTAGCTAGACGAGAATAACCGGAGATAATGTGTCGTATTGATTCACCCGGACGGTGGCATGCCCGACAATAAATATCCTTTACAATAAATCTCCGGTAATAATGCGTCATCATAATTTCATCCATAATTGCACAGACAAAACCTTCAGTTTCTCCAAAGAGGTCCCCGGAACGTAGCCAGGCTACGGACGCTGATTGGTCTACATCGGGTCCATGTAGGGCCCGGAAAAAGCGTCCGTGAAGCTCCTTACTCTGCCATACCTCCTTGCGGTCGTTAGTGTCAAGCATTACAGGTTTGCGCCAGTTCTCTTTAGCCAAGGAGAGCGGGGTGAGGCCTTTGTCCACTGCAACCACATCTCGATGTATTCCCACGTCTATTTCTTTACTAGTTTTATTTTTAAGTTAATGGAATACCTGAATGAATACAGCAGCTCTCCTCGATATACATACTTACAAGTATCTAGCCCCAATACCCCTGATAGTTTGTTATTGTTCCTGCTCATAGATACCAAGACAATCGAACAAAACGTAGGTAGTGTTGACAGCAACGGCGTACACAAAGGTGTCCCAAGAAACACATCGGAACGAACAAACAATACTAGTAACCTGGATGGTTCATAACATAAGATATGTTTAAATCTTACATATTTTAAACAACAATATTTACATTTCTTACAAATTCCTCTTTAGTTTTATGATAAACATATCTTAAGGAATTTGTATACCAACTAACTGCTCAATATAAGTTCTTGTGATTTTACTATTAAAACGATGATTGTTAGATTTTTGAAATAAAAGCAAAGACTCGGGCTCTTTATTTTAAAATAAAGATTTATCACACTATCTACATTAATCTACGTTTACACTTCTACACTAGTCTACACTTTGTATGTTTGTAATGAAAAAACTATTGGATTGATTTCAACAGTTCTCTCACCATTGGAAAGCTACACTAAGTTATGAGTCTAAGTAACATAGGGCTATGTATGGCTGTAACTTAGGAGCTAAACAGCGGGTGAATCCGCTATCTGGGCACAGCTAGTAAAAATAATTATCATAAAGGGAAGTTTGTGGATTTGTGTTTGTTACTCCTTCACGCTCAAACGAATTTGGATAAAATTTGGTATCAAATAGCTTATATTTTGAATTAACAAATAGTTTAAAACTTGAAAAATGCACTGTTTCCGTAGGGTATCACCGCGAGACGCAGATAGTTTTTCGTTACCATTCATAAAATAATTATACAAATATTTAGTGAACCGAAACCAAACTTTGAAAGAGATTTTAATTAAAACGTTGAATTGTCATGATATGTTTCCAATAAGGCCACTAAATGATTAAGTTTCGTATAGATAGGGTAACATAATTATCATATTAAATGGGCGTTTAAATCCTTTTCAATTTTCTGTCTTCCTTCTCCCCTGAGTTTCTACTCACCACAATTTGGCCGATATACAACTTTTAATTAAATGCTACTACGATCAGATCCACCATAATATATAAGAAAAGCTAGTTTTTAAAGATCTGTTAAAAAATTATTCACTCTTTCCCAACGTTAAGATTTATATTTACAAGGCGAACTTTAAAAGTAATCAAGCGAAAAAATGTTCACGATCTTTCTACCGCCTACTATTTAACCTTAAAAATCAGGAAGGAAACCTTTGTAGTTTTAAGCCAAGTGGCTCCTTTACTTATCGCATTAGCTGGCCTACCCTAATGTACTACAGTAATGGAATGTAAATGCAGCATTATGAACTCCAGCATTTACGTGGTACTTACTAAGTAGTCTAAAAATAAAACACATTTAAGATAGGAAGAAGCAATTACTTCAAACGTACTCGTGGGAGTACTTAACTCCATTTCGATGGTAACAATTTGACATACACCGCGCATTTATTCCGTTGCATTACGGGTAGTTTTCGTAGTTCAAGTCTTCAACTTACAGGCAGCTGACTGTACCCACTATAATTTAGTTAATTGCCAGGCTACTGTTCTTGAACCGATTTGTTCCAAATATACAGCGTATTAACATTTAAACAATAAGGTCGGGTCAATTATAAAATATTTTCAAAGTTACTTTCGGCTTATTATTATTGCAAATATCAAGGCGTGATTCTACGTGATTGTTCCGTGTTATGAGGTATTATGGAGGCATTACGTTCTGATATAAATGTCGGTATTCGTACTTTTGTTTTGAATTCGTTGGATCGTGCTGCGATTTTGTTCCTTACTTTTTTGCATTGCAAATTTGGCGTGCGATTTGGTCTAGCGATCGAGTTCTTTAACTTGTAGAAAAATAAACCTATTATATTGGTCTTATTCTCTAAAATCAGTAAACATGCTAGTTACGCAGGTATACAGCAAACATGTTGCACATGCATAAGTAAACACTCATACAAAAGATATTTGCGCAAGTGTTCTTAAAAATTGAAACAATGCCAAAGAACCGTTCCAGTTCCAATTATCAGATTAATTGTGTGGGTATATGTTTGACCTCCATGCGCTCGCGCCGTTGCATGACACCACAATAGATATTTATGACAATGGGAATGGTTTCCTTGCGACTTGCAGCTGGGGCCAGGTAACCTTCCTCGGGATCTTTGATTACCATGCGTAACAAAACGTACAACAACAAAAAAAAACATCAAAAATGTTTTACACTTAAAAGTTATCCCGCGTAGCAACTTGCTACGAAAACTTATTTTCGTAGACTTAAGAAGAGTCTGCAGTTTAGGTTAATCAATTTAGTAGCTACAGGAAAAATATCGTATTATTTACTTAGGCACGATCTAAATAGTGAAAACAGAATCTCAAGTTGTCAAGTCAAAGTAACGACTAAGAATATTTCGTAAAAATTTCGCGGTGCGGCCATCGATTTTCAAGGTAAATTTTACGGCGAGCTTTGTGTGTCGAAAGGTCCTTGCTCCATGAGGTAATCAGATAAAGTAGCAAGCGGCGCAGCTGGCTCGGGGCAGTCGGGGCTCCGGTTCATCTCGCCGCGTGTTTGTGCCACGCCGAGCCCCGATCGGATGTTAGTCTGTAACTCGTCGCGCACGCGGCCGTACGTAGACGCAGCACGACACGACACGTGCCCGCGACCTCGCGGAACACGACACGATCCGATCGAGATCATTATCTTCCGATACCGAACGCACGGGTCACTGAACGATCGTAATTCAAGTATTTATTCATGTGCAGCTGCGGTTAATCAATGTTTACGTTACGTTTAAATTAGGACGCATCAGTGCCTAGCGTGATTGAAAATCAGGGTAACGGCTCCCAAGGATTGTTGTTATTCCTCACGTGCAGTGTAAAATCTTGACAAAGCGGGTAATTTAATTAAGAGCCAGTAGCCCTTCTCGAAGTGCGTATGTTTTACACTCTTTTAGTTACTGGAAACTGGAAGTAAAGTGACAACAAATGGAATATCATTTAAGCTAGTCAACTCGAACTATATTGTGCCTAGTTATGATCACAGTGTTCCTATTTAATGTGTTGTATATGGTTATTGACCCTACAATTAACTGCTATCAGTAGTCTGTAGTAGCATTGTCAACAAAGGATGTTCATTTATGCATTTCCTTTCGTATAACATGCTGAGAGATAAGTAAAATGTTTTGACAATAATATATGAAATGAGCATTGATATGATAAGTCTTGTATACACATAACGCTTACATATTTTTAGCCTAATTTTATTTTATAAACAAGAGCAGATACTGTTTGTTAAAATATTGAAGGACAAAACAAACTTTGAAAGCTGTTATTCAGTTGTTTATCTTTTGTGTATTTTAGTAGCTTTATAAAATAAGGTAAAAGTTCTCTTTGATTAAAATATAAAGGCGTCAGTAAAAATAAAAACGGACACAAGCATTTAATACCTACCCTCAATCCACAAGAGTTGTTTGTAATATTATCATATCATACTATAGATAACCGGTGTGTTCCGATCTGTTTATACGGGTTTAGCAATATATATCGCACATTAATCATACCACAGGACATCTGCATGTACTACGTGAATGTCGTTTTATATAACCGTAATAGTACCTGATAATAAATGTTTGTCGTCCTTGTCAATACGTTATAACATGGTCTTACCTTTCATTAAACTAGATAGTTTAAGTATAAACAGAACTACTTGTAAATAAGTAATGTCTGTAGTTAATAATAAAATAAACGAAACAACAAAATATATGGTCTACATTTCTTAACGCTACGAAAAACGACATCGTATAGTCAGCTAGTTCTGCATAGTTCATGACAAATTAATTTATGACATTGTTCTCTACAGATTTCAAAGACTAATAATACAGGGATCACATCATCATTGTCTGAACTATGAAGAATGTATTGCTATACAATTGAATTGGTATTGATACGGTTCAATGAGCCATTGTTGTCCAAAATCCGTTGCCATGGCAACATTGAATAGCTTTGCTTGAAGCTTTTAGTATGGGCTCGGCTCGATACCCCAATTGTCGGAGCTTAACAAATGATTACTTTAAATATATACGTTTAAATAAATGTCTGAAACTTGTGATTATTGTTATGAAGAATGTGATAGTGTCGGCGATTCGTGAGTGAAATATTAAAATATATTGTGCTGTAGCTTTAGTTGCAGGCAGAAAGAAAATAACCATTCTTAAAAAACTGGTTTATGTTCACGTTAGTTCATACATTAGTATACTTTATGGTGCTAGTCATTGCAAACTGTACCGTTTCTTGGAGCTTCGTTGGTAATTAATGCTTACATACATAATGTATTTTGTATTTTTTGCCCATTGTAAATAGTCATGAGTTCATTATTTGAATTATTTTAACATGTTATTTAAACTTTCTCATCAAGGAACTGTAGTTGTAGTTTAAGAGGTTCCTTCTCCTAGAAATTAATGAGAAAAATACCTAATGGCTTCTTCTGTCATTGCTTGCCATTTACTATTACATTATCCACATACGACTTTCACGTTGAACCTCTTTTCGTAATATGCACAAAAGAGTAATTCTAAGCACATTAGGTACAAAGCTTTTATACAAAACCGACCTTAGTTCCATCAGAAGTGACCGCACTCTAAATTATCCATTAACTCCATGTATGATGCTTAACTTTCTAAGTATTCAAATTATTTCATTCTCATAACTTTAACACTAAAAACTTTTGGCTTGTGAGTACTTTTCACTTTTTACCCTTAGTTAACAAAGTTGAGGAATGTGCAAGTAATGTTAATTAATAATGCCTTAGCGGAATCAGATTACTTCAAATTAGACACAACGTTGAAGTGTCGTTAAATTATAATCACACTGAGTAAACACGAGGTCATGGGAAAAGTTAAATGCGATTTTCGCAAGACATAAATTACTTACAGAGAAAAATTCATTGGATTTACGCAATCGGTTGTTGAAACCAATCGGCGGTAAATTGAACTGATTTTGCTGAAGAAATTAGCATAAAGTTTTGTAATGTCTGTGTTCAAATTAGATGAAAGGATGAACCGTAACTTGAGTCGGCAATTCCTGCAAAGTGCAGCTTTAAAACCGCTAACATTTCGTAAGAACAATCTAAGAAGAAAATCTAAAGTAATCTTAAAATACATCGTACATTGAAGTGCTTTACCATCAGCTCATCAGCGTCGTACATTTAAGATTACAATCATTTAAAACACCATGCTTCAAAGTTTCGTAATTCACGTCAGTTGTCATGTTCGAATGGCATTACATAGCCAGTATACTGTGAATAGGTAACGGAGTCTGAATAATTTCCCAGCACACACCTGTTCTATTGCCGATACTTTTATAGTTAAATTAATACCGGTATCATGACCGCGTTTACTTCAGAAATCACTTGTCCCTAATTGCGTATTAATTATTATGTGAACGGTGGTTAATCTGGTTACCGTTTACTGACACTTTCCTACGGCATAAGACGTAAGAGGGAAGTGTTCAAGCATAGGTATCATAGTACGTTTAATGTAATAAGGATTGGGTGTCGGTGCCAACAACAGCCATTGTAGTTATAGATAGCTCCTTGTGAGCCATGATTTGCAGTTTTAAAATCGAATGGCACCTAAGGCCTCAAAGAGGCCAGTAGTGACCAGTTTCCGTTAAAATACCCGTTCAAATCCTGATGATATGGAAGGAATATGAAACCAATGCCTTGGGAGCACGATTACATTGTAGTGTACTTTCAGATTCAATTATAATGTAGATATAAATAAAACGAAACAAATCTTCTAAGTTCTAAGTAACGCAACAGGAAATTGCGTAAGTGTCAGTTGCCAGTGTCATTGTGACAGAAGTGAATAAAACGAGTGTTGTGATGACTATGGAAAAACCTGTCATGACGGAGAAGGAAGCTCCGGTCAAAGGGATTGTGGCCCAAGTGGTCACTATGCTCAATGGCCAAGCACAAAGGTACGTACCCTCATAGTTCCTTCGAAATTACCTATGCCTTTTTAATCTATGTCACGTTATAAATGATGTAGGTAAGTATAGCACGGTGATTTGGTATAAAAACATAAAATTATCATAGATTTAGTAAGTCTAATGATCTGGATTACCTACATTAAAATTTTACATTGACCATTAACAAAAAAAAACAGCTATTCCATTAATTGTGAAAGCGTTGATAACCGACAAAAAAGTAAAAACATGGGGGGTCTAAAAGTATTACCTAGAAAAAAGACAATGACGAAAATGTACCTGTAATGTGCCTTTTTCTTTTATTGTGGCCATAACGAAAATATAGGAGAAAATAGCACAGCAACCAGAATTTAGTTTGGCGGTACCTAAAACTGAAAACAGAGTGATTTGGTTAGCTCATCAAATTCAATCTGAAACTATGGCTACTTGGTTTAACGAAGTGTATGACACCTTGACCACTTTTCTTTGGAGGAAAATAAAACATATTGTTTTTTTTGTAAAAGCCACAAATCGATACTATTTTTACAAGGCATGAAGCAATATAACCGAAATGTTGTTTATCCGTTCTTTTCCATATTACAGGAAGTTAAGCTTCGGAACGTGCAAGTCAGTTAAACGTTACGTCATCAGTCATCAAATTTAACATTAAATATAATCGTTTCATTTATTTTATATAATTATACGTATATGTACTATTATATAAGCCTAAAGCTGCCTAAGCTGCTCAATATATGTATATAATATATGTAATTAAAAAAACATATTTCCATTAATTATAATTTTTTGTTTTGGTTTCATTATTTTGATGTGACATTTTATGATCTCGTTAGTTTGATTTTGTCAATAGGTAATAAATTATTTTATTTGTTAATTAAGAATGTTGAACGCTGGGTAGGTACAGTTGATTTATAATATTTTCGTATTTCTTTTTTATACTAACTTTTTGTGCTTCTTGCAAACAATAACTAAAATGCAATTAAAAACAAAATCGTATACACCGCGCACTCGTACTAGGCCATTTTGCTTCTAACTTACTCCTTGATAACGATTGAAAAGTACCAATTAGGCGTTTATTTTAGTAAATGTAATCTACCAATACAAAATTCATTCAGAAGTTTTTGTTATCTCACTGCATTTCGTAATCGATGCGTGAACATGTCGAACGTAAAACAAACAGTTAGTACTTAAAATTTTATGTTTTTAAAAGCAGGACAAGCTTTCTCGTTATAAAACTGTTGCGTTTAGTTTCCTTTGTACATACCTAATTGAAGATTTTTAAATTCAATTAGCTTGCACAATGATGATACTTATATTTTTAGTGTTAGACACAAGCAGGATATCAACAGTTAGTTGAATATTAACATGAACGTCTTTAAAGATTTACTGAAGTCAAAGATTCGTGTATCAAAAATGATTATAATCTATAACATAACATCACGCGTGAAATCCTCGAAGGGTTAAGTGGAGATGTACCTAATAGTAGGTACACCTACATTTCGCTAGTTATCTTTAAGTCACATGTATTAGGAAACGACCCTATTGCCAGTAACCGGGCACAAATCCAAACTCCATGGATGCTACTGACAAAATCCTGATTGAGAAACCCAATCTGCCAGACCAGGGAATCAAAACCAGGACCTATTGCTCAGCAGTCGCACTTGCAACCAACAAGATCAACGAGGCAGCTTGTACTCTAGTTTACAATTTAATTAACATTCCTTTCGGATAACAGTTTATTTGCTGTCACAATAAATGATTTATGTAATCGATGCAAACTAAATTAGAGCTATTATATCGTAACCATACGTGACAAAATGTCTCATGCGAGTCTAAAAGCCATTTAAATAACACAGCAGCAACGGTATCGATTAGGTCGCAAAAAACTTGGGTGTTGATGCCTCGAAATACCGTTACAACTTTTCGCAAAGTCACAACATTACATAAAGTCATTTTGTCAGTTGAATAGGCCAATAATTAAACGTAATCACCGAATCTTAAATTATATAATTTTACCGAATGAAGATTGGTCTCATAATTTACAGAAACAACATGTAATTACTTAAAATAAATAAAGTGGTATTACCTAACTGCCACATTCCAATAAAATACGGTAATCTCTTCCATAATTTACTGTTTGACGACGTCATGTTGACCGTCTCCATATACAAAACATATTGATACTTTCAAATGCGTATGACATAAGCTCACACAAATACTTACTTAAACCGGTCAAGATCGCTGATCGCTGCTGCACTACACGACACAAATTACACCTTGTCCAAGAAACTTGTGCGTCTACATTTTCATGTTACATTCCGATATCAAGTGACTAGGAGCTTAGATTAATACGACAGATAACAACTGAAATAACCGACTAAAACACACAAGTGTTGTAATGGCTTTATTCAAATAATCTTTCTCATTTTAAAACAATCTTCAGTGCATAGAATTAATAGCCCCTAGAGCCTAGATATTTCGGATTAAATAAGGCACGATTTCGTAATAAATCGTTGTAAATTGGACACAACATTTATGTGAATCAAGGTTTTCTCGTGGGATATAGTTTTGGTGGACCTGTGCTACTTACACCCACTCGGTGGTTAGCAATAAAACCGCACATAAAAAGGCTTTAGATTTATATTCAATCATTTAGCACATTTCAATGGCTTCTACGTGACACACGTAGCTGTTCAATTGGGCAATTTACCGTAGTTATTGGCAATTTTGTAAGAAAAATCAAATTAATAGTAACTTCATTTACTATAGACAAGCTCTAAGTACTAGACATCAATAGTTATGTTCTTACTTATCGTTTTATTTGCACTTCAGGTCACCATGGGTGCAAGATATATAAATAATAACACATTAATAATTATATAAACTTGTTAATGTTTTACTTTATGTCGCTTTAAACATAACTAAGGTATGGAAAATTTAATTAAGATTAATATAACTGTCGGGTACCTACTCGTTGCAGAATTAAAGGTCTTGTAATAAGCCAAGAAACCAAATGATTTTCGATAAACATTATTTGATTTCACACCATACTTTTTCCATTTATTATTTCTCCTCTGTTACATTTCGTGGAACAGTTATCGAAAGTACCGTGTTATTGAATTGTTAATGAATGTAGGTTATATTATCCTTATCACGTATCATTATTTTCCTCATAAGTTTGGCAATTACGAACTAAACTGTAAAAGTTAACGACCTCAGGTGCTTTTTAATGTCCAGCATAATGAATGATAGGTATGCTTACATAATAATAGCTCTATGATATTATAGCGTGGTAAAAAAACACATCTTGTTTTGAAGACTTCGCGCGCTATACTTTAATCGAATGATTGGCAGATTCGATAACCATAGAAAACGATCGGTGGAAAGTTATTGAACGTATCTAATGTACAGATTACGTTATAACTGTTACGCACTACTAATATAATACGTTTACGATGAAGTTTTACCGGAAACTTACCTTGTAAAACTTACATCGATAAAAACTCTTTGCTTGTACTTTAATTCTCACCTAAAAACCATTTGAATATATAGTAAAGTCTCAAAAGATATAAAGAGTGCTACAGGTTTCAAACTTGCAAAAGGATTGAATAGACTCACTAGATGTAGTTAAATAGCCTTCAAAGAAACCAGCCCAAAGATAACCTAACCAAGTTTACCCGGCAGTATTTCTCTAAATGTCAAATGATAAAACATGCATTTGTGAACGTTCTGCCACGTTAATGCCACATGATGTATGAGATTGGGGTAAAACCAACCCTTTTAGTAACTGCAATAGTCTGAAGTGGTTTTGATGTGAAAACATTAATCCTCTGAAGCCTTTGCGTGTTTCGCTTCGCCTCGTCTGCATTCCACCCCATGCATTTCCTGTCGGTTGTTAATATATAAATTTAAAGCATTATGTCTAGACGTTGCATAACTTTCTCTTAAAAAATGAAGGCATATTATGACGTTATGGTTATTAACGATTATGTTTCTGTAGCACGAAAGATTCAAGATATTTTATGCAATAGTAAAAATAGAATACAGTTATCTGTATTGAAACTGAAGCATAAAAACCATCCCTGTAAGTTTGCAGTTAAATATTCGCAACAACAATGCACAAATTGCGTTGTATTAATTAGCAGAGCAGACCACGGTAACCTGAATCCCAAGTGAGAAAGAATTAATGCCATGAAATACATATATACCAGAAGGTCAGTTTCATACGTCGAACGAAAACAAGCGGTATGCGTACGATAAACGATTATCTCGTAATCGATGGCAAGCGTACGCGCACCGGCTTACCTCCCAACGAATTTTGACAGTTGAGATCACCGTACGTATATTGGTTGAACGCAGTGAACTACTCATTCCAGAAATATATTATATGAATGTTCCGCAATAAAGCTTTGACTTGTCTTGTTCTGTTCAAAGTTTATTGCGGTTCGGAAGTTAGCTGCGAGTGATATTCTGCGCAGACGGTTCAGCATAACGTAATATTAATAACCTAACTTTATATCAAATTATGTCAGCTCATCATCTAACGTACAGCTGTGAAAATTTTGGGTATGAGCGGTAACAGAATATGTATAGTATATCTAAAGGATTTTAACCTTAAACATTTTCATGTTCTAAGGTCTGAACATACAGTTAAGTTACATCATTCGCAGTTATGCATATGTCATATGTCTTTGCGCCTATTTCACTTATTTTATTTTGCAGCTGGTTTTCTGTATATATCTACTCCATGGTGGTACCAGTATCGTTTGAATAGAATCGCCTGCGGGCTGCGGTCGCTTCGAGGCCACATTACGCCGTCTGCGTTTCTGAACATCATTAATTAAGATCCTAATTTAAACTTATGACTTCTGGTATTATTCCCGTGAGGAAATAATAGCGTGGGTATAATATTGGACATGAACGTTGGTAGCTCACTACCACTACTAGTTTTTAATTATCGTTAGTCTCAACTAACGATCATTAAAAACTTTGTCGACTAAACGGAATATAATTGTGTGTATTATTTTAACATGAACAATAGCTTCTGATGAGCAAAATGTCAATTGGGATGTTTGGAATATGAATGGCTATATAAGTACAGGAAGATCAAAGAAACGATGGATGGAAAGGAGATGACTGCTGGGATGCTGAGCAATAAAGAAGCACAGAAGAATGAGGCGTGTTGCGCCGACCCCAATTAAATTTAAATAAGGGCAGGCGAACCATGGTGACTTAGAAGAATTAAGTAATTGGAAGTCTTTAAAAAAAACTACTGCAATTAAAATCACTTTATCCCTCAGGCCCACTTGATACCCATAACAAGTAAAATATTCAGAAAAGTAAGTCATCCGCCATTTAAAAAAGACGTCACTTAGCTTACTGTGCATAATGCAAAATATCAATTATCGGAGACAGGGAAATGGGTCAAAAATTACGAGCATTTTAACATGGGCAGTTAGCTACAGATGAAGCGATTGAAAGCGTGTTCAAACGAATAGGTACATTGTACCAGTTAATTTTAAATTAAGCCTCATTGATTAATGATCACATATTAATTACACGAACAATACCGCAATACACACTACTCAGTTTCACTAGTTGCGTTAACTTCAGTTGTTTCGTTTGTTTAAATGTAACAAATAGAAGTAAGATAATGAGAAATATTTCCTAAAAGGTGAATAAACATTTTTATAGACAGCGTCACGTCCTAAGTTCTATTTCCACATACCTAGATTCGGAATTACAACATCATCTAATGAAACAATACTAATATAAACTAGGAACATTAATATTACTTAACAAAACTATTCACACCAGTCAGTGTGAAATATAGGGCGAGGCACTGTGAAACAGCTAGCAAATGTACTAACATTGTTAACGACTACAATTAATATTGTAGGTTGGAACTTGAAGGTACTTCATGATGAGAAGTCCTAAACTCAGCGTTTCTCCAACGTAGAAGATGACTTCGCGTAGACTCTGCATAATAACCGCGTAACTTCAGCGTAGAATCTTTTTTTCGGATGGGATATCATCAAATGACTTCAACTGCTCTGGGCGGAGCGGGAGTGTCCGACTTATGCTGACTACAACGTACCCACATTCCTCTTTTGTCTCTTTGCGTTCCCGGGCCGCGGTATCTCTTTCAACCAACCCGCAGCCTCGGCAGGCAGTGGCCATGACGGGACCCTCGCGTTATCTCTGTAGGTTCTGCATAATTATTTCCTGTCTATGAGCCGCAAAGGCCCAAAGATTCCTATAAATTTAATTATTGTAAGTAGGTACTATTTTTAATTATATATTTAACTAGATCGTGTTTAATTACTACTCCTACCTATAATATGGTAGGAGTTCCTTAGCTAGTGATGTAATGTAAATGTGTTAAAAATAATATGGTGCTGATGCAGTTCATTATAAACCAAAGCAGCTAAAAATACGCTTCACTTAACCAATTAGACATACCACATAAAAAGCTTCACTTAATAATCTTATAATTATTATTTATTCCCTTACTCAAAAGGAAACAGGAAACAAACAGTATTGTTAAGTCTCAGAGTCTAGTTAGCTGCCACGTTATAATGAAAGTAATAATTAGTTGGACATGTCTTGCTTCTTATGCGGGCGTTCCTCCACGTTCCTTGATTACTTGACTTTGAACCAGTTATTCTCAAAGTGATCTATTTAAACCTTTAGAAAACTGATGAACTGATTGGAATGTCGTATACTTGTTCTTTGTGCCCACAAAGAACAAGTATACGACATTCTAATAAGGCAGGTAGTCAGGATTTTCGTATACTTACGGGGAATTTAATAAAAAATACCTTGTTTTATTTGAGCTAAAGGTGTACCCAACGCGTGCCAACCAGACTCGTCTTCGCAATTGCCAAAATATTTCTGTAAAACCAAGAGATGCGCCCAGCACCACTCAAATTCTTAAATTTAATAAAAAAAATATATAGTACTAGTATAATAGAAAACCAAGTCCAAAAAGAATGTGGCTGACAATATGTGGCTAAAAAGTTTGGGTACCTCTGCTGTAGACAAACGCAAGCTATGCATGATTACGCATTTTATTACGTACATCCCTTACTTGTTATATGTACGATATATTTGCATACGTTATGTGCTTAAATTTCATTATATAAAACCACTACTTTCGTCTGTAATTAAATTATTTCTAATTGAATCTATGCATTTTCTCGTCTGCAGTTAGTCACTTAGTGAAAGAGTGAATGTAAAGTACGCACAGTATTCTTTCTCTTTATTAATTTTATGAGATTAGCTGCGTGTTTTCTAGATTTCTTGGTAATTAGTGTGAGAATAATTTTGTTTACTTTTATTTGGTAAATTCTAACGTGTATACGTAGGTATTTTAAGTATTACTTCCTTCTTTGACGTTTTATGGCCAGTCACTGTTACTAATGTTTCAAAACAAACTAGTTTGTTCAGGATGGTAATTGTACCCATAGTAAGTTACCGTATTTTTTGACAATTGCGTTTCGCTTGGCCGCCATCGTCGCCAGCGGTAATGGAAGCAAAGCTGTGTCGGTCACGGCTCTACTGCTTCCATTACCGCCCTTTATACTTACAACCTGCAGGTAGATACGGTATACTACTGTTAATAAATTGTAACGGTACTTACTCCACAATTCATTAATCCACGAAACTAAGATCACATTTAAACAAGTCTCAAAATATATTTTATTAAAATTTAACTTGCATTTGGAGCGTAAAATGCCTGTTACGCTGAATAGGATGATAGATAAGCTTCATCTGTGTATAAATACAAATGGTCGGAGAATAAACAAGATTATTCCCTCGTCGATACGGATAGCGGATTATTCTTTCATGAACTCGTACAATAAAATGAAAATATTGTGCGAGTATTGTCAGCTACAGAAATGACGTCACAATGGACAGTAATCGATTATGACGTCACCATTCGTATTTCATGTTTTCATAAGTGTGAATATAACATTAAACATTACAAATACGCTTTCATTTCTAAACGTTTGCTCAGCTGGTGTACGCGTAGAGGGAAAATATATAGAAATAAATCAGCTGAGACGGGGGTGATTATTGAACGGACTCACGCATGCGCGGTGCGCCTTTACTTACTAGCAGATGGCAACCAGACTGGCGGCCCAGTGCAAAACAAACAAACGTGTCGAGACATTGACACTGACCTAAAAGACCCCAAGCCATTATCGCACCCTCCGACTACTCCTCCGTCCGGACGTGTGAAATAAAGTGTAGTGTAGTGGAAAACTGTGTTAAGTTACGCTATTTTCTGTGCTATATATTTTGACCCGGTCGTTACGGACACTATCTGTATAGTGACACAAAACAAACATAATCACGTGCAAAAGAAAGTGCTTGTGGTGGCAGTGCGCGGTCAGCAAGCGTGACGCTCGGTGTGACGACTCAGACATTAGAATCGCTCGTTCAGCTTCTCCCTTTCCGACACACCTCGCTGCGTCATTTGACATGCCCCTGTTGCCAAACTAGGAGTCAGTGGCCTCGCGTGCATTACCAGCCCGCGTTATGTTGCTCTTTTGGCAAGCATTATGATAAACAATCATATCCAAACCGGGCTGTTATCACGGTGCGTACTCTTATAGGTTCAAGAGAACGATTACAAATAGAGTGTAACCAAAAGAAAACTGCGTGATGATTATGATCCGTTCGGCATGAATGGATAGGGTCGACGCCACGAGATCTGATTTTTCCGGGCGAGCTGGTGCGGCGTCAGCGGCGGTGGCGGCGCCGATAGCGCGGGCCGCGGCCGTACTTCAGTTGTCCGCGTGCGTGCGCGCTGTGAAAGTCTCCCGCGCGACATGCGGTCAGTTTCGGCCACGTCTGCGAGCGCCGGTCCGGCCGGGCACGCCCAGCACCTGGGGGCTCGGAGGCAGAAGACGGACCTCCATGTCGCCGTGGCTGAGCCCGCAGCTGCGCGGTCCGCCAGCCCCGCGCCCAGCCTGCGTAGCCAGAGGGCTAAACAATACAGGTGGCCAATTAATACAATAAAAAATGTGACTATTGCGTGCGTTCAGTGTGCGGTTTCTGTAATTTAAGATAGAAAGTGACATCAACTCAGAATGAAACGCATAAAATTCTTCAAGAATTTGGTATCACAAATAATAATTCGTTTGAAAATCAAATCGATATCGTATCTGCTTGGTGAAACATGAGTGTTATCTTACGATATCAAGTGGTATATGTATCACCGAGTGTCGTGTTTTCAAAATTCTGTGTTTATGAAACTATTATGTGGGCCATGTACGTTCCACTTTCATAGAACAAATGATTTTAGTCAACAACTACTTATTTGCTTCATTTTACAGTTGAGTTTCCTAATTAGGTTGCTGTTGAACGTTATTTAGTTTACAACCTCGTCCATCTATGAGCAATATTCGCACTGTTTCGTGTGCATGGAAAGGCCAAGTAACCACCGGGGCCGAAACAACATTGCAAGGCCAATGGAGAGGTAGTGATTTAGGCTAGCTGAAGCCGCCGTAGTTATAAATGATTCATAAACAAAACGATGTGGATTATCCTTATTTATTGGAACTGGTCATAATACAAGTATCTACACCTACCTACTGCAAGTTTAGTATAACACTGATGACGGGAAACAATAAAATAGAATTGTATTATGTCTTTGTCTATTCGATTTCTTATTTTACATTGATGCGTAGACCGTTTATTTGCTGCTGCATTTGTTTCGTTTTTGTTTAGCACTACCTTTCCTATACGCTCTATTGGCTGATGATTTCATAACCGGATGTTATTGGTTTCTTTCCCAACACCAACGTCACTTTATTGTGGTAATCCACGATAGTATAATAACGTATATTGCACAATCAAAACTTTCCTTTGTTTTATTTGTTCTCGTCATTTGTTTTGTTTTTCCAAGCTGTTGCTTGCTCTCGTTTAACAGTCCTCGACGAAACTGTGGACAAACAATTCTAAGATTTATTGCTGTCCATTTATGTGCTAGAAAAATTTACGATTTCTAATAAAACCGCTGTATTACATTTTGTTCGCAGCTGTAATTCGTTCCTTTACTTAGACAATTCATAGTTTAATAACAAGTTTTTAATTTTACACGTTTTTTTTTTATAAATAATACCTACCTATTTACTGTTAGATCATTTTGATATTTACGAATAGTCGAAGATCGAATCTTTCCCAATAGACAATAGGTATATGATGCCAATTTATGTAGCTATAACAAAGGGAAAACAAATAATGAAGGAATCTCATCAAAACAAACAAACAATTCTCATTGAGAGCCTAGAGGACAGGCCTTGGCAACACGAGGTAGAAGTTGGCAATGGCCATGTGAAATTACATTCACAGCAACTTGTAGAATGTTGGCTTTCTACAAGCAAAAGGCACGCACTCCATTTTAGTAGATATGCCAATCATAGGTATGACTAGTCTGGAAAAGCGACTTAGATTCATGACCCAGATTGATTAATAAAAAGATATGCAGGTTGTGACGCGACTTTGACGCGCAACAAATAGTTAACCAATAACCATGACTTCTAAACCCTCTGAAAATTTGCATCAGTTATTGAAACAGTCAAGTTTTACGCACTTTAGTATGTATAAGCAAATTTTTTGCTGCTGAATAATCGACGATACGCTGGTTGATCTACTCTGATATAGTGTTTTGAATTCATAGTAATGAGTTGGGCTTCAATGTTGCTGATGTTGAATGTTACTTTCCACGTGCCAAAGGCCAGCATCATTATCAGTATTCCATTCATTTGGTATAACTAGTGGGGAAATAGACTTCGTCTACTCTAATTACCTAGATTGTTTTGGTTACTACCTAAGGATACAGGGTGTGAATGAATTCAGTAGAGGCGTCTAAATAAGGCGCCAGAAAATAGATCATATACGAAGTCACAAAGTATTCCTGCCATTTAATATTGACATCTAAAGTATATAGTCAATTAAGAAATGGATTTTATACGTGTTGGCTTGTTTGTCTATGGGAAGTCCACGTTTAGAGTGTAATGTGGTTCTTATTAAGAAAAGAAGCAATACAAAAAAGTATATATGTGGTCACAATATATGGAACAGCTGACTTATTCATAGTAAACTCAGTCAATTCCTAGGAGGGTGCAGGACATCGACGCTGTTACCATGGATTCAGTATGATTACAGCTGTATAGGTAGTTCTAGCAGGTGTAATAATGTCTGTATCATCGTTTGTCGCCCTAGTTTAGCTAATTAATTTGAGTAGGCGGGCCGGTTCACGCCCATCGTCATGACCCTCAAATGTAATCAGCAAGCCATTACTCTGCCCATTAACTTTAGGGGATTTTCATGTACTTCCCGGAAATACAAAAATGGCCGTTACTTATATGAAAATTGGCTATGATTTAATAAAAGGCCATCGTATTTGTTTCCCAATATTGGTACTAAGTATTGGAAGTGACATTTGGAATTCATAAATGATGTACCTATCTTCTAAATGATAACAGCTCTCATCTGTATGATAAGGTATTAATGACAAGGTTTTCAGTATATTTGAGAAGAAAATAGATTTTGTTATGGAAAACGACGTGTTAATAATTCTGCCTTCCGTTTGGCATTAATAATTGTTGTAATTGGTTAAGATTTAATTAGAAAATGCGTACAGCACCCGTGCTGTATCCAAAAGAATGTCTTTACTTCAATAATAAATTAACTCATTCTAACCCACATGCAAATCCGGGGTGTGCAACTCCGGGTTCCAGCACTACCTTTATGACGATATTTTAAGCTACGCACTGCTAAGGATGAACTTAAGTTTGTTCTTTGAATATTTAATAAGGATTCCCGTTATAGTGGACTCAAATTAGATAATATTATTGGCTCGCCCCAAAACTAAGCAAGTTTGGCGCTATCACAAGCATCCATCAATTCATGTAACGTACAAACATTACGACTCACAGTATATGATCACATTTGCATTCCAAATAGTCTTTATTCATCTGTTTGCGCCGTTACCAGAAGAAAACTCTATAAAATACTAGCTGTGCCCAGCGGTTTCACCCGCTGCTCACTTAGGGGTATGAAAAATAGATGTTGGCCGATTCTCAGACCTACCCGATATGTACACAAAATTTCGTTCAAATATGTCCAGCCGTTTTGGAGGAGTATGGGAACGAAAACTGTGACACGAGAATTTTATATATTAGATTTAGTGTTAATTTCACCAAGGACCTCAATCAACATAGGTACCTTAGAGATTTCCTAGTAAATATTCTACGACAGCGATGATAATATCTTGACCGCAATTTAAATTTGATCTTATACTGTTTCAATGTTGAAATTCTCCCTTATTGTAGTTAAACCCTTAATTAACACACAACGTTTTTTTTTTATTATTTCCAGGGCCAGTTTGCCAGTTCGTACAGCGCGGCTTCTGCAGCGCTCACGGACGCAGACGCCGTCGGACGCCGGCATCAGTGATGGCAGCGCATCGCCGGCGCCGGCGCCCGCCTCGCTGCTGCAAGACGTGGTCGACATCAAGACACTGCTGCTGCAGCTCAAGCGGGTCTTACAGGAGGTCAGTCGTGTTATGTTTTGCGTGGATTTGGGAGGAGATTGGACAGTATGCAACCGTTTATATGACTCATCGAGCTTTAAAGAAACTGCAGAAATTGTCGCTGCACAAGCATCTTATTCCTTTAATATGCACATTGATCTTGCGCGTGGTCATCATTGCCTCTAACGTCACTTCGTCATCTTGTTATTTCAATACGATTCCGCGGACAATGTCCAATGTCCAAATGTTTACCAACAGTGCAAATTGACAATGTGAATCAAACGCAAGTGTTCCTTGTAGCACCGTATGAGTGGCAGAAACGGTGCTCATTAAAGACCGACTAGTTTTTAAACTCGATTAGTCATACGTACGACCGATACAGTACTCAGTGTTACTACCACTTACCTTGGTCTTCATCCCATTCCTTTTACCATAAACGATTTTCCATAATCACTCCTCATAAACATTGCTTACATTTTTCTGATGAGCAAGCAAATTATCTGCTCAGTCGATATAAAGAACAGTTACGTTCTACTTTAATGCAACAGCTAGACGTTTGACAGAAGCCAAATAGAAATGAAAAATGACGCAGTCATTATTTTGTTCCACTTTACCTCAAGACTCACTTTCTTAATTATTTCGTATCTTATATAAGTTTCTGTAGTGTTATTACAATAGTAATTTAATGTTCTTATTTCTTTGTCTCTGTGCGTGTGTGTATCTCATGTCTCGAATGAAACTGTGTCTATCTAGTCTTTTCATATCCTTACTTCGAATTGATGTCATTTTTTCTGAAACGAATATCAACTGTATATTAGAGTATGTAGAGTTGATTTTAAAATGACTAGCTTAATGAAAATATAAAAAGGTAGTTTTAGTGTACATTGATCTTTATGTGTGGAACTTAAAGTTGTTTTTGCAGAAACACGTTTATATACGTGTTTGAAACTAAGTCATGAAGATAGATAAATTATCTGTTTCAGTGCACGCGCATTACTAACGATTTGTGCCACTGTAGCTTATTGCTATACCATTTACATTAATATTGATCCCATTCAGAGATAGTGAATCAAATATGTAGTTGAAACCAATTATTACAGATTTTACTTTCAGCTTGTCTAAATTAGATTAGACGGACCTTATTATATTCGCTGAAAGTTGGTTTCAGGTTAAGAATGAGCTTATAATTAATTTTAAGTAGATGAAGCCATACAGCGTAAAATAAGTAATTTAGAGTCTGCACACGTTAGAGGAAACCATCTATAAGTGTTTACAATTTAGCAAAAGATATTTTCTTTGATATTCTGAGCGTTTAGCGATAATTTCATCCGCTACAATAAATCACAATACAACATAGTTCAGTAACCCAATATTATCATGTCTACTTCCCTGTATCGAAGCGTAAGTAGTTCACAATTACATGTTTCTAGTTTTGTTGTGCATAACGAAATAGCATGTCTGTATGATTAGCATATAGTGTACTCACGATAACTATGGCAGCATAATCAATTTATCAATTTCTTTTGTTCTTAGGTAGCATGTACGTAGAAACTAGGTTCCCCCTTAATTTCTATTCCATAATTTCCCATCCCAGGCAGTTACCTACAGTTAGCTCGGTGCACAGATTTGTATCTGAACTAGTTACACTAGATATAAATCTGACAATGACTGAGTGCTATTGAAACTCTTTATGTCGCGATCTAACAGAAGCGATCAGGCGCGCGAATACGCGGACATCGTGCTCATGATGTCCAGTGTCGTTTGGTCAAACAAATACAAGACCCAATATGATCGCTTGTGTTAGGACGTGGCTTTAGACTAAAAACAGTATGTTTTTGCCTACAAAACTATCCTTGATGTTCAATAGAAATTCAGTTTAAATATAGTTTTAACCTACTTATTCTGATTTCCCCTTTTTTGTGTCAGTAGTTTTCAGTACCTATCTTGATGTTTTAATTTTTGTTTGTATTTTGCACCGTTGTCCACTGAAGCGTGCCCCGATAAATTTCACTTGAAAAGATGTTCACTTGATACGTAAACCATGTATAAACACCGTCACATTTCAGTGGGCACGATTGTTTCACTAAATAGCATTAATTTGCTTGTACTTGGCACATTTAATTTGTTTGGCGTGTTGTAACGTATATGTTTATTTGGTTGCATCGCCTTGTTTGCCGCATGCAGCCCGGGGAGGAGCATCATTCGATGAGTGTAAGTAACCTGCCTACGCAATATTGCACCAAACTGCACTTTGATAAACAAGGCTGTACAGTCAGGAAAACGAATTGATTAGCAGATTCCATTCTGTCTTCGTAAATTGGCCGCGTTCGTAACATTTTATTTGGTCTCGTTAGGAATGACACGTTGTGATTTGAACATACAGTCTGGTGAAATTAATACCTAGTCGAATTGCTAAACAATCCGTTGCCTTGCCTTTACCAACTTTTATAAAGGATCCGCCGTATTTGTGCCTTCCTTTTCCTTTACTGCTTGTAAAATGTAACAGCAACGCTTTAAAATGCATTATCCTTCAACTTTATTGCAACGTGAAAAATTTACGCTATGCAATTAATATATGGTTACTTCCTGATTAAATACAAAGGACACTTTGCAAGTAGAACTGATTGTTTATTTATCTTTATTTTATCTAAGCACTGCTACGTTTAAACTCAGGTATAAAGGAGGAGGTGTGTGTCTCTTTGGCATCGTAGGACTCAAATACATGAATCTACAATGATATTTATTTTTGTTCAAAAATTCTGTATGATCTTCTTTTATTTCACACATTTGTTGAGATGTGTGTTTAGAGAAATGACGCGAATGCATTACACATTAATTATCTTGTTATGTGGACATCTGAAAGTTTTTCATAAACAAAATGACTGTTGTTCGCAATTATACAATGCATTTGTATATGAAGTCTTCATACGTAATTAATACTTTTCTGTAGAAACATGTTGATGTTTTACGACTTAACTGCGATTTTCAGCGCTGATTTAACTAATTCTTTTACTGAACTGAAACTGTTAATAATATTTTTTTGCACTTGTTGACACCCTTTGATTGACACTTTTTCAATAGATATAATAATACACTTTAGATTTCCGGTTAAAAGTTGTAGCGAATCAATCTATCTGACCAATAAATAACATTATATTCATTGAAATCGGCCACTCATCTCTAGGACTTTAATTCACAAATGGAAACGAATCAAGAAGATTAGTTTTGGTAGCAAAAAACATTGTAGGTTATTTATGTATTAGGTAGGTAAAGAATGAGGTCGAAGACAGATGACCTCGTTTAAATAGAATTTAGTGCGCTTATAGGTAATCCTAATCCCCCAGTCTGCGTAGGTTGGTGAAGTTTGGCTGAAGATGACGTAATTATTTTAAGTACGGAGGTACTTTAGCAACAAATACTTTTAAGTCTTTGCTAAATGATACAGTCGACAAAAAATTGTCTCACTTTGTAAAATCTGGATAAGACTAAATTACAGTAATTATGGATTGAATATTTTTAACTGACTTTCAAAAAAGGAGGAATTTGTGTGTTCGACCAGAATCTGATAACTCCATGATTACTGGTAGGCACAATTTAAGTGATTCTTTTTAGGGTTCCGTACCAATAGGGCAAAACGGGACCCTGTTAATAAGACTCCGCTGTCCGTCCATCTGTCACCAGGCTGTATCTCATGAACCGAGAAACTTTCATAGATGATGTATTTAATTTCTGTTTCCGCTATAAAAACAAATGAAAATCACAAATAAATAAATATTTAAGGGGGCTCCCATGCAAGAAACATAATTTTTGACGTTTTTATATATAATGATACGGAACTCTTCGTGCGCGAGTCCGACTCACACTTGGCCGGTGTTTTTTTTTTGTCAGATAAAGATCGCGCGTTGGTCCCAATATCTATAAATCATATTTATTTGCTTCGGAACCTTATGAATGTTCATATGCATTTTTTTCTTCTTTAAACTGATGATATAACTTCTAGTTGCACAGTAAAATTGATACTTGACAAGATTTTGGGTTAGATGCCCCAATTAAAAGGGTGAAGTAGAAACTTTATTTGAAAAAACCCTAATCAACTTCAAAAAACAAACATTAAAAAGTAGAAAATAACTTATTTTTAACCGACTTCAAAAAAAGGAGGAGGTTCTCAATTCGACTGTATGTTTTTTTTTTTTTGTGTTTGTTACCTCATAACTCAGGTCTGAGTGAACCGATTTTGATGATTCTTTTTTTATTCGAAAGGTGGTGGTTGTCGTTTGGTCCCATAAAAAAAATATCAAGATCCGACAAGTAGTTTTTGAGTTATCTTTAATAATACGTATTAGATTGACTTCGTGTTGATGATATACTCATTCGTCGATTATATTTTAGAAGTTGTCGAAGACAAATGATCAAAAACTGGTATGTAGGTACTACTATGGTTTGGAAGATCATCGCAGTAATTTGGTGATAAATCTTCAGTGATATACAACGGCACTCTTTAATAAATGACAGCAAATCTGCCGTGATTGCTGCAATCACATGTCTAAGTATGGGTTTCGCCAGGGTAGGCAGGCGAGTGGGAGCAGGGTGACCGTATCCCCTCCCCACCCCTCACCTAGTCATAAAGAAACATAAACATCAGATCAAGTATCAGCTGTATCCCCTAGCTAGGGGATGATGCATATGATTTCTGAATTGGTTTAATACTAAAGCATAATATAGATACTTAGTATTTAATCTATAGCTTGATGTGGAACTAAAAATTGTATCTAAGACGGGACTAAAGCTAAAAATAAAAACTTTTTAACCGTGTTTGCGTATTATATCATAATACTATAACTAAAAATGTTGAAATAAAAACTTTTTAGTAAAAAAATAAAACCGACTTCTAAAAAAAACTAAAAACTGGAAAATAACTTTATTTCCAGAAGTCGGTGGCCAATAAAGTCAACGAAACCAACAAAAGCCACCGACTTCCGGAAATAAAGTTATTTTCCAGTTTTTAGTTTTTTTTAGATGTCGGTTTTATTTTTTTTGTTTTGTTTGTTTCATTGATTTCTTTGTTCTTCTTCCACCGATTACCAAAAAGTAATTTATTTTAGTAATAATTTTTTGAAGTCAGTTATGTTTATTTTTAAATCTAGTAAATAACGTAATGTAAAGTAACTTCAGGTCAAGGTTTGAACAAATTACCTTGACACTGTAACGAAATCTATCAGTAATACAATACCGTAGTAAGTATTGGGTGTTACAGTGAGTCAACAAAAGCTTACGTTCAATGACATAGAGTCACAATAACGGGAATAACATAAAATGATAGAAAGCGAAATGCTAGTGATGTAGCAATACACTACTTATTACTACGTTTTAGTTCAATATTTTATACATTCATCTTAATTTGGTAAATTCTTAAAAAATGCATATTCTGAGAGCCCTTCCAACCGGGTTTTATTTAGCTGACAAAGCATGAGAATGCATAAATAATAGACTCCTTTGCGGATAGTGAACACCTGAGTCAACTTTTTAACTCTGATACTTTGTTCTCCATATTTCTTCTAGTTTTAATGTATCATTAGACATTCTCAAGCACTTAAATGTACTTTGCCTTTTACCTGAAACGATACCGCTGAGAGTCAAAACTTTTCTTGTAACGACTTTCGCCTTTAGTTTAGATTTTAAACACTCAGTTTTGCTATAGCCTAAAGTATATGTTTAAGTCTTAGAAACTTGGTGGAAGGTTCGTTTTGCTTTATTTTTGGTTACGGCATAAGTACCTTCAAGGTTCTAATGTTAGTGTGTCTATGTTCAGAGCGAAACTCTCGACCCGTTGCTGGCGGCGTGCGCGGAGAGCCCCGCGCGCGGCAACGGGCGCCGCCCCCCCGCCTCGCCGCTGCACCCCGACGCCTGCGCAGAGATGCGCCGACAGATACTGTACCTGCAGGTGAGCGTACCACACAGCTTGCGGGCAATCGCATGCAGTTCCCGAAAACGTGACTGCATGAAAGCCACGAGCAGACTGATGATTATAGATCCTGAAATCGAGAAACTTAACTAAAACTATGAGTACCTCTTTCCTCATAATACTCCCAGCTTATAACTGTCCCACTGCTGGGCAAATGCCTCTCCTCATATAGAGATGGCACGAGAACGATCACCAATCAGTCTTGTGCAGGCTACAAGACTGATTGACGATTTCAAACTTGTATTAAGTATAATTCCAGGTTTCCTCACCTCACATTGTTGTCCTTTTCCCTTTTTTTTTTGTCTGTGATGTGTTAGAAAAACTTAAAACTTTTAGAAATTGCACATGAATTGAAAAAGTCACATTCGCGCTAGTCCGGATTTGAATCACAACCTCGTCATGAGAGACAAGGGGTTGTACACGTTTGATTTTTTTATGTACAAAGTATATAATCTATTGTCTATCTAACTGTCTTCTTTGAGTCCTCAATTTATATCCAATGTTTTTCACACCCCTATTAACTTCTAATTAGATAATCGCCAACCATCAAGCCTTGTAAGGGCACTTACTGCATAAAGCCTTTTAATTATGGCAATAGACCTAGGCTAGGTACTTAAAACATTGGAAATAAGTTCTTGCAGTACATTCGCATACATTTGGTCTCTCACAGACTATACGACTAAGAGAATTATAGACTTATTATTATAATTTTGAAAAGCCCGAAGAAGTGCCTTCCCAGCGACTTTCATAGAAAACCAAAAAAAATAGGTCTATATATTTCAAAAGAAACAAGTAATTCAATCTATGGACATCAAATGGATGAAATTAGTCGTTTATCACTTTGCGAAAGCTATGGGAACACGAGATACAATGAGACGATGCGCAAGCAAAGTCACAGGTTGACACTTTAGATTGATGTGTATTTTAACCCATTTGCCTCCTCATCAGTGAAAACAATAAATTCTCTGAGGAATTTAGGATCTAGAGTCGAGCAATCAAGGCCTCAGTTGCGAACTAAAGATATGCAAATTGTACACCAAGTTCGTTCGAAGGGTACCCCTGCCTATTTGAAATCTATGCATAACTTTAGTACTGCACACAATAAAGTTGGAAGCTTTACATGTATTGGTTAGGAAAAGGCTAGAGAAATGAGGATTTATCCATATAAATATTAAGTACGTTTCGTAGCAGTTGCCTTTACTCTTCATCCTTTGTTTTTTAATCAAATTTACGACTGGTCTTCAGTACTACATTCTTTCTTCTTCCAGGCAAAAGTTCTCCTTTCAACAATCTAAGCTAATCTGAAATCTAAGATCTACTGCAACTGTTTGTATTCTTGAAACTAACTCTATGTATGTAATCTCTTCCAGAGTCAGCTAGAAGAGCGCGACCGGTTGGTGCGCGTGCTGCAGCAACAGATGTTGCGCATGGCAGAGAGCCACGAGCCAAGACAAGATGACACCTGCAACGTCGCCACGCAGACCGACCGGGTACGTAGCAATATTGACTTTGCAATGGGAACCGAGTAAAAATATTAAAGAACTGCAGGCAGGAAATGTGCAACAAGGAATTCTTGCACGGGAGTAAATATTCAGAAATAAGATATGGTACAAGGTAACGAAACTGGTGGGACAGATCTACACATCATTTCTGAAAGACCCATCTGAACGTGTAAAACTTATCCTCTAGCACCCAGAAATGTTATGTTTATAACAAAAGACAGACAGCAAAATACTTCACTCATTAATAAAGATTAGCATCAATTAGTGAGCCAAATTACCTATTGTATAAATGTGTCTGTTTCTATTTCAGTTGCGGCCGCCGATGAGCTCGGCGTTAACGAGTTCTGACAATTCCGGATTAGTGAGGTAACCATCATCCTAAACATTAAAATACACAAAACTTTTATAACGAACACACACTGAGTGCTACACCTATTGCTTCCACATTATCTCATACAGCTACCTCACTCTCTATTTATTTAGTCATACTAACTTTCCTTTCTCTATTACATTTTATTTATTCCACATCTATCCTATATTTTTATTTATTGTTTTAGGTTTATCTTCGCTACAATAAAGTCCATTTTTCATACACTGCACTCATCCATCATCTTAATGTACATACCCCCTAGTATCCCCTCATACATGTCAGAATATAAAGATCATTGCTCATCACTCGTACAGCATACCGTCTCCCAAAGTCAAGCATTAGTATCAAATCTTAACAATTCCAAATGGATCATTATCTTCAAAGAATACATGAATAAAAAAATGACATTCGCCCCCACATCTATGTGTAGAATCACTTTGACATTGTCTCCTTATTTCACTGGTATTTTTATTTGATTAATCATATTCATGTAATTATTGTATTTATCATGTACTGAAGATATGTATATCATCCGTGTATCATCTATAATTTGACATCTTCATCATCATCAGGACCTTCAAAATGTTCATTTTGTTCTAATTTCCTCACATGCTGCTTTAAATTCCGAATTGGATTTTCATTGAAAATTGTCGTGATGTTGGATATGGGACGCGGCAGTTTCCACTTGGGTGGTGGGCGGGTTCGTCCGTCGGAACAGGTAGCGTGGCTCGACTGCTTGCTCGCTGTTTGCCTCTTGTGTTCCGTCCATGTGTTGTGCTTACTGCATCTCTTGTACCAGACCAACGACGATGGCGTGTTTCTGGTCTCGGATAGGGACATCGACGAATATTGCTACAAATACATCAAGTGACGCGTCACTGCTAGTTTGCATGAGGAATAAAAAATGGTGCGGTAAAAGGCAAAAACTGTCCAAAATGTAAATAGTAGTAATGTGCCTAAGCGTGACACTAAAAGGCTTTAGAACCACATTAATGCAAGGTTTGATGATCGGTCGGTTGTGATAGTGAGAAACTGATGGTGCTAGAATTGACATTGTAAAGAGTTGAAGCATGGGATTGTTAATAAGTTTGTGTTAGCACGGCACTCTTGGCACGTTTTGATTAAGCAATCAATTGGCTTGGTTGAGACAGTTAGTGACGATTGGTTTGTGTTGTTTAACTGTAGGTAGTCGTGTGGTGTTCTACACTTATAGTTATAAATAGATATTATGTAACATTTAATTTACTTTGATTATGAAATACGTCTCTGTGTTGCACGCTGCCTTGACAGAACTTAAAGGTGAGGTTACACACACAAACATTGTATTAGTAAAATCCTTCATTATACAGCAAAAAGTAAATTCTCCTTTCAAATCAGTACCGCTAACACATAGTTATAGTTTAACTCTAAACAAAGAGCTTCCTTTTCTATCCAAGTACCGATTTAATATTTTATTTTGTGTCCGCAGTTGGAATGAACAAGCTAGCGCGAGGAAGCTGCCGTCTTACAGTGAAGCACAAAAGACTAAGAGACCTGTTACCAACGGGACTGTGAACAAATGCCAGTGTGGTGTTAGGAAAGTGAACGGACATACTAATACTAGCGCAGACGAGAACCTTATAGACAAGCGAACGGACACCGTACACCTGAAGACCAACAGCCGTGTTGGGACTAAGTACCTTCAAGCCCTTGCGAATTCAGAGACGACTCGCAGATACATCAAGAGGGATTCTTCTGTAGGGGATAAGTCAGATCGTAGGGCAGCGCTCTACTCCAACAGATCTCGTTCCATAGAGAACTTTCAGAACCAGTACTCAACCACCGAACGGACGCTCACTAAGAACATCGTTATAGAAGAGACTCCTCTCATCAAGCATCACACTTCGTACGGCGACTTGTACAACGGCAGGATCAGCTCCAAGGAGAGCGTGAACCGTCACAGTCCGAGCCTCAACGGACAGTCCACGGACACGGACTACAGCTCGGACGGAGGGTACAAGTCCCTCCCGTCCTCCATCAACTGCAACATTTCGCCCAAGAAGGTTAGCGGCATCCCGAGGAGGTCCATTGAACAAAAATTCCTTTCCACCAAAAGCGTCAAAGCGAGTGCTATATGATGTAACAATAAATTCCGTTTTTGAAACAGTTTCCACATTGTTGTGATATATGTTTTTTCCTGAATCGATTTGCTGGGCAGAATTCTGACATTCAGATAGTTCATGTATGAAAGTTTCGCTTAAATGTTACTTATCTGTTATTTTAGTCCATCTGTTTTGAGTGTCTGAAGTCTGCCCGCAGGTGCGGCGTGGTGTGACTGCGAGGGTGACGTCATCCGTGACGTCACTAGGGCGCTAGAGCAACGCTTGTTCGCATTTATTTCCACTCATCGTAAAACTAATTAAGTAAGCTACGTTTAGTTGAACGATGCCAAATTATATCGATGTTATAGTTTGATCAAATATCCTAAAATCACTTGATAAGATTTTAGTTTGACGTGAAATTTAACGTTTCGTAATCCGATGCTTAGTGCATTTTATTTTATTGTAATCAAACGAAAATTGACCTCCTGTATAATACAGTTAGTGGACTACCTTAAACGGGAACTAATTTTGTAGATTTAATTAACAAATTTGTATACAGGCGATAAAGTTATCTTAGATTTTCTATGGTAGACAAACTAGTAAATAAAGCTGTAATATGTGATAAGAGTGGCTGTAAGACCTTATATTTAATTTATACCTACATGATATCTTCCCTATTGTTAATCACTAAGTATTATTACTTGTGTATGGAACGTCACATAATCAAAAAAATAACTTATATTGATGTTTTACGACTATTTATTTGCTATGTAACGTTATTTAGACAGAGTAGGTATCAAATAGGTACAAACATCACTCGCTTGTAAGGCATTTTAAATATCCAGATGTCATTTGAAAGCATTTGTCGAATCAATGTTAATGTAATTTAATGTTAAACTTAGTAAATCATATTATCTTCTGCAGAGCCTAACGTTAAGTATCCTATATTGATACCTAGAACGATTACCTACCTATGTACTATAACAGAAATATATTTCAATTAATTGTGTACTTATGGCTACTTATATCTCTCCAGTATATTGCGCTTTCCTACGTTAGTTATGTAAGTTTAAGCCCACTAGCTTTAGTAAAATTATTTAATTAAAAAAATTGAAGTTGTTTTAATAAATAATTTTAATTTTCCTTTGTTTCTTTCTTTATTTACACCACAGACACTCCTTATCCTCTAAAGAACCCAGCCGCGGCAGGAGACGCTCCGAGCGTCGGACGCCGCGAGACGACTCCCGGCCACCCTAGATGTGCGCCTGTGGACGGTGAGCAAAGGATAGCAGACCTTCCGTACGTCTATTGACGACAGGCCGTTTCGACGGCGCGTTATTGTTCCACGCGCACTTCAAAGAGATGTCAGCAAAGCAGAGTCAGAGGGACCTGCCAGGGCCACTACCTGCCGGGGTGATGGGTTAGAAAAGAAGGAATATATAGGCTTCAAGTCGGTAAAAGTCTGACACTCCCCCCTCCTGGAAAACTAGCTCTAGTTACGCGTCGATTGTGTTCAAGCAATGATTCATGTTTTTCTTGCGCACCCTTTTGTTGCCTCGGGCCCCTAGTGATAATCCGCCTCTGCCCAGGGCACTTTAGAAAAATGGGGTTCCCGTGGCATGCAAGAGCGAGCGAAGCGACCGAATCGATTTTTTCGGACCCCGCCTCGGATAGGTTCGGTTTTCTTGTGACAGTTCGTACAGAATTGAAGTGTTTTATTTACAGGAGACAAGAAGAATTTAATCTGAACAAAAAAAAAACACGACATTGGCTCAAAAAGAATGTACGCCTGGGACTAGTTCTTTTGACAGGAATTTAGGGCCCACATGGATCATGGCTTTGGAAAATATCTGGTTTCCCAGAATGAATGCTCATGGGAAAAGATGGCCCTGCTCAAGTCTGTGATACTTCCATTTGGCGTAATGAAACCTCGAGTGCGATTACTGCTTTACGCCTACCTACAAAAAATAGATTTCACGATGTCTTAAGTTGAAGTTAGTGATGTTACTGAAAATAAGTTACGTATTGATCTATCAGCTACACTCTGATGTCATAGCTCCCGACACAATCACCTAGTTTCTATAATTATTGATTTTACAATGACTTGTAGAGAACATTGTTAGTGTTTACATTTGGACCTTGGACGCGTATCGATAAGCAAGGGAATCACGTCTTGTCGTGTTGGTCGGCTGGCACGGCTGTAATGCACAGGGTTCGCGCCATTCACTCGCCACCCGTACCGCGCTTGCGTCGCACTGCCCGCGCGTACCCGCCATTTTGGAGTACATATTTGAAGTTTTACAACTGACAAACCGAACCGGACGTGTGTGTTGCTCTTTGATGACTTGACGGTGATAAAAATAAAAGGTTGGTTCATATAAATTCAGTTATCATTTCAAACACATCATTTTCCTACAAAACACGCAAGTGACAACATGTCTGAAGTCTGATTTTCAGTAAATTTTAGATTTTAAATTTTGAATCATTTTAAGTGTTGTCAAAACAGAAACGTCTCCCTATCAAAGACAAGAAAAGTTTACAAACAGCGAGGAGATTTTTCAAAAATTGGATTGACATTGGCCATAACCAAATCAATAAACCCATTAAATATGTCCGTTTGTTTCTTACCAAGGTGTCTATTATTTATATATATTGAAAAATCGAATTATATAAAGTCACTTTCCGCGATGTTTTCTTCCGCTATTACGTGATAGGTACGTCAATAAATTAAAAGTGTGTTACGTATTACAAAGGATGAGACAGAAGGTGATATCACTATCTCATGCAATAGGGTCAGCACAGATAGAGAGGAGTCAAGACTAGCATAGGCATCCGTCCGCCTTCTTAATAAATATTTACGTAAATCTACTGACGTACGATTCCGCAACCCTTGTGTCAAAGCTTAGGGGCCTAAGCTGTTTACAGAAATCTGTGAACAAACTTAGCTCGTGTGTGAAATGCCTACAAACAGAGAGATCGCATGCTGTTTGAACACGTTATCTGTTCGCTACAAGTAAACCGTGTTAAACAATAACTTAGTGTAGGTAATTGTTCATTATTTTAATTTATTTGACTATGATAATTATTCATTTACTCTTTGGCATATTTTTAAAATTCTGTCTGAGGGCAACAACTTTGCTAACGATGCTCTTTTATTTATATTATTGTTTTAAACAACGTGAATACTATTAACACAACAAAATTGACGTAGTTAAATAATGTATTCATTACTTAACACTTTACTTCAAGGGTTTTTATGTAAAATATAAATAAATGAGACAAAAACTTAAAAACGTTTTTACACTTTAATGATTTCTTAAAATTACGCGACTATTAATGAAACTAAGAAGATGTTATCGGTGGATAATGGCGGATTAGAATAGGTAGTTTTTGTTTTAGTATTAAAACCACTACGAAAAAACATTATATTTGGTAGACAATAAATCCCAATAGAAAACTATTATCAGAGATTAAGATAACGCCTAAGCATGTCTTAATCATGGCCGTTGACCTCTTATTTTAATCACATTTAGATAAAAATAAACAATAGTACTAACCAGAATAAAACAAAAAGGTATATTTCTTACTTAACAATTAACGGTAAAAGTTAATCGTAACAATTTACATTAAGTCACCTTCGCGGATTTACCTACCCAAAATGCGAGCACCGAAATACAACAAAATGTTTAAATGAGTACATGTTAATGAATATTTTGACTCTTGACTCATATTGTTGAAACTTGGCGTATAAAGAAATATTTTGATCTTGAATTTTACGAAGTTCTTCAAAATATTTGAATGAACGCAACCTTTCACCACGTTAAGACGATGGAGAAAGTGAATGCTAAGATACCGGTGTCGTTCGTCAGTTATCCACGGTCCGCAGTGGACAAATAGTGACCTCAGCATTTCAATTAATAAATTGTAGTAACGTTCAATGAAAAACAATTGGTAATTTGTTGTATTGAAGTGGATTTAGATTGTGTTTTTATCTGTGCTCTATTTTTGGGACACTACGGCGAAGCCCACAAGGAGGGCTATTCTACAAGCCTTTGGAAGGTAGAAAACGATGAGTCTTGCAAGATGTCTCTCATGATCAATAAGAGAATGCACTCTTAACATATGTCCAGTTTCAAAATCTACGATATGTGAACATAAAAATGAGTGTAATTACAGCGTCTCTGACCTGCTATTCTGCTGACCGCCCAAAAAACGTAACGTGAAAATGTGCGTGAATTTTGTTGCAAGATCGCGTACAGGTTAAAAATCCGTTGCTGCTACAATATATATTATTTTATTTTCTTTTATAAAGGTACAGAGTAATATTTTATATATAGGTACTTAGGTTTTGTGTGTTCTCTCTACTCATTTTTTGTGTGTTTTTTTTTAAATAAAACAAGTCAAGTCTGCCTTATTTAATTTCGAGCCGAGGAAGAATTAGTAATGTCTTATAATAATCCTTATTAATATTATAAAAGCGAAAGTGAGTTTGTTTGTTTGTTACGTCTTCACGCCTAAATGGCCGAACCGATTTTCATGAACTTTGGTACAGAGATAGTTGGACCCTGGAGGCGGACATATGCTAATTATAATAAAAAAGAGAAACGGGGGAGAAAGAGGGAAATAGATTTTTGTTCGATCGTCACGCGGGTTAAAGTTAGCGTTACTATGCCATGCGGACGAAGTCGGAAGCTAGTTACTAATACTTTTAAAACGAGCTTATGCAATGCTTTTATATAACAAATGTTACCAAAAGTTCTAATCCGCAGATTATATTGCAAATATTCTTGCCCAACGAAGCAGAAACGCGAACGTAAAACCCACTAAAAGTCAATATTTCACGAACAATACCGGTCATTTCATAACAAATTATTGAGGCCTAACAATACGATTACACATGAACTATTGGCTACCTAGTTAAAAAGTATATAACGCGAACATTAAACAAAATGTTCACGTTTTGTTTATAAACAAAAATCAACACAGATCCGGGAAACAACGCTAGGCAAGGTTAACCCGGTAGGCCAATCATTTTAATCTTAATATTGCAAAAAAGTAAATAAAACCAATGATTACATTAATAGTTACGTACTTTTGTAGATACGAAACAATTGTTTATAAATAAATGTACTGTCACGAGTTTCACAACTTATTAATGACTAAAAGCAATGCGTGTCAAAGTCCATTTCGATCTACTTGATCAAACATAGTTTGACGGGCCTGTTGGTCTAGTGGTTAGTGGCCCTGACTGCTGAGCCGGAGGTCGTGGGTTCGATTCCCACCCAGGACAAACTTTGTGTGATGAGCATGATTGTTTGTTCTGTGTCTGGGTGTGATTTATCTATAATATGTATGTATTTATAAATTATATAAGTATGTATATCAGTTGTCTGGTTACCATAACACAAGCTCTGCTTAGCTTGGGATCAGATAGCCGTGTTTGAGTTGTCCCAAGATATTTATTATTTATTACTATTTATTTTACCGCGGCAGCACCTTTTATTTTTTAGAAAAATTATGTAAACCTTATCATTTTCCAGTTGCAGTCGTGTACTTTGCAAAAGACTTAGGTACAAGTTTGAGAGAAAATTGAACAATATTCATACTATGAATTTTTTTAATACAGATCCCACTAAGATTGAGGATCAAATAGTTCACAAAACAAATAACTTTATTACTTCCGCTGTAGGTAGATCCAAAGATCAGCAATACGTAAATCTCCATCGGAAAATAACAATATTTTGGAGGAAAGTCACAAACAATAATGTTTATCTATCTAATTGATTTCAATAGCATCGGTTGTTATCAGCAATGACAGCAATAGTTTAGAAACAACGCAACGAACCGAAGCGAATAAATAATGTTGTCTTGCGTGCATTCAGTACTCTACACGCATGCACTCGATATTAAACATTGCTTATCCGAATTGATGACGTAGATCTAGGTTCCAATGATATTTAAAGGAGAACTTTCCAAACGAAACTTTCGATTGCCACAATAATATTGTAAAGACGACATTCGTATGTGTGTGTTATTCATTCACGATCAGTCATCTGCACCTATTGGAATGTATTTTAGTACATAAATGTACCCCGGCTATTTTTTTTAAATCTTTGTCCCACACTAGGAATTTCTCCAGCGTCGTGGGTGTTCTTACAAACATTTAAACTCACATATACAAACAGCCAGACACGGAACAGCTACCTGTAGGCCATACAAATATTTGTTCCGTGCGGGGATCGAACCCGCGACACGCAGCGCAGCAGTCAATCGTTCAGCCACTGCGCCATCCGTGCCGTCTACATTAAATCTGTATTCAGTCTAACTCGGCTACAAGTGTAACGATCGTGTTTTACGAACACAAGAGCTTATCTGCTCCATATTTGACCGATAGTGTAAGTCGCACCAAGATGTTTTTTTATGAAGATTTTTTTACTAAGAATCTCTTTTCTTTTTGTTATAAGCTTAGATTATTCATAAAATACTTAGATTACAGAATACCAATAACTTAAGCGCCAAGTTTTAGTTCAAATTATTTATATGCCGTTGATTCCTACAAAACTTTAGGACAAGGTTTTTTATTTCTAAGTATTAATCACCGTTGATTCGTACAAAAATTCAACGATCGAGACAGTGTTCCACCCGACATCCTTTTTTAAATAAATGCGGTACCGAAAGACCACCTTCTCCAGAGAAGACTATGCTGCGTATGAAACCACTACATGCAAAAGGCTTCAAATAATATCGCCTATGTCAATGTGTATAAGGTTCTATTTACATCTACAGCACATCGCGGCAAGAGCGCGATGATCGCTAAGCGCAGAGGCGTGCGCGCGCGCCTACTAGAAGAGTTGTATACATACTGCGCCTTTTGGTTCGCTGTGTCTGCTCTCCCTGTGCTGGCTGTATCTTATGTTGGTAAGTACTTTTCGAGACAGAAAAAATATTAATCTCTGATAAAAAAAACGCTAAATAAATCTCGTTATCCTACTAAGTAAATAATACTATAAAAGCCAAAGTTTTTTTTTATAGGAGTATGTATGTTTGTTGCTGTCCTACGCAAAAACTACTGAATGGATTTCGATGAATCTTCCGATAATATAACTTACATATCATAATAACACAGGCTACAATTCATAAAGATATAATTGTATCTAATAATCATTAACACAATTTTCTATCACAACACTTGTGAAACCGCGGGACGCTATAAATATAAAATCCCAAATGGATTTTCTCAGGCTTCTCCAACGAAGTAAGACTCGATAAGACTTACCCTTAGACGTTATCTCTCAAAAAGATTAGAAAAGAGGTAGATTAACAGAAGAAAATATCTAAGCACATAAACCATTTGCAATCATCTTTGACTGCAAAACCGTAACAAACACAATCATCATAGTGTACCATGCCAATTTGAATAACTCTTAGTTTATGTGCTATTGTCAACAGATCAATGCAATTTACGACACTAATATGTCTGAAGATAATAAAATGCTATTACCAAAACAGCTAAGTACTGAAGTTTTAATGCAATCAATTTCTGTTCCAGTTGTTCGAGTGAGCAAATACCTCTGGCTGAAGCTTCTATCAAGCAGATATCCACATCTAGAATTTATTTGGACAGACACAATTCGTTCCTTGCTGGATACTCATAGAAACCAAGGAATCATCAATGTGCTACTATCTGTTTCGGGTATGTTTTCAATGTATCATATATTATTTATGCAAGGATTTGCTACAGGAACTGACTAATCTCCTCAAAATTACACCAATTCCTGCCTAAGTACGACTTATATAATGATTAAAAAGAGTGTCGATCGAGTTTTTTGCCCATTCTTTTCCATAGAGATCTACGGTTTTGCATGGGCAATTACAGCGCTTTCACAAGTTATTATGTCTTGTGAATGCTTCCGAATTTATTCGGATGTCTCATTATACGGGAAATCTATACAAAGCGAGGCCCTGTTAAACTGTAAATGTGAAGCTTGATGTATCGCCGTGTGTAAGTACCAATCTATCTTTCTCAGGAACACTAGACCCAGAACAGCTAAAGAATCACTTAACAGAACACGTTATAAACAAACGCGACAAGAATGGCGGGCTCATGTTCCCGAGACTCCGACATCAGCTGGTGTCCCGCTGGGGGAATTACGCGTGGGACGCCAGCGTTACCTTCCAACCAGAGAATCATTTCATTGTGGCAAGTGCTGTGTACCGAGGGCGGCAGGTTGGCGAGAATAATATTCAGGTACCTAATATTCTTGTTTAATATTCTCAACCTAAAAAAAAAAAACAGTATAAAGACAGAGTTTGATCAATGCAAAACTAATTTGTAAGTGACTATGGATTGGCTCACCCGTCCAGTGGTGGCGGTCGCGACAACTGGTCCGAGTCTAAATTATTGTTTGTTTTTCTTATTTTGGGAATTTTACAGAAGCAGCCTGATGTGCAAACTAAGTTGACTTAAATGCTATTATAAAACAATTTTCAGGAGTACGTCAGCGACATAGTATCAAAGTACTTCGCAAGTGACCAGTCTCCATGGCAGTACATAGTCATACCATGCGTCTCAACAGAGCCAAAGTACTACATCCTAGTTCGTGTACATCATATGTTACTCACAGGAAAGAAGTCCATAAACATCGGAGACCTACTACTCATGGAGCAGATCAACCCTTCAGACAGATTCAGCTCTTCACAGACAGAATATACGCAACAAAGTCCTTTGGTACAGTTGTCGCCAACGCCATCAGCCATACCAGAGCTGTGGGGCAAACTTAACGAGAACCTATCAAATGCATGGAATGAATTCGTTTCTGAGTACGATCCTGTCGAAAGTCCGAGGGCGTTGAAAACTCTGCCTGGAGCATTCCATGTGGCTGGATTAGTGTTGATAGCGACAGTTAGTGCACTGCGGGAGCTTAATAAGAAGTCCAATGGGAGAGACACCTCTTCGGAAGCGCCAGTGACAGCGCTATCGCTTTTGGCTGCTATACAGAGGGAATGTAATAGAAGGAATTTGACTATACCAAAAGTAAGTATTTCCTTTACAAATTGATTCAATTTATAAAGGAAATTAACTCCTAAGTCCAAGGCTGTTAAACGTCTGAATTAACATTTGTAATGCGTCAACATTTCCTACACTTTATTCAGAATGATGTCTGTTGACTAAAATTTACCTAGAGGAATCAACAACAAAAGACCGTGTCTAAAAACGTTGTATTTTATTCACAGATAATCTTATCACCGCTCATAACAGCAGACCCTCGAAAATGGCCAGGCATGGCTTTTGGCGTGGCATGGTCTTCTTTCCGCCAATTTATTAGACTACCCTTTCAAATTCGCAACGAGCTGGTGGCTTTAAGTGAGCTACGGACATGTGGCCATGCGAGACAGCCTGACACCCTGACGTGGAAGTATGCTGAACTGGCACAGCTCTGCGTGGCGGCCGTGAGTGAGGCGTGGGGAGGGGCGCTTGAGGTGTATCGAGCACCTGCCAGGCTGTGGACAGAGACGATTGGAGCTGATGATGGGCATAAGCATCTGTTGCAAACTGTGTCTTTGTGTGGACGGAAGGTACGGCTTAGAATTTTTTTTTAAAATGAGAACCAAAGCAGAGTGATAAATATTCACTTTCTAGTCCATTTTTTTCGAAGTATACTGTACTGGATTCCATACTCACCCTACTTAAACACCTATAGCTTTAACGTATTTATGTATATTCTATGCTAGCGGTAAGCCTGCGTGATGATTTCAGCCTGCTCCTTAACAGAGAGAAACCTAACCTAGGCTTGCATAGGAGCAATATCAGCATCTTTTATGTAGCTACTTTAACCAAAATATTATAAATATTGTATCCAGGTTACAGCATGGTCCCGGCCAGTACCGCGCGCAGGAGTAGAACGTGCTGCCAGAGCGTTAGACGTATCATCAACCGACATAGCACTCTACGCAGTCACGGAAGCGTTGCGAGCGTTCTTTGAGAGTGCGCAGTCGCATGCACCTGAAACTGTGCTGACCACCGCTCGCGCCGCGCATGAAGACTTCCTCTACAGCTTCGCTGAGGGACAGGGGAAGAGTTATAAGAAATCACTAACTGGAGGTAAGTGAAAACGAGCCCTATTTTAAAGGACGCAGAAAATGAGTCTTACTCAACTCATAAAGACATAAAATATCACTAGCGATTTGCAACCATTATGGCCGTAACGTCTATCTACTTACAGTTTCGTTCGGTAACTGACGTTGTATTTTATTTCGAAAGAAGTCAAAAACGTACTTTTTTGTGGTAAATATGTTTCACTTAATTTGCTGAAATGTTGCTGGGGTATTAGATCCGCTACTTCTTTTCCTTAACAAACACACTATAAGGAGTGGTGGCGGTTGTTTTAGGACTACTTAATATTTTTTTTTGTAATGTCTAGTCCACTAGAATATGTAGTTCGGGACTTTGGATTAAGAATAAAACTACCAAATTTGCAGTAAAATACTCAAAGGGCCGTTAAGGCAACACGGGTATAGATTGGGACTTACTTGAGGTTACTGTATTATCAAAACAACTAGCTGTTCCACGCGGTTTCACCCACGCTAATCAGCACCTGTTGGTCGTAGCGTGATGTTATATAGCCTATAGCCTTCCTCAAGAAATGGACTATCCAACACTAAAAGAATTTTCCAATTCCAACCAGTAGTCCCTGAGATTAGCGCGTTCAAACAAACAAACAAACCTTCAGCTTTATAATATTAGTATAGATGTCAGTCTCTTCGATTATCAGCCTAGCATAAGTCGACTTAGTTGTATTAAGTGCAATACACATTGAGCCCGCCGGGCCGCCGACATATGTCGACAACTTTTTGTCGGCGGTCTAGCTTCACTTAACACATGTCGGAAAATATGGTCGGCGGCTTGTCGGCGGCTTGTGATGAGTAATTTATTTGGCAGAGAGCACAACAGGTCGAGCGTCGCCGGGGAACTGATCGCTGGCGTACCCAAGCCGCCAACATGTCGGCGGGCAACAGCCGCGGGCGCATGTTGCCGACAAGATTCTTTTCATACAGGCCGCCGGGATTTGTCGGCGGCCCGGCGGGCTCAGTGTGTATTACGCTTTATGATGAGTTCGTTTCCAGGCATGGTGTGCCTCCCGCTGTCCCCGGGCGCGTCCCCGCGGCGCGTGTGCGCGTGCGTGCGGGGCGCGGCGCGGCGGCAGCGCGCGCTGGCGGCGGGCACGGCGGGGCGCGCGCGCGGGGCGGGCCCGGCGGGGGTGCTGGCGGGGGCGGCGGGGGGGCTCGCGCGCGCGCTGCCGTCGCCGCTGGCGCGCCTCGTGCTCAACGTGCTGTCGCGCCGGTACGCGCTCAGCTACGCAGAGATTGATTCGCCTCCACACTCGCCACCGAGGAAGACTTTATGGGGACATGAAGTGGATGCTGTAGTGTACTGGAGACCGCCGCAGGCTAATATTAGTGAGTTTGTCTTATGATCTCATCGTTAGTTAATAGCGCTTCATCGAACTCATCCTTCAAATTGAACATGCCACTATTATCGATTTCCGGCACTGTCTTTACTCTTTTTCGTCGAAGAACTCTAGTCACCTAATAAACTCATTTCAAACTATTTACGCTTGCATTAAAACTTTCACTTTGTGTTCCCAGGTATGTCCTTAACAGTTATCCAGTACGCAGACACAATACGCCTCGCTGTGATGGCTGACGCACGACTGGTGCCATCACACATCATCCCGGCCACACGTTGGCCCACTGCCATCGAGCAACTAGTCGCCAGGATCGACCAGGAAATTGCCAAGATCACTGCTAGAGCCCACCACGTTGCCGGCACTGTACCACAGATTATAACACCAGAAGAATTACCAAGCACTAGTATGGAAACCGCAGACGAAGAGGTGAAAAGAGAGGACTTAGAAAGTTCTGGAGACACTTTAAGACCTCCGTCTGTCACTGCCGTCAGTCCACCTCCAATGCGTAGACGTATTGCCAATTAGTTAGACTTACCGTTGCTTTTAGCTAAGCGAAGTAAATTCAGTGCAGAAGTGGTCAGAAGACCAATCGCGGTCAGGTCCAAACCAGGAATTTACCGATACAAGATTGAGGGAGATAACGTGAAAAAGTGGACGTTGGGATACGTCAAGTTAAATGTTAAATGACTCATATAAGACGACTGCTTAGTTTTAATTAATTAAATACATATCTACTGTGACAAATGTGTTATCTTTACTTTGTTGACATTGAGTACCTACCTATCGTTATTATACATGTTGTTATATCTGATGTACTGGCAAACTGTGATCATGTCAATAATTAGATAATTATGAAATTTCATATTGTTGTTAATAATAAAAGTATAAAATCTATAATTGGTATTTATTTCACCTTATAATAAATCATCAGCATTTCAGTTACATCACGAGGATAAAACTTTTGAAGCCTAGCCCTTTTAATACCTAATACTACGTAATTTAATTCGTAACTTTTCACACCTAACAAAGACAATTTTCTAGAAAAAATAACTTCGACGCTGTTTAGTGTTAAAACTTTAATGAAAAAAATGTAGCTCATAACTTAAACGTGTCAACAATGCGATACATTGGAAAAATATATTATCTAAATAAAATAAAAATCAGACAATACAGTAGTGAGTAGATGATAGATAGAGAAAAAGTACCAATTAACTTATATGCAAAAATCCGATTTACTTATACTCACACTAGAAAAACAAACTCGTAACTGTGCTACAGGTTACAACTAAAAGCTCGTTGTCAATGTGCTAAAGTCACAAGATCATAGCTGCGCTACGACTCGTGGCTCATAAACATAATACATAGAGCGTATCGTAGTCAATCAACGCGCTACAGTTACAGATCGTAGCTGCGCTACGACTCGTAACTCATATGCCATAAAGCGTATCGTAGTCAATGCGCTACAGTAACATAATTAGTAGCTACGCTACGCCTCGTAGCTCATAAACATAAAACATAGAGCGTTCGTTTCGTTGTCAATCAACGCGCTACAGTAACAGATTGTAGCTGCGCTACGACTCGTAGCTCATATGCCATAAAGCGATTCGTAGTCAATGCGCTACAGTAACAAAATTAGTAGCTGCGCTATGCCTCGTAGCTCATAAACATAATACATAGAGCGTATCGTAGTCAATGCGCTACAGTAACAAATAGTAGTTGTGCTATGACTTGTAGCTTGTAAGCCATAAAGGGTATCTTAGTAAATGCGCTACAGTAACAGATATATAAGCCTCATAGTGCCTACGCTGTAAGGCTTACTTTCTCTTGAAAATAACTACGTTGCTTTACAAATCTTACTGGTAAATTGCGAGACTTTAAAATGTGATACAAACTTTGAATAGCGATTTAAATGTGAATATAACATAATTATGGACTTTGCAGCTCTTGCAGAGTGCTGTGCAATAGCGGGAATTTAATCGAAAGTACGCAGGAAAGCAAAGTAGGAAAACGATGTCTTCAGGATCTGCAAGTAAAACCACAATCTTAACATTATACTTAAGTTAATGCCGACATAATCAAATCAATTAAATCTATTAATTATTTAGATTTTTAGATAGATCGAAAAGTAAAGGTGAAACAGATTTTACTTCCTTAGTATGTATTGAAAGACGTCATGAAAACTTACTGAAGCCATAGTGGTGACCCCCACGTCCATTAAACCTCCGGCTTTTACGTGAATCGTCTCCTGAACCTTTATGAGGAAAATGAGGACTGTCCTGCGATTCTTGGTGTCCATGTACTCCCATGGCACTTTGTAAACTGCATCCTTCAATTTTTCACTCTGTAACAGTAATAAAAAATATCGCTGCAGCCAAAAAAAACGAAGTGTTGCTTCAGCACAGTATTTAACAACCGACATAGCAAATAGTATACATTTAAATAATAAGAAGTGGGCACGACGTATGTTAAAAAGAAAATTCAGCTGCGTACCTACAACAAAATTTTCAATCTCTTTAATACGACTAACCAAATGGGTCTTTAAAATAATTAATTATAAAAGGATGATCCGAGTTTTAAACCGTTGTTGCCGCATCGCCGTTTTGTTTGAACAAGTTTAAAGGCATGCCAAGTGAAATACTAAACTCTCTGTCCGTTTTATACAATACGTTACAGTGTTGGTCACTTTGTTGAGAAAGTTGTTGGCGTTAAGTCGTCTGTCAAAAGTGAGAACCTAGCTGGCTTGACTGGATCAAAACTAAGTATGAAACTGATAGCACACTTGTAGTAAGCACTTTAACGGATCAATCTCATCTCAATCTCAATCATCTTATCCCATTTGCACTAGCTGATCCCAATCTAAGACGTAGTTAGTGGTGAAGCAGTCATACTAGCGAAGAAGGTGACCGGGCCGGCTTTTAGTGAAAGAACCTGAAACCAACCCAGCCGCCGAAGGAGATGCTCTGGGCCACCGTAGATGCGGGCCTGTGGAGAGTGAGCAATGGGTAGCTTACCGTCCGCCTGTCCAATGACGCGTTAGTGTTACAAGCGCGCCTCAAACAGATGTCAGCAAAGTAGAGGGGCCTGCCGCGCCGGGGCCACCGCTTGCCATGCTTGCGGCCGCGGGTTTTTAGAAAGACAAGAGATACCGCGGCCCCGGAACATGAATGGCAATAGAAGGAACATGGGTGGGTTTTAGTCAGTAAAAGCCTAACATGGGGAATATTAGGCTTTTACTGACTAAAACCCACCGTTCCGCCCAGAGTGGGGGAAGTTGTTTGATGATTTCTCTTCCCTAAAAAAAGTGGTGCTTAAAAGCGTAAATTATATTTCGGAGTTTCCTCGAATCCCGAAGACCTCGAGTGGAGGTAATGTGAATCCAGGCGCGGGCATTGCTTGTATGTAAGTAGGACTACCTACCTACTTAGATCTTGAATAAACTATCACTACACAATAAATCAATTATATTAGTCATCTTACAAATTTATGTGTGGTTTTATGAGCATATAAGAAGAAGTTTTAAAGTGGTTATTCCAAGACAGATCCTAGGCACAAACAAGATGAAAGAGAATCGTCTGTCTTGGTATGGACATGTGATGTGGAGATGCAGCTCATGTGACTAAAAGAGTGATGAATATTCAAAAGAGGATGGAGAGACAGAGGAAGCCCAAAAAAAGAAAGATGGATTATGTGAAAAATTACATGGAGGAATAATTATGAAATACTTCATTTTCATCCATAAATAACGTAGCGATTAACAGGGTAGAATGGCAGAAAATAACGTTTTGGACCGACTACAAATAACTTGCGATAAGGGCAGGATTGCTTTTATAACTGTGTGAGTGTGCGTTGACACTAAGGGGACCAAAAGTCGTGTACCATTATGTTATCATCATTCTCCTGCACTTATTCCAAGTTATTTGGGGTAGGGGCAAATGTCTTCTTCTTCCATATCTCTCTCTATTCATCGGAGACCTCTTTTCTTGCCAAACATCCTTCACGCATCCATCTATCGTTTATTTGGCCTTCCTCTTCCGCTATAGCCATTCACATTCCTACTAAAAACATTTCTCACGATATATTCCTCATTCCTCCGCATCAAATGCCATGCAATCGCCATTTTCAGACTTCCTCTTAGGTATTCATTTCTTATCTCTTTTTCCGTTCGCATAAAGGTGTGTCCAAACATTGAGCAGCAAGAGCGCGGCAGCAACACGCGGCATTTGTAGGACACATTTCTGCCGCGCTCTAGTTTGGACAAAGCCAACTAATGTTTGCGCGGCAGTACTGCGCGGCACAACCAAGATATGCCGCGCGCTTCAGTTGGCATCAGAACTAAAATGAAAGCGGCCGCATGTGTCGTAGCTCTGCTTATTTTTAAAAATTGTGTAAAAGAGAAAGAAGACACATATTTTAACGAGGAAATGCTGGATGAAACCACTTTTCCAACGGAGGTTACAGAATACTGAGTCAATCAATTATGAAATTAATTACCGGACACCACAGTTTTTAGGGTTCCGTAGTCAACTAGGAACCCTTATAGTTTCGCCATGTCTGTCTGTCCGTCCGTCCGTCCGTCCGTCCGTCCGTCCTCGCTTAATCTCTGTGACCGTTAGCACTAGAAAGCTCAAATTTGGTACCAATATGTATATCAATCACGCCGACAAAGTGGTAAAATAAAAATTTGAAAAAAATGTTTTATTAGGGTAGCCACCCTATATGTAAAGTGGGAAGTGATTTTTTTTTTAATTTCAACCCTAACGTGTGATATATTGTTGGAAAGGTATTTAAAAATGAATAGGGGTTTACTAAAATCATTTTTAGATAATGTCAATCATTTCGGAAATAATCGCTCCAAAAGTAAAAAACAATGTGTCCCCCCCCCTCTAACTTTTGAACCATAAGTCTAAAAAATATGGAAAAAATCTGAAAAGTAGAACTTTATAAGGACTTTCTATGAAAATTATTTTGAACTTGATTGACACAACAGTTTTTGTACAAAAAAGATAAAAAGTTGTACAAAATAATTTCTGGACTAAGTTTGTAGTATAATCGTATATGCAAGCTTTTTATGTAACTTTGTTTACATATTTTATTATCCTGAACGTATCTTATTTCAAACAAAAAAAGAATTATTGAAATCGGTTCTTGCAATCCAAAATTACCAGCAAAATTGCACGTCTTTGTATTAATTAGTAACCCAATTCCCCGAGAGATGGCGCTGTAGGTACTTATTACATTGGATCGGGTATTACCGAATTGTTCGGTTGGCCTCATAACTGCTGGGAACACTTATTGTGACGGACGGGAAACTACGGAACCCTACACTGAGCGTGTCCCGACACGCTCTTGGCCGGTTTTAAGACTAACCTTGGAAGTGTTTGAACATTTACATAGCCTGGTTGAGTCACATATTAAAAAAGAAGATTTTTAAGCTATTGCATAGCTTCTATCGCGGGCCTTGAGCGCGGGGACCGAATCCAGAAATTCCGTAACGAAAAAAAACCTGACGCTCACCACTCCGACGGGCACGGAGTAGTGGCTTGTCTAACGTCGCGGTCGTTTACACAATACGGTCAGTTATTTCAATCCCGATTCTAATGTTCTAATAGCGTGTTTGGTAGAGAATCGGATAGTCAATCGACAATACGCTGGATCAATCTCAAGGTCATGTCTTTCTTTTTGCGAATTCTTTTCATTGGAAGTACTTTATAAATATTATATTTAGTTTTTTATTTTTTTATTTATTGTCTAAGTTGATAAAAAATGATTCTTTTTGCGACTTCTTTTCATTGGAAGTACTTTTTAAATATTTTATTTAGATTGTTTCTATTTATTGCATAAGTTGATAAAAAATGCTATGCAATAGCTTTACCGCGGGAGTCCCCGAGTACCACACGTATATTTTTTTAGAAGATTACTTGTCTTTTCTCTATTCCTTTCTCGTCTATAGGAACTTAAAAGACTTTTCATTTTAGCCTTTAATTCCTTCTTGGGAAGATTAAAATTGTTGGCTATTTCATTCCACAAGTCTTCACGCTTATTTTTATTATGGTATTTCTTTTGTCGAGGATCCCATAACTCTTTAAAAGATCCATACATTTCAATTAAACGAATCGATGTTTAGTTGTCCATGTTTGTGCGCAGAAATACGTCCAAACACAATTACTGCCGAATGTTTACTAAGAATGTTCGCGCGCGGCAGGTAGCCAGAATCGTTCGCGCGCGGCAGTCGTCTAAACACAGCGCGGCGGGCCGCGCGCGGCAGCCGCGCTCGATTGCCGCTCGATATTTGGACACACCTTAACACCACATCGACATGAAATAATTGCTATAATTACCATGGTGCCGATTGTTTCGAAAATGATAGAAAGTAGAATTAGTTCCCCGAACATGATAAGAGTAAGCGGCAGGTAACGTGTCAAAGCTGCAGCTGTCTGAAAAGAAAAGTAAATTAAAAAAAAGTTAAACCTGCCAGGGGCCATTTTTCGTCTCTATGACAGTAAGAAGACATCTAGGCGTATAAACATAGAGGGGCGGGGGGGGGCAAGATGTTGGGTTACCGATTCGAAAGTCTAGGATGAACGCCTAATTAACTTCAGATAAATATAATTGAAATCAATTATCTACAGTCTTTCCTTAGGTAAAACTGGTCCAAGGTAAGGTGTGAAAAAACGTCGACCAAGGAACTCCTGTATTGTATTGAATGCAAGTGCAAAACATTTTTAACCTCTGGTGCTAAAATAATCGAGCTCGTTCCGCTCGCTCTTAGAAAAAAAGTAGCGATAGTGGGGAAAACACGTGCCTTTTGTTTTCGTTAAAAGTACTTTTACACAGTTTATAGGGACCTACTTAAGTACTTACCAATGTAGAACATTCAAGTAGCAACAGACACCCGGTGACTTGATGGAAGGAATAGTAAATAAAGAGGGCCATCCCGAATGCGTCCGACATGTTGTTTGTGAAGCTATAAACAGAATTAATTTCAGGGACGTAAGAAGGTGAATAGTCAGAAAGATTGTTTTTAATTAATAATAAAATAAATATCTTGGGACAACTCACACACGGCTATCTGATCCCAAGCAAAGCAGAGCTTGTGTTATGGTAACCAGACAACTTATATACATACTTATATAATTTATAAATACATACATATTATAGATAAATCACACCGACACAGAACAAACAATCAAGCTCATCACACAAAGTTTGTCCTGGGTGGGAATCGATTTCCTTAAACTCAAAAATTAATATAATTTCTTCAGTAAGGGTCACAAAGACTACATTAAGTAGGTACCTTTCTTTCTAATATAATGCAACAATCTGAAAAAACCGAAGTAACATTCAAACGTTACCTTGTCTAATTAAAACTTACTCGACGATAAGCATGTGATGTTGTATAGATTCCTTCAACAGAACCGCTACATGATCTAGTTCAGCCTGTGAATACATCTCTGATACTACTCTGATGCTACTTCTCGCCTCTCCTTGTTCGGCCGCAGGTCTCGGAAAGTTATCCAAGTTATAAATGAGAATTTGAAAATGTCCCCACAAGTTGTAGATCATCAAACAGAGAAACAGATCAAACATTGATACACTGCTTCCACACAAAAATGTGCCATACCTACAATAAAAAGACAGTCAAATGTTATAATACTTTTGAAGATACAAAATAGGCAAGACTAGCAAGTAGCAACCCAATCGGCCTATGCATATGTGCGTAATTTCATATATTTGAAAGCACAGCTACCTTTTATTAATTTAACCAATAATAGGTTTAACGAGGTAGGAACTTGCGCAAAATACTCAAAGATATTTTAATGGACTCCGCTCATGCTTGATAATTGACTGGTAGAAAATGCCCATGGCATTAAGCCCGCCTCTGTACTTTGTACTTGAAGTGTAAAATAAATAAATTATTTAGCTTTAATCTTAAGTTTTTAAAATAAGTCCATACAATCATCTTTGCTGACATAATTGATCCGCGGCGGGCCCGTATGTGCCCGTAGTAGGTAGGTACCTACACCATAAAAGTACCTAAGACCGTATCTTAAGTGCGTGTGCGACATATTGAATTAATATAAATATTAATGTTACCAGCCACTTAATGCCGCTACAATGTACCCGCCAAAATTCGTGTCATAATTCCAAGGATACAGGCAATTAATGGCTTGTTCGTATGTTCTATTCTGCAGATCCTCGTACTTTCCGGAGCTATAGTTCGCGTACATCGGGATGAAGTTAAACATGCAGGCAGCGAGCAACAACATGGATGTTAGATACACCGTAGAGAAAAATGATAATTTATGCACAAATACATGGATCTGGAAAAGTAATTTATACAAAACATAAAATCACGCTTGAAATCCCCAAAGGGAAGATGTACCTAATAGTACAGCCACATTTTTTTTAAATCCTGGGTGTATAAAATCCTTACTAATATCCTTACTTAATATTATAAAAGCGAAAGTCAGTTTGTTTGTTTATTTGTTACCTCTTCACGCTTTAATGGCTAAACCGATTTTGATGAATTTTGGTACAGAGATAGTTGGGTACCAGGGGACGGACAAGGGCTAATATTTTTTTGAAAAAAGTGGGATGTGTGGGAGAAAGAAGGAAGAAAAGGGAAAACGTAGCGTTGCTATTACAAATCAATAAGGCGCAAGGGGAACTGTGTTACCCCGAATTTAACGCGAGCGAAGCCGCGGGCAAAAGCTAGTACATTATAAAAGCGAAAGTGAGTTTTTTTGTTACATCTTCACGCCTAAATGGCCAAACCGATTTTGATGAATTTTGGTACAGAGATAGTTAGGACACTGGAGGTGGACATAGGCCATTTTTTTAAAGAATTAAAAGGGGGAGAAAGAGTGAAGAAAAGAGGAGGGAAAGAGATATTTTTCTTCGATCATCACGCTGGTTAAAGTTAGCGTTAGCCCAAAGTAAAGCTAATATGAATTACAGAATTACATTAACATTCGTTAAATGGTCACAAAGTGACAATTCCACTGATATGTGATTCATTTATCATAATTATAAAATTTTACTAAACCGGCCATTTTAGAAACCTTGTATTATTCTAAAAAGCTTTACCTTACATGTAATAGGGGGTTGAGCCTTTTGCCATCAATCGGGCACAAATCCAAATTCTGGCTGCCACTGCCGATTACACTGCCCGACTTGGAAATCGAAACCAGAACCAAAATAGATACGACTCTATTGGTCCCAAGACATCAAATCAGCAAGTATCTACGCAAGAGATTCGATCAGAGTTCCCAACTAACAAGATCCCCTTATAATCTTATATAAACTACAGGAAGTTGAAATACTCACGCCCATAGCAAATTCAGACTCATCTTTGAAATGAAACAGATGAATTTTTTGAATGAAATTCGTTGCCACAATCCGGTATTTAAGCGACAGGCATAAAGTGAAGGCTCGTGACTGCAAAAATAAAATTAAAACGATTCATGTTTTCGATTATTTAATTAAGTAGTACCTACCTAAGTATACTTAATAATAGGTTTTCTGATTGATTTATTTTAAATGAGTTTATTATATGAATATAACTACAGAGTCGACAGACCCAGACGGGAATGGCAAGATGAACTGTAGCCCTACTATGACCTCTTCAAGCAATTCTTATTCCGCTGAGGGAAAGAGACAGAGCTATACAGGGTGTCTAGCACCATCTCTTTCACTCAGTGGAATAAGAATTGCTATAAGATGTCATAGTAGCCCTTCCTTCAAAATAGAAAGAGGTGGAATGGGAAAAAAGTTGCAACAAAACTTACCGTACACAACGCATTCATCAGCAACACGATGTATAACTGTCCCAGTTCCAAAAACTCATATTTGTGCCTATTCTTTTTCAAATAAGCTACGCCTAATATCAGATATACTATTGACAATATCGTATTATAATACGCATGGCCCCATCCTTCGATTCTTAATATTTTCTCTCCAAGTTGCTTCCCTGGCCATCCACTTATAATCCGAAGCACTACACGTAACGCCCTCATGTATTTGTAATCCATGGGACCGTTAATACCGCTGAAAAAGACCGAATGTTCAATGTTGTCTATTCAGAATCTGCGGTGGTCAAGTTTTGGAAAAAGAAACGCTATTTCATACAGGACAAAGTTTAAATTCAAATATACATTGCAGCTAAGTCGGAAATCACATTCGAGCCACAGGCGAGGGTGTTCTGGAGCCGAGAATTCTAGTGACAAATGCGCACGTAATTCAAATATCGTTTTTTAAAACCTAGAATACATACTACTTGATTGCCAAAAACACAATTCTAACAAAATTATTGTGTTGCGACCTTATAACCTTTTTAATAACGATATTTATAAAATAAACTATCAACTTACACAACGGCCTCTCCAGCAAAGCTTTCAATTTTAGCAAGCATTATTAGTTACGTATCAATCGTCCATACTTAGTAACTTCACAAATGCTTATGTCGCAGCAATAAAGTAGAATAAAACATTTTCAATTTTATTGGGAATTAAATATATTTATTAGCGTTATTACAAAGGCCTCGAGCACTCTTTAATTATAGTTATTTAATTCATAGAAAAACCTGACACCTAGTTAGAGCTTCAAAGCGAATAAAATGTCGCATGCAATTATAACACCTGCTGTAAAGGCCAGTGCACACCGAGACACGAGCTGATAATAGAGAATTCAAAACTAAAATTATGAAGTATTATAAGTCACCGGCTGATCCAGTTAAACAGTCCGCTTTCGTGCTCGCATTAGAATGAGGACCTTTAGGTTCAGTAAATACGTTTTAAATTGTTATGTATTATTTATTATAGGTGCAGCAAATTGACGTCGTACTGGGATCTAGCCCTTAGCATTACAAGTGTCACATTCACACGTAACTCCGCGGACTGCTCTAAAACTAAGAATCCTTACTAATATTATAAAAGTGGAAGTGAGTTTGTTTGTTACGTCTTCTACTTCTTTTCTCTTTCTAACCCTCACTTTAAATAGGGAGTGGAAATTAGTAAGTTTACGGAGCATTCCGCAATTTACAAGGTAGGAAGCTAAAAATTGGTATGACTACCTATTTGTCACTAACAAAAACATTGAGCATAATTTTTTTTTTGGAAATCTGCCCCCAACCTCTTAAAAGAGGGGATGACATTTTATATAGGTCTTTTCGCAGTTTTCAAGGTGGTAAGCTAAAAATCGGTACACACACTCTTTGTTACCAAGGAAAAATATCTGCATATCCGGAAAGGGGAACTGTGTCACCCCGAATTTAACGCGAGCGAAACAAATGGCAAAAGCTAGTTTACATATAAAAACCCTATTTCACACGGGGTTCGCACCACGGAATACATAGCAATTACATACGCTAACCCACGCGGTAGATTTGGCAAATTACATTTTAGAACAATAAATATTAGATTGACAAATACTAATAAGATTATAAATTTGTGAGAATGGTTGTATGGATGTCGCAAAAACTACTTTTTATCCTTGGGGCAATTTTCAATTGCCATGCGGGCGAAGCCGTGGATAAGCTAATACATTGGTAAATGTCAAAGAAGTATAATTTATGGGTTGAAAATAAAAACCCATTTTATGTAGAAAATATTATTTATTTTATATTTTTATACATAAAGTACTACTTCTTTTTAGGTTTCTTTTTACCACTTTTATTAACTGGCGTTAATTCTTTTCGCTTTTTCTCCTGTACGTCACTTTTAGAAGCAGCTTTGTCGACCTCGGATTCTTTAGACTCTTCAACGTCCATGATTTCAACGCTGAACCCAGGAATGTGAGGCTTCACCAGTTCGAAGACCAGTTTCTTGTGTTGGAGGTTTGTACTGTCGAGGCTCAGTCGGACTGTTAGTTCGTCAAATGTCTTCAGTACGACATCACCGCAGGTTTGGGTATGTTCCTGTGAACGAAATTTTATAGTTAAAAATGGCGGAATAGGCTTGTTGGAACGTTGGTCTTGTATAGGGTGGGTTTGTAAATGAAGTTGACTATTGGAGACATGATACTGCTAGATATAATTATACAGGAAGAAAGGATTACCAACGCACAAACGATTACCACATTCCGTTTATCACTCTAAATATATGAGATAGGCAATTTAAAAAAACGGCTTTTCATACATTATGGTCGTGTAGATTTTTTGATAGTGAAGTTTTTAATTTAATTTTAAATTAGTAACGAAATATTCCTTCTACCCTGTTTTTGATTAATGTTAGGATGCAACCAGATCGCAGTCGATTGATGAACAAAACAATAAATATATTTTGCTGAATATATTTAAAAAATAAGCCCTCGACCTATCAACCGAAAACTGATTTTTCTAGACGTTTACTTGATTTTTTTACAAGCATAATTATTTTTGTGTCTTTTGATAGTAACTAGACAACACGTCCACTTACCTCTTCATTATAAGAGAACTTGTCAGAAGGCAAGTACAGTGGACCTTCGAGCCCATACTTCGGTATGAGTACATGCACCGCGTTCCGTTTCACTGCTAGCACGCTCGCTGCCTCCACTTCAACACGTTTGTTGAACAGTATCTGTAAACGTCAAAATCTTATATACAAATTCTCCTAACACAGTTTTAGTTGCCATACTCCTCTGAAACGGCGTGACCGATTTCTGTAGGTCTGAAAATAGGTCGTTATCTGTTTTTATACCCCTAAGTTATAAGGGTGGCGCGGGCAGCGAGTGAAACCGTTGGTCACAGCTAGTATTATGATAAAAATAACGTATAACAATACAACTTTACTGTTTTCTTCCACCCTTTTGAAAGACGACATTGTTTTCCGCCGCATATTTTTTGTGGAAACGGACAGCTTATAGGCTCACATTATTGTCTGTCTGTCTATCAAGACCCTTTATCTCGGGAACGCGTACAGATATCGAGTTGAAATTAAAACCACACACTCAATTCTTTCCCGAGGAGCTAATTGAAAAATAACCCATTAAGTCTACGCAGTCTAAAAATATGGCCATTTATGTCGTAAGTTTGTGCGAAACCCTCGGTGCAGCAGTTCGACTATCACCGGGTAGATTTTTTTTACGTAAAATGACTTGATTTAAATGTTATGTAATATACATACGTGTGTGTTCATAGTAACAGAGGCCCGGCCCGCGTACTGCGCCTGTCGGTGTCGGTAGTTGAGATTGTCGCACAACTTGACGGCAGCGTGCACGTCCAGCAGTGCGGCGTGCGTCGAGTCGCAGCCGATACTTGCGGCGAGCAGTCGGTGGACTATCACGTCGGCGTAACTGGGAACATCATATAATACGGATTAACATGAATAATGCAAAAGTGCAGAGATAAAAAGAAGCACAGCCAGCGATATCTATGTATAATCCTACTAATATTATAAATGCGAATGTTTGTGAGGATGGATGGATGTATGTTTGTTACTTTTTCACGTCAAAACGGCTAAACGGATCTTGATGAAATTAGGTATCTTGCCTTTTCAAGAGGGAGTGGGGAGGTATTTTACAACTATTCCGCATACTCCTAAATAAAAGGATACGTTTTATGTAATAGGATAGCAATTAGGTTGTAATACCCCGAGTTAAACGGTCAAAAGAGCATAGCGTAGGCATCACCCGCAAAATTTCTTGTGTATTTAGCGTTTGCGGCGTTTTAGTGTTCTGCCCACAGCACTAAACTCAGCCAAGCAACTCTCAACTCAAAAAAAATGTGAAGGTATTGCTTTTTCAAATAAAAGGATAGTGCTAGCGGATAGTATCTACAGTACCTATAGAATCAAAAAATATCAAAATCGACTTACCGTCTGATAGGCGAAGTGAAATGCGTATAGATAGGACAAGCGAGCCCATAGTGGTAGTACTCCTCGACCGTCTTACTGCCGCTGGAGAAGTACTGCGCCTGCTGCATGCAGCGCGTGGCCATGATGCGGAGTAATGTGTTGAAGAACGGACGGCCCGGGATCACTGCCTCGTCGAGAGACTTGGAGAATGATTTGTTTGTTGACACGTCTAAATCGAAGCCCTGGAAAGTGGTTTGTAGTTTTAATGATGTAGAAACTGTTCCTTTAGTCCCGCGGTCGCAAAAGCGCGAGTGCTGGGCGTTGGGTCCTGGGTCCGATAACCAGGGCGGGCCAAAAGTTCGGAGTTCGGAGTCCGGAGTTAGTGCCTGAGAGTGTGGGATTTCTGCCCTGTGGACTACGAAAGTAAATGTGCCCGCACATACAATTATGCACTATAATATCTCCCGGACCGTCGGTGAGATTGGCCGTCGTGACCAAAACGCTCACGGCGATCAACAGTCAGGACTACTTATTATTTAACGTCTGAATAAACACAGCGTATAAGTGTTAAGTGGAATAGAGTGTGAAGCCAGTGTTTGATTATGTCTTATATTTATTATCATCCTTCTCATATCCCAGTCCAACAAATAAGTACTCAACTTTTTTGCCATAATATACTCAGTAAATTATTGTTAATACTAGATATAGTGCGAGGAGTTTACTAATTAACCCGTCGCGCGATTGCTAACAATGTAGGTAAAGTGCCCCAAACGTCGAGCTATTTTGAATGAATTTTTGATTTTGGTTAGACCTTCGGCAAAACGAAGATTTCATAGTTATATCGATAATTATATATAACGAAGTATATGTTTCCAGAATCCTTATGAGTTTTAAATAAATTTTAAAAATAAATGTCTAAAATATGAAAACCACTCACAGCGGTTCAAACTTTGCACCCGTGTGCAAATGCGACATTTGTGGCACAAATAAAACTTTGCACCCAGTGTGACACTTTGTCGCGCGACGGGTTAAGGTGATTTCGGTAATATGAAGGCTGATATGACAAAACAGGCAGGTACAATGGTTCTTTTTACGTCAACCCTAAGCAATTTTGGAAAACGGCAGACAAAAGGTAAACTTTCTCTTCCTAATCTTATTCAGATACAGACACAACATGACGCTTCTTATCACATGGCTATTAGTTTCTTTTGGGTTGGGAAATCATCAAATAACTCCCCCCCCCCTCCCCTCTGGCCGGAGCGGGGGGGAGTGTCAGACTTGTACTGACTATAACCCACCCATGTTCCTTCCATTGCCCTTTACGTTCCGGGGTCGCGGTATCTCTTTCGAACAACCCGCAACCCCGGCAGGCGGAGGCTCTGGCAAGCCCCTCTGCTTTGCTGACTCTCTTTGAGGCGCGCGTGAAACACGAACGCGCCGTCGACACGGCCTGTCGTCAATCGACGGACAGACGGTGAGCTACTTATTGTTCACCGTCCACAGGCCCGCATCTACGGTGACCGGGAGTTGTCTCGCGGCGCCCGTCGCCCGGGACGTCTCCCGCGGCGGCTGGGTTGGTTATTTATTATTTATTTATGTACACACAAAACATTATATAAAAAAGTATATAAGGAAAAGGAGCACAAAGGTTTGAGGTTCTCTCCGTCAAACGCCCGGCCACCTCCTTCGCTATCATAACTGCTTCGCAAAACGGTTATCAGTTCACCTGTTGTTTAGTAGCCTTGAGGAAAGTCTGGAAGTTAGCCGGCGGAGGCGCGGGATGCCTCCGCAACATGGCGCACTGCGGGAACTCGGCCGCAAGCTTCTCGGCCACGCTGATGTTGGCTAGCAACATGAACTCCTCCACCATCGAGTTTGTTTCTAGAATCTTCTTTGCAGCTACTTCGACGGGTTCGTGGGTTTCGGAGTCCATCTGGCGAAGATTAATGAGAAATTAGTTTATGGTACAGAAATCAAAAATTGCTTAGTTGCTCTGAACGTGAACCTGGGTAGTAAGTTTGTAATGTTTAAAATAACCCGATATCCGTAATTAGTTTTTATTCCTGACTATTATTAAAATTCTACACCATATGTTTAATTTGTTAACAAAAATTTATTGTTTTGATTTTACTAATATGAGAACTGATTATGAGGAATTCTGAAAACTGTAAGACAAACATACCTGGAACCTAATTTCAGGCGAGGAAAGCGACAACGCTCCATTATCAAGACGTTTTCTATTGAGTTTCTTAGCGAGGGCGTTTAGTATACGCAGCGAGGACGCGACGGCGTCGTTACGGGACTTGTCATCGATCGCTATCTGTGCCTCCTCGTATGTCATGGCTGCTGAGGACTGAAATTTGTAAAAAAAAAGTATTTTAATCAAGATTGATGGGAAATCATCAAAATAACTCACCCCGCTCTGGGCGCCGCGGTGTCAGACTTTTACGGAACGTCTCTTGCGACGGCTCTAAGGGCTTGGGGTTAAAGATCTAGGACCGTGGTGTCTTTATCCCCACAGGCTTTTTAGGATTATTTCAAAACGCTTCCCGTGACCCAAGAGGCTTTTGCCGCGGCCAGAAGCTAAGCGATGCCATACAACGCGGAAACGCTGCCGGTACCAGTTAACAGCGTTGCGGACGATTTTTTTGGATTATTGTCAGGTTAGTTTCTTTGAAAGAAAATCCATATAATAACTTTAAGGATTTTCAAGTCTCATTGTAAAAACAACAATAGTACTATTCATAGTCCATCCTACGTAGAACATAAAGGTATGCTCTACGTAGGATGGACTATGAATAGTACTATTGTTGCTTTTGCCAAATATACCTGAAGCACAGTTATGCTAGGTTTCAGCTGTTCAATGCTGTTGAACATGTTGGTTATGCAAGATTTTTTTGTAAGCCTTTCATTTGTGCCAGTCCTGGGCAAAGGCCCTTAAACCCTTTTGGAACCTTTCCGCTTCCAAAGCTCTCGATTCTGTGCGATATCTCTCCATGTTCGCCCCGCATTTAAAATCGTCACACCACAATCGCCGCGGTCTACCTCGACTACCTCGAACAGGCGATTTTAGAACCTCATTGTCTTGAAACCTTTAATTACCTTTTGGTCTTACGAATGGAAAGCTTTAATTAACAGGACTCACCTTTATGACACTTTTGTGGAACTTCGTGTGTATAATGTTGGCATTCTCATCTATCTCCCAAACGCAAGAGAACGCCAGTCGCTCTTCTCCGCCACGCAGTGAACACAAGTTCGAACTTAGCAAATCTGGAAACAAAGAGCATATTGAGAACATCGTTCAGACATTAAATTTCACTTTAACCAACTTTTCTGTTCAGGTGGGAAAACAAAAGGACTAATAAAAAAATATAATGCATTATTTTTTTAAGGAACGCCTCCTTTGCCTGCATACTAAACGTGGTTGTGTAATACAGGCTCGGTTGTCGCTTAGATACTAATGGAGTTATAATATCCCATATTGCACGATTCAAGCTCATTGGACAATTAGTGGAATAGCTGCAGGGGACTTTTTCAATCATATTTATTGAGGTAAAGTTATCAACTTGCATGTGCAACTTCGGAACTACTGACCCTATTCCAAGAAATTCGTTCACCGATGGTAAGCTATACCATACACTATACCCGAATGTCATATAAAATTTTCCAATGGGGTTATTTCCGATCATAACGAAGCAAGCGAACCCGTGTGCAAAAGCTGGCATAAGACTTACTGTTACCTGTTAGCTGCTGAGAAAAGGTCTCTTAGAAAAAAGATAAGCTATCCTCCTACCCATAAGATACACAGCAGATCTGATAGCCGCGTCCTTATCAACCGCTGCGTCGCTGCCGTCACGCACTTTGTGAGACCCAGGTCTCACAAAGTGCGTGACGGCAGCAATACGGACGCTGAAGTCCTATTGTTTATGACCGTTGGCTGTCTTGACTTTTGTTACGTCATAACTTAGGTCTTCGAGGTTGTATACTTATCAAGATGCTATATTCGACATTGCACTACCGTGCTAGCTTATTGGTGAATACGCGGAATGTGGACTTGCAAAATAAAATGTAGCCAAGCAAAAGAACAATATGTGCCATCAATTATTTTTAGGAAACATGTTTAGCCCTGACCTGGAACCATATCAATCCTCCTGCCAACTAGATACACTGTAGTAGATCTACTAGCGGCCTCCTTGTCTAGCGCAGTGTTGGGTCTCACGAAGTGCGTGACGTCAGCAATATGGACGCCGACCTCGTATCGTTTGAGACCGTTGCTTGTCTTGCCCGGGAGAGCCTTCGCGTGTAAGGCGTCGTCTATATCTGTGCAGCCGGGAGGATCTACGGAGCATATGCATTCGGACCGTAGGTCCACGCGTTTTTTTATTTCCTGAAAAAGTAAAAGAAATTTTAATGAGGTTATAAAAAGGTGAGTAACGATTTTTGAGTTGGATTTAACAAGTAACAAGTCAGATATTTTCGGGCCTAGGCCTTGTTTGTCTACCCAGAATCAATCTTACTTTAAAAAATAAATATACTTAACCGTTTTCACAACATATCCCGGCTTTTTTTATTTTTTTTGCGGATGGGAAATCATCAAATATCTTCCCTCGCACTGGGCGGAGCGCCCAGTGTCAAACTTGTACTGAACAACCCGCAACCCCGGACATATCTCGGCTTGGCTGTGTTTTTGGCCTTAGCCACTTGGCCAGACTGGCACGACCACGTTTAGAGCAAAGTGAACTTATGATTCACGCGTTTATAAAAAGACTAGCTTCCGCTCGCCACTTCGTCCGCGTGGCATAGTTACTTTGGGCTAACGCTAACTGTAACCTGCGTGATGATCGAAAAAATAATATTTTTCTCTCCCCTTTTCTAACTTTTTTTTTTAAATTTAGCCTATGTCCCAACTAAGGGACCCAACTATCTCTGTACCAAAATTTATCAAATCGGTTTGACCATTTAGGAGTGAATACGTAACAAACACATGTTTCAAATTATTGTCTGCGCGAGTATTTTTCTTCTACTGCTGTACCATGCCTGTTTAAAGCAGAATTAGAACTATGGAAAATTTAACTCACCTCTTCGGGTATAGTCCAGTCGTTAGCCGGTAGACACGCAAGTACGGCCTCACTAAACCGAGCATGAGGCACATCATGTTCCAACAATATCACCTCGTTCTCAGCATCCTTGTCACCTGAGACATGAAAATACACATGGAGTGTTCATAAAATAAATAAATAAATAAATATCTTGGGACAACTCACACACGGTTATCTGATCCCAAGCTAAGCAGAGCTTATGTTATGGTAACCAGACAACTGATATACATACTTATATAATTTATAAATACATACAAATTATAGATAAATCACACCCAGACACAGAACAAACAATCATGCTCATCACACAAAGTTTGTCCTGGGTGGGAATCGAACCCACGACCTCCGGCTCAGCAGTCAGGGCCACTAACCACTACACCAACAGGCCCGTCAAATAATAAAAACATCTGAGATTATTGTGTTGCTGAAGGTCAAGGCAAAAATGGCTGAATCCCAAGCGAGTTTACTTCGGTGACCGTGTTAGAAAGAGTTGATGTCCGACAACATATCCAAAAAATATAAAAAAAATAGCAACATAGAAAAAAAAACAGTTTTATGGACTTTTGGCTGAATAGATAGAGGAGCGAAGATGTAAAAAAAAAATCATTGATCTTATTCGTAACTTATTGTTGTCTGAATTGCATTGCAGGCGCTTTATGTAAAATATTAGTATTCCGCTGCATCCGGTAAGACTGGAAGCTGAAGGCTAGAAGGTAATGTATAACTTTAAAATTCGATGTGTATCCTTAAATTTGTATTGGCGCTGATAGTTTTTGACTTATAACTCACCAATAGGTCCGAGGGCTCTAACAAAGTGTCCGAGCGGGTAGCGACTGTTCCTCGGCCAGGAGTCGAGCGCAACTAGTATACGTTGCATTGCTAGCACGTCGCTTTGACGTGTCTCGATGCGCACGCGCGGAATAGATTTCTCAGCTGGCGTGAATAGGTGACGGACTGCGCCTAGAGGAGCAAGGGCATTAACACAATCTTAACAATGGGATCCAGTTCTTCAATACGAGCGAAAGCGTGCAGTTGCACTAAACGATCAGATAATTTCCTAATACTTGATTTTTCTTGAAGAAACTGAGTGTAAATACAGATACTATATCGCCTGAACCCAAGAGGCTGGCATAGTCAAGGTACTGAATCCTCTATTTGAAAAAATAAACCTTACACAGTTCAGTTTGTCTGTAAGAATTCAGACTGCGAGACATTATTGACATCATTAACCCGGGCTGCGCAACCACTGCTCCATGCCCTTCTACACACTCAGCTCACAGACATGAACCACTTGGGGCGTTTCTTTTTATGTTTTTAACACCTCCTTGCAACTGCCCAGTCACAGAAGGCAGACCATCTCCACTTAAAACACACAGCGGAAAATGCTCAGCTGATTCTGCTTATAAGACCTACCTGGAAACTTGCTCTGCATAAGAATGCCACAATATTGCCTCCATTTTCTCCTTATGATCCCAACAACTTTGCCTGTTGGTGTAACTTCCTCATCACTCTTGTCTACTGGTTTAGCAACCTTCAAAAGCACCGTTTCTTCTTCTAACTGGTCTCCAGGATCATCAGCTTTGTCCTCAAGAACAATGTCACTTGGACGCCTCCATTCTTCTTCAGGGAATATCTCGACCGCTATGGAGTCTCCATCTACAGCTCTATTTATTCCTTCATGTCCTTGTAGCAATATCTAGTAAGAAATAAATACTGTGCTTTTAACATTAGTTACCATGGATCCTATAAATCCTGCTTTCTCATTTCAAATTAACAACTACAGCAATGGAAACAATGGATTGACTATGTGAAAGAAGATATAGCTCAAAAGGGCTTGACAACTGAAAAGACAAATAAAAGATAAATATGGCTTTAAAGAAATTGAGATTACAACAGAAGAATGATGACGATGCTGTTGATATAAAGAAAAAAGAATAGCATATAGCAATAGCATAATCAACTATATTCAATACTTACAGGTTTTTCAAACCCATTGACAACTGCAGTACCCTCCAAGAAATTATCCCTAGAGGCACGGTACGTCCCCTGATACAGTTTCGCATTCCGTATTCCTTCATGGATCTGTGATGGTGTCAAGTGTGCTGGATACAGAGCATCTTTAGAACAGGTCTCTGGTATTACATTCTTTGACAGCTTGTCTATCAGGCCAACAACACCCGACACATTTTCAACGTAATCCTTTGCTGTAAAAATAATTCTGTCATTTTATATTTTAATACCAAACAGAGAATGTGTACAGCTTGTTAGTATTTTTTTTTTTAATACTTAATGTGTTGGTTAAATGCAGGAATGCATATTATTTTTTTGGATTGACTATCATCTAATGATTTCTCCTTCTCTGGGTGGAGCGGAAAGGAGTATCATACTTGTGTCTCACTGACTAAAACCTGTATTCATTTCCTCTTTGCATTCTGGGGCCACTGTTTCTCTTGTAAGCAGTGGCTGGTGTGGCAGGCCTCTCTGCTTTCATGACATCTCTTTGATGCACAAATCAGATTCACACACTACTATGTGCATTCACACTGTCCACACAATCATACATTGTCATCTTTTGAAAGTATGCATTGGTGACATGTTTTTTTCTTTTTACTGTATCTGTCCACATTTTTAGACAGTCAACTGTTTTTGGTGCCGGCTTTTCTTTACTTTTAATAATGAAAATTATTTAATGTCAACAACAACCACCAATATATTACCAAATATTCTTCTTTTAACAAATTACTACACTTACCAGTACAGCACACTATTCCTTCTTCCTGAGCGATTTTCCTGTTATTCTCGTCATCAGTAAGCAGCACTATCCTAGGGAACTTCCCAACTACACTGTTGATACTCAAATGTGACTCGTACCATGCACAGGCTTTGCGGATAGCTCTGTCATTGCGATCATTTTGTTTTTCACCAGGTGCTCTCTCAATGTATGTATCCCTAGGTGGAAAATGCAGAGATGTATATTTTTTGTATTGGAAATTATGCAAAATGGTATAAATGACAAAGTATGAGTATGAATGACAAATTGTATTGTATTGTATAACGGGCTGGTGTCCGCAACTCCACGTCTAAGGCGCGTATTTTGCGTATGTATGAATGACAAAGTAATAATAATAGAAATCAAAATAATAATCAAATCAAATACTTCAATAATAAAAAAAGAACAAATGGTTGGAATCTCACTCTCAGCCATCGCTCAGTAAAATGTTATGTTGCTGAGCAAGACAGACACAGCACTAGTTACAGTGACCGCAGGCAACAATTATTTTGGCAAAATTTGAACTTACTTGTGGTGTTCATTAACAAACGAATAAAACTTCCTCTTTTTATTGTTTATTATCTCCAACAATCTCTGGTACATAGCTGTGTTTTGATGTTTCACTTCTTCAAGCACAGTCTGAAGTATAATCACGTTTTTCAACGCGTCTTCTTCGAGAACGTCGATTTGGTGAAGCACTACGTTAGTATCCAGGATCAGGTAATGAGGATAGTCGAACAAGGAACATATCGACTCGGGGTTTTCATCCAGAACCAATTCGTCATCTTTATGTGGACATGTGTTACACGCAGCTGATCCACACAGCAAATCATCGCGTAAATAATGTTCTCGTACTATCTGCAACACATCGTAACGTTTCAATAATTCTAATTACAAATAAATAACAAAATAAACTTTACAAAATATAACCCCACTTTTATAATGTTACCGCGCTTTGTTTTAGTTAGAAATGTTTTTGTAGTCCACATCCTGAAGGTTTAACTGAATCAATTTGTGGCAAATGCTAATCATGCGAACTTTCGTATGGTTTTCGTATTGCTCAAAAAAAAAGGATTTGAATCCTACCAAACCTAACCACATTCACCACTAGACTTGAGTAACTCCGGAGCACAGAGCATCATATAATACCGGTATAGAGTGCCAACTCGCGGGAATTTTATGCCAACCTGTCAGTAGTAGCGCCACCTGGATTTCTTGTTCCTAACTAAACTATACATACCTACATACCTGCTATATCCTTCATTTTCATGGTTGCTTTGCAAATATTGCCCATAGTTATAGATTAATTTATGTAAAACCATGTTTGGTAGTGTAAATTAATTTTACAGTAGTTTGAAAATATAAACCACTCCACATAAATATTAATCAATCTATAACCATGGAAAATGTGCTCATTTATGCCTTAAAATACTTTGTAAAGGTTAATTTAGTTTTGAATAAAAGCAAGCTTGTTGTTGAATACTCTTTATTTGTGTTACTGTACCTATATTGTTCATGTTTACCTATTCTTGTGCACATTTTTCACTTCAAACATGTCGGCAATCCTATTTACAATTATGTAAAATATTATTAAATAATGACATAAATATTGGCAAAATAAAATACAACTAAACAGTTAGTGCCAAATAAATATTCTATGTCAAAATCAGCGTAGACAACACGAAAACAATTCAGCGCACGCGCAACTTGCAAAACTAACGGCCATTTTCTTTTGACATTTTGTTTTTTTAAAGCAATCGATAAAATAAATTGATAAACCAAATTTTTTTTTGGCCTGTAATTTTATTCTTTCAAATTAAACTAAAATAAGGAAAATAAATTAGAAATTAAAATAGCAATTTTCAACAACTGTTAGGTCTAAGTCGTTAAGTAGAGACATCTAGTACGTCCTATATGAATTATTTGCCTTTAGTAAGGAACAAGATTCATAGATGGCGCACCTAAAAATATTGCTCCAAATGTGAAGGTAACTTTACCCCCCCTGCTCCGGAGCGATTCGTTCCGATGAACTGCTCAAACACAGTGAACGAACTGAACTCGTTCAGTACTGTGCGAAATTATCGTTCCATAGTTCACCGGCTCAAAATACTCCCGCGTCTCTAGTCTAAGCCCGCGTCAGTGTGTGTAGGTAGAAACGAGAGCCCTTTGTTGTATAGTTGTATACGTCTACATGCACTTAGCAAGATCTGATTCGTTGTCGCATTTACACACACTGACAATTATTGTTTAGCTTTTTTAGTATTCGATATTCTGTAGGTGTTAACTATTTTGGTCTCTATTTCATAAAGCAATAAGTGTATTTTAGATTAACATTCTATTTTATGCAACTTTGTTTACGTTATGAGGTCGTATTTTTTAAATTGGTTAGAGAGTCGAATTGCATTGAGTGAGTGACATCTTCCTATTGTGCCTACTTTTTGTTTTTATTTATAATGGCTTCTAAACGTAAACGTAGTGATATTTGGGGACATTTTAAAGAAGTAGAACCAAAAAAAGCAACATGTGATTATTGCAGTGCAAAATTAAGTATTACGTCTGGAAATACAAGTAATTTGTCGCGCCATATGACCAGGAAACATCCTACAATACCTATCGTTTTGGAACGGCAAGTTGAAATAAATACTTTAAGATTGAATACTGACCCATCAACTTCTGCTGACCAACAACAAACATCGCAACAAACATCGCAACAAACATCGCAACAACCATCGCAACAAAATATTACTGATTTTATCATCAGAAAAAGACCTATTTCCGTACAAAGATCGCAGGTTTTAGATAAGCAATTGGTAAAGTGGATTTCGAAAGGACAACATTCTCTACGTGTCGTCGACGAACCAGAGTTTAAAATATTATTACAAATGGTGTCTCAAACTCCAGGCTACAGTTTACCTGCTAGGAAAACGCTCTCAAAAAGTTTAATTCCAAAAATTTATAATGAGACCGTAGAGTTGATGAAGAGCAAACTTGCCTCTGCCAAAGCAGTTTCTGTAACAACTGATGGTTGGACATCAGACTACACAAAAGATAGTTACGTTGCAGTGACAGCCCACTATATAAATGAAGATATGGAGCTCTCTTCTCATCTTTTAGAATGTGTACAATATGGAGACAGGCACACTAGTGAAAACTTATCAGAATTTTTGAAAGATTGTTTTCGGCGCTGGGACATAGATTATAAAGTAAGTGCAGTGGTGTCGGATAATGCGGCAAACATAACTGCCGCAATACGTTTAGGTGGGTGGAGGCATGTTGGATGTTTCGCACACCAAATTAATCTTGTTGTTAGGAAAGGTTTAGGAGAAATCTTACCTATAATTGAAAAGGTTAAAAAACTTGTTGAATATTACAAAAGGAGCACTGTAGCTAAATATAAATTGATAGAAGTTCAAAAACAATTAAACATTCCAGAATTAATGTTAAAACAAGATGTTGAAACTCGCTGGAATTCCACGTTTCAAATGTTGGACCGATTAATAAAAATTAAGGAAGCCGTTGTCTCAGCGACATTTTCGCTTAGGAGTGACTTGTTGATAAATTCTGAAGAATTTGTAAGTATTGAACAAATACTGCCAATTTTAAAGCCATTCAATGACATAACAACAGAAATTTCTGCTGAGAAAGTCGTTACTTTATCAAAGGTAATTGTTTACTGCAAAATTATGATTAATCATATCTCAAAACATTATGCACCTCCAGTAATTTCAACATATTTGGAACCAGTACAACACGTAATACAAAAACTTCATGTTGAAATTTATAAGAGATTCGGTGATATCGAATCATCAGTGTTACACTCTGAAGCCACGGTGCTTGATCCCAGGTTCAAAAAGATCGGATTCAACTCTTTAACCAAATATGAAAACGCGGTGAGTGAAATTAGGAGAAGAACAACTGCTATCGCCAGCGTCACTGTCGCTACTGATGATAATGTTTCCCAATCCTGTCACCCCGTTAATGTCACCGAAGTAAATGATGATCTTTGGTCCGAAATCGATAAAGAAATTAAGAAAACGGTACCACAAAACTCTACAGCTCAAGCCAGTATTGAAGTGGACCGATATTTGAAAGAAGATTTAATACCTCGAAAATCAGATCCATTGAAATGGTGGTACGACCGCAGAAATGTCTATCCGAATTTGTACCAGCATATGTTAAAAAGACTATGTATACCCGCTACCTCCGTGCCATGCGAAAGAATCTTTTCAAAGGCTGGCGATATTTTAAGAGCACGTCGTTCATTGTTGAAGCCTGAAAAGGTATCACAATTGCTGTGTTTGCATGGAAACATGTGATTAGAGAGAGAAGACATAAAAAAAAGAAATCTGAAAACAAAAAAATAGTATAATTATTGTAAATAGAGTCGATTTTTAAATACGCCTTTTAAAATTAAAAGTAGGTTTAATATTAATTCATATTAAAGATGTGATTAGAGAAGACCAAAAAAAAAAACGAAACCAAAACACAAAAAAAAAATTGTAAATAGAGTCGATTTTTAAATACACCTTTTAAAATTAAAAGTAGGTTTAATATTAATTCATATTAAACATGTAATTAGAGAAGACCAAAAAAAAAAAACGAAACCAAAACACAAAAAAAATATAATATTGTAAATAGAGTCGATTTTTAAATACGCCTTTTAAAGTGAAAAGTAGTTTAATATTAATTCAAATTAGTCACTTTAAATGTCAGTCCTAAGCCTGAAAAAAGTATGAAGGGAAATCGAATCTATTAATTATAATAATTTCATAGGTGACGTATGTTATAGTTCATAGTTTATGAAGGAATAGCTAAATAAGTTCCAAATCTGGACTCTGTCGAAAACATGTCGATACCACAGTTCATTTCGCTCTCTGAATCAGTAATACCAAAGAGTATAGTAATATAGATGAAATAGAGAGCCCTCTTACGAGAATTTTTGTCACCCACATAATATAACAGTGTCGCCGTCTGGTATCATATCCCTTGAACTAACTCAATATTTTGCTATAGATACCTACGTATACATACATAGTCGCATCGTGTATCTATACCCTCGTATACTGTTTATATACATCTAAATGTATATATTTGTTATAAAGTAGGTTTTCTAGTGGGAATTTGAAATGCCTGCATTATAAAAATTGGTTTATAAAATATTTGATATTTGTTGTGTGAATGACAAGCAAAATACAATGTCAAAAAAAACAAATACCACTGTTTATAAAACTTAAATTTATAATGCAATCACAAAATAAAATAGATTATATAACTATTTAATTCATTTATTTACTTTATTATGGCGATGTTTATCATAATATTGCTGGGCATACAATTTCATTTTATCACCATCGTCACCATCAAATGTAAGCTTTCCCGCTAAAATCCGGTTAATTGACCTGCACCAGCTATAAATTAAAACATTTATTGTAATGTCTGTGAAATATTGTATTAACTTTTCTTTATGTGTTTCACATTTGAATGGAAAATTTACGAATATTTCTATTAATGTTTTAATTTCTTTTTTTAATCCCGTTTTGGGCACATCTTTTCTCAAATGTGAAACACATATACTTTGTATACTGTGAAAACATTCATCGAATTCTTTAGAGGGATAAACCAACCACTTTTTGTTCTGAAAATATTCTTTTGCTCTTATATACGAATTATTTTCAATATTGTCAGAAATTAATATAGTTTTCTTACATATTTTACAGTTTTTTATGACATTTTTAAGACATTTTCTCAGGACCCACCCACAAACATAATTTCTTTGACCAAAATCATTTGGAATTCTATAATCATTTAGAATTTCTGTGGGAATAGTAACTTCTTTTTCTTCGGAAACATCAATTTCTGGGGCAGTATTATTTTCTTTAAAAAAAAATTCTAAAGTATGAAGATAACTATTTTTATCTTCTTCACAATTTGCTTGGGCTGATTGGGGTGTATTTAAATTACTCAATAATAAAGATTTATAGGAACCCTCAAATGCCAACACATTAGGGGCAGTGTTTCTTGCTCCACAATTTCTGATGTTTCCAAAGAAATTCTCAATTGGATCCTGATTGAAATTTCTCGTTAACATTGAGTCAAAAGAATATTTTTGTGATAAAATTTTCCACAATTCTTGAATGCCTTCGATAGTTTTAACAAAATTTGTTACAGTTGGAACAACAGTTTCAATTTTCCGGATTTTATTGCCTACCTTTTTGGTTGACTCAAATTTTATACCTTTTAGATATTTTTTTGCTTTTTGCCACAGCTGATGGTGAGGTGAATTTCTTTTTACAGGGCCTTTATAAATTTTTCCATTTGAATGTTTGAAAGACATAGAATTCATGCTATCAAATAAATTATCGACTAACAAAGTTATAGAAATCAGATCTTGACACTCTTTTGCTAAAATTCCTCTAGCCGTTAAATGATTGGTGGCAACAGCAACACTGTGACTAAAAATCTGAGCTGCAGTCTTCACTCGCATTTTCTTTATTTTTTCTGGAACAATGTGTTCTTCTGTCAGCTTTTGGAGACACCTTAGTTCCCCGAAGGATTTGTCTGCAGCATATAATTGTTGTAGATATTCCCACTTCACTGTTTTCTTTTTATTTTCATCATCATAATCTATGTACGTCATAGTCTTGGTCAAGAGGTTGTTCCTCAAACCTTTTAATAAGTGAGGAACGTCATACAATGGAATAATTTTCTTTTTATTTATTTCAAAAACTTCATAAGGCATTTCCTTCCCTTTTCTTAAATACTGTGCTTTAGTGTCTTTAACTAATGATTCAATAGCACTCACATTAACTGTGCTTTGATCGCACACAGTGCATAGCACTATTAAGCCAGTATCTTGAACATTTTTTATAACTTCTTTTATAATAGTTTTTAATTCACATTTTTTTAATGAATTCGTGAAATAATAAGCAACAGGTTGCTTGTAATGTTTCTTTATCCCCTTGACCATAAAAACTAGAGCATGGTTTGCAATCTGGCTTTGTCCATGACTGGAAAATCCTTTCAATTCATCTTTGGACGAGTCATAGTGCACTTGTGGTGTTATAGACATCTCATCAAATATTAAAGTGCACAGTCTATCTTCAGGATCTAGATTAGATACTGTTTTCTTTAGCTTCTCAAAAACTACTTTACATATGCCAGGGCTCAATTTTATTTGAGCAAGCAATCGTTTTAAACATTTTGTAGATGGCAGTACAAAATATTTCGACATCAAACCATAACATTTTGGACTTCTTTTATATAAAGAAACCGCAAGAACTTTCTCTTCTAATTTAAAACGCCGTCCTGTTGGTTTTTTCTGGACTTGGTAATATTGCATGTTGGTAAAAAATTTTGCAGCAGGTGTCATATCCTTGACCACTTTTTGGAAATCCGATTTCTGGAAAAGATTTTCGGCATTTTCAAGCCGTGACTTTATGTCTTTTCCGCGTTTCCTAAGACGATAAATTTGCCTTCTCAAATTTTTAATATTCCTTTGGAAGACCATATGCTTTTTCGTCGCCACAGGAGGCATATTCCTTTTCCAATCTGAAAATTACAAAAATCATCATTAGATACTATGCTCAAACAAATTAAAGTGGGGCTTTCTTAAGTAATTTTGCTTCACCATTTTTAGTGAGTGGGAGAATTCATATTGTTTTTATATCAATAGTATAGTACAAGACACTTAGAGGAGCTCGTGGCTAAATAAAAGCAGCCGCTCGGGTCGATCTTTAGGTGAAGCCGCGCTTGCCTAGGTTGGTCTGTGGATGGGTGACCACCCGTTACATACCGAGTTTCCTCCGTGCCTCGGAAAGCACGTTAAGCCGTTGGTCCGGCTGTCATTTGTAGATCTTTGACAGTCGTTACAGGTAGTCAGTGTCCCGAAAGTCTGACAACCAGTCTTACCAAGGGGTATCGTATTACTCAGTACTAACTGGGTTGTGGAGGTCAGATAGGCAGTCGCTCCATGTAAAATACTGATATTCAGCTGCATCCGGTTAGACTGGAAGCCAACCCCAACATAGTTGGGAAAAGGCTAGGCAGATGATGAGTATAGTACAAGACACTTGCAATACTTTTTGCAGCTGATTTCCTTATCACTATACTTGTTTTTTTTTTGTATACATTTTTAAGGCTAAACTGTATGAATGCTTACTTCTTGCAGTATGAATTTTCTTTGAAGTTTTGCAATAATTATGCTCCAGCAATGGATCTCGGGACACTTTTGGAGATGCATCTGAAAAATTATATTAAATTAATTTTATGAAATGTGTTATCAAATGTTTTTATCTTTTTCTGTATTTGAGCTGGAACTCTTAGATATTTTTTAAGAAAATGTCAACTAGCTGAATGAGATGAGAATTGAGATCTAATTGCTAAGTAGTTTAGGTCAGTCTCCCTCTTTGGTGTGTTACCATGAATGTTGATAGTAAACGAAACATACCTGAAAATGATTCCTCAATGTTAAAAGCATGAGGTTGATCCATTTCAGATCTGCTGCATGACGAAGGTTTTCGCACCAGATTATCTAAAATATTAATAACTATATTAGTAACTGTTTATATTTATAATAACTTTAACTTTTAAAAAATGACATACAGGAAGTACTGGAGGAAAATACTGCAAACATTATGAAATATAGTAAATTATGTAAAATAATCATTACCAACTTAAGTAAAAATGGCACTGACTTTCAAACTGAAATGGCTACAAGGATGTACTTTTTAACATTCATATTACTAAAATAGGGCAAACCCAGAATAATTTTACAACTAATGTTTGCAGAAATATTCTATAAAACATAAATTAGCGAACATACCCAATGATGATTGATCATTGCCTGATACTTCAGGTTGATTTAAAGCCATGGAGCTCGTTGAGACAGTTGGTTCACGCCATTCACTGCTAGCAAGGTGTTCTGGAAAATATTTTATATATTATTTCTATTAATTTGTTTAAAAAATGTTGTGCCACACTGAATGTCTCCTGTATCTTGGGTGTGTTTACAAACAGTCATGTAAACAGTTTGCAAACACATCATATATACTAACAACCAGACCCAGACCAGCTACCTGTAGGCTATACTAATATTTGCTATGTGCGGGAATCAAACCCACAGAACAAATGATTAATTAGTTTTTTTTTTGTAAGTTGATTCTTTTTATTATTTAAGGTAGGTACTTAGAGGATATATTGTTTTACACCCTGTATTTAATAAAGCATTATGCCTCTATTACTTGAAGAGGTACAATAAATAATAAGTATAGTAAGTACACCAATATTCTGCCCATACCATTACTAAATGCCACATAATATGGGGTGAGTCAATTAACATATACTAAATGCTGGTCTGTATTTCAGACTGCTATGAAAATTTTATTACAAAAAGACTATAATACTTAGCCCAATAAATTAATAAAGTGTAGATAACACAGCTGTTTATAATTATACTTTTGTTAACTATAAAATCAATACTGTTATGTGGACATTTATTACAAAGGACTGAATCTTCAGAGAGACAATCAAATTACTTAGGTAATTATACAGATCAAAACCTCAATTGACATACCATGCAAGAAAAGTGATGGCACTGCTAGTGCATTCAATCAGTTATTGCGATTCCGATCCCGTTCTGTGAAATGTCTGTCACAAATTCTCAACCTTTTGTAATCTAAATCACAATCATCTTGGCCACTAACAACTCGAACCCAAGCCTTGAACTGCTCAGGGAACTTGTTAGGGTTTGGAAACACATGAAGTACACCCCCTGAAAAAGCAAAGGATTTTTTTTATTACAAACGGCTTTGATAAATATTGCCTAAGTGAATGCCACTATCCTGTTAATTTCTGAATGTGCTTCCCTGCCGATCCTGTGCATTACCCTCTCGTAAAATTATAGTCAGTGGGATCACTTTGACGGCATGACCCATAACTTTCATAACGTTACATAGTAATGTTTGGGTCAAATAGTAAAACACGATTTAAAAAAAATATTTTTCATCCGAAATGTTGCAGTTAGGTCAAAAAAGTGCTTAAACTACATAACATATCATCACGCCTGTACTCTCCGAAGGGTTAGGCAGAAGTAGGGCAAGCCTATTGCCATTAACCAGGCACAAATCCTACCTCCGAGCTGCTATTGAGAATTTCCTAGAAAAACCTAGTAACACTTTTTGCTTAACCTGGGAATCGAACCCTAGATCTGTAGCGTAGCAGTCGCACTTAGGACCATTAGGATAACGAGGCAGTTAATGCAATATAAATAAATATAAAAACATTTGTAAGAGACTGGTGCCCAAAGAAGCCATTAAATGCCTGTGTTACGGGTTACCAGGCCCGTATAGTTTGACAGTATTTTTATAAATTACAATTAGATTAAAGCAAATAAAATACTTACTAGAGGGCTTACATCCTAAAGCACAACGTCTCGGCATTATAGTAAAACTATAAAACACAAAATACGAAAGCGTCTATTTCGCGAAATACAACACCAAACCGAATGAGATTCCCGAATGGAAAACTAAACAGAAAAACGGGAGGAGGAATACACTCAACTCAACCGCACTTTCTGGAGCTTAACAAACGAAAAATCACAAATGGAAGAGAAATAACTACAATCATGCGGATGCGCCAAAGAGTATAATAATATAGGATGCGCAGCAGTTATGTTTTTTTTTACTGTCTAGATATTTGACATTGACACTTTAGTGTTTTTCTCCATTTGACCAAAGCGCCATCTGTGTCATCATGGAGTACTACGTACCAATAAGTTTTTAGGGGTATTGATAAAGATGGTGCTAGAGTTGCAACGAAAAATGGTCGCTTACGTCTAGTAAGGAAGTGTCACCCCCCTGAGTAATACTATTTATCCTACCAAGTCAAGGAGCGAAATGAACTGTGGAACGAGTTAGCGGAACGAGTTCACTACACGGAACGAGATTTAATGAACTAGATCCATTAAGTGAACGAAAATGCCCAAGGCTATTCACCACAACAAAACTTATTTTCGATATGGTCAAGAAGTGTCAACTGTCAGCCTCAGCCTGTCAAGTGTCAACTGTGAAACTGTGTTTTTTTTTCACTGGTGTCGCTAGTATCTCATGACTCAAATAAGTTCTATGCATTTATTTTTCATTTCGGAATGCATTATCGCCCTTAATTTAATCTATAAACAGTTTATGATATCTATGTGGATGAGTTAATGGAGGCTAACAAAGGCTGCGCTGTGCAGGGACGACGATAGCCTTAGACCGACATATTGTTAAAGCTATTGACTTTATTGGTGAGGTTCTTCAGAAAGGTCAGGTGAAATGTATTTGCAACCGCCGTGCGTGTATGCACGTGGACAAGCCAAAAGGAAAAGGAGGTTTGAAAGATAGTAGCAGGTGGTGCTCTCAAGTTTCTGCCTACGACATACTCCATGTCATTGTATGAAAATCAATATGCAAACATCGAAATAGGATAAACTGAAGAATTTAATTCAATTTCAGTTATTGCAATAGTTTACTGATTACAATTATAAATGATATCGATAAGTTACACTTACCAAATGATTTTATTATGCGAATCTCTACTCGTTTAGTTTGAAACCCAAAACCAACGAAACCGTTTAAATTTTCTCCTGAAAGTAATTTTATAATGATCCATCATTCATTATGTTGACTAAGACCCCTGAAACATGGAATTAAGGAACTTATTTGTTATAGATCCTTGATTAAGATTGGCAACCAAGGGACCGAATAAATATCAAGGTAACAAGGACAGAAAAGCTCTCCGATAGTCTGCCCTCTCTTTATTTACGACACTTTCTGACGGACTGACAGCCATTGATTTTTTTTTTTTTTTTTTTTTACCCCAAAGGGAAGGCTATAGTCTTTCGACCATATTGCCTAGTCTTACGTCCGTGTTTTTACGCATATTAAGTTTTATGCAGTAATGTCTTTCGTATTTGTGTTTCATAGTTGTTAAGTTTTTTAATAATGTCTTTCGTATTTAATTATCATATTTGTGTATTTTTGTTATTTTGTCTTTCGTAAGTCCGTTATTTTTTCAAATCCAACTTCAACTCTTCATTAATGGCTTTTGTGGACGAGAGACACCACAATTTTGCCAATAACACGTGTACTGGAAATAAACTATCAAACGCTGGAGAATATTTAGTAAGTAATCACGGTAATTAAAAAATATAAAAACAATAAAAGTATTTCTTTGCAGATTTAGATTATCATTTCATATGTCAGAATGACAGAAAAAGAAAAGAGACTATAAGTAAAAAAAAAAAAAAAAAAAATAACGATCCAAAAAGTTACAACTTAATTTGATTAATTTCGATGAATTTACATAGTTTGAAAACAAAACGGGAAAACACAAAAGAAAGAAGACATTTAACAGAAGTTGGACGAGGGATATGAGGAGGAATGATTTCATGAAAAGAGAACCGCAATTTGGGACAGGAGAAAAATAAATGGTCCACGTTTCCTTCATCCAAACCGCATTCACAAAGAGAGCTATCCCTAATCCTAAGTTTGGCCAAGAAAAAAGGAGTACAACAATGATTTAATCGTAAACGACAAATAGTCGAAGTAGTTATTTTTTTTCCCAATTGATATTTGAAAAACCAAGGTTTGTGGGGTATCTCAGGTTGAATATCTCCATAAAATTTACCTTTTATGGACTTAGAGATTTGCCATTGATTGGACCAAGACTTATGCATGGATTCAGGTAATATCGTACAAATGTCATGTGAATAAATTTCTGAGTGGTCGAGAGAACCTGAGAGAACAGCATTTTTGGCGCATGAATCAGCTGTTTCATTACCAAGAATACCGACATGACCGGGAATCCAAGCTAAAACAACATTAATATGAAGTTCATGACATTGAAATAGCAAATCTCTAATTTTTAAAATTATAGGAAATCTTGACTTAGATCTGAAAGGGTTACATAAAATGGCTTGAAGGCAACTCTTTGAGTCAGAGAAAATAATGGAGTTATTCAACTTATGAGACAACACAAATGAAATGGCTTCTAAAATGGCAATTGATTCACCTGTAAAAACTGATGTAACTGAAGGACACTTGTAATTTAGAATAATTTTTGTATGAGGAATCCAAACTGCAGCTCCAACAGGGCTATCATCAGAGACTTTGGAGGCGTCAGTAAATATAGTAGTCCAATTATTATAATGAGACGAAACTTTTTGAGCAAAAATCTTATTTGCTTCCAAGGTGTTTTTATTAATTCCAAAGTCCAAGATGACAACAGGTTGGAACACCAACGCATTATAAGGAACTGTATATAGATATAAAATAGGGTTTTGAAAAAGTGGGCTAGAAAGACGAGAGAATTGAAGGTAGGCACGAAGAAGACAAGGAAGTTCTACATTAGAACGCCGACAAGAGTCAAAGATGGAAGATAATTGGTCCAGCTTACCAAGCAGGGGATGACCAGAATTTTGAACCAGTTTAAAAATAAATCTATTTGCAAGAAATTGTCTACGAATCGAAAGGGGAGGTTCAACACACTCAACTTGCATAGCATTAATAGGGGACGACTTCATCGCCCCAAGAATAATACGTAAACACTTTGATTGAATTTTATCAAGTTTTTGCAGGCCAGATTTATTACAAGGATCTAATAAGAACATACCATAATCAAAGTGACTACGAACTATAGCATTGTAAATCAGTTTTTGTGTATATGGGTGGGCACCCCACCAAACACCAGAAAGAGAGCGAAGAACATTAATGTTTCTTTCGCATTTTTGAGCAACGTAGTCTGTATGAACAATTCCTGATAATTTTGAATCTAACCAAATTCCTAAGAATTTGACATTGTTCACCTGGGAAATATTTTCTCCGTTAACTTTAATGTCAACAGGCGGAACAAGCCTTTTTCTTGTAAACACGACTACGGAGCTCTTAGAAGCTGATAATGACAAACCGTGTTGAAGGAGCCAAATAGATAGATATCCAAGTGCTGAATTTAAGCGATCACTAGCCTCGACCAGAGATTTTCCGGAAAAGTACAATGCCAAATCATCAGCATACTGTAATATTTGACAAAAAGAATCAACCGAGAAATGTAAATCAAAAGTATAAAGGCTAAATAGAAGAGGACTTAAGACTGATCCTTGTGGTAAGCCTTTCCAGATAGTCCTAGGGGGAAGAGAGGAGTCTTGAGTTTTTATAGAGATGGTTCTCTCCATCAACAGATTACAAATGAAACGAACTAATCTCCTAGGTATATTTAATTGATGCAAAAGTTTATCCCTGAGCACCGGAAGTAAAACGTTATCATATGCAGCGGAAATGTCCAAAAAGGCTCCGATTAATAGTTCTTTACGTAGCAAAGAGATACGAATATCAGAAGTTAAGATGCTAAGACTATCCATAGTGCTCATACCTTTTCGGAATCCAAACTGGAATGCGGGCAACAAGTTCCTGTTTTCAACAAACCACTCAAGTCTGTGTTTAATCATATGTTCAGCAACCTTACACAAAACAGACGACAAAGCAATAGGCCTGTAGCTGTTTGGGTCTGACGGATTTTTGCCAGGTTTAATAACAGGAATAATAGTTTGTAGTTTCCACGGTTGAGGAACAAAACCAGACTCAAAGAAGTTATTCACAAGATCTAAATAGTATTGCTTTGTTGTTGTTGAGGCGTTTTTCAAAAATGAGTAAGGAATCCCATCTGTACCAGGAGAGGAATCCACGAGACCGTCAAGTGCCATTCGAAGTTCAGAAAAAGAAAATTTGCTATCAAAGATATTTTCGGAAGGAAGGAAACCCGGTAAAGAGGGAAAAGAGTTTAAACTTGGAACTGAAGGGGGAGAAAGTTTATCCGAGAAAGATTCAATCCAGGAAAAAGGATCGTTGGCTGAAATATCGACAATATTACAGGAGCCTCTGAACCTTTTAATTTGCTTCCATACTAGAGAAGAAGGGGAACAAGGAGATAAACTTTGACAATAGCTGAGCCAACCTTTTTTTTTCTTTTTTGAAAGAAGTCTTATGGTAATGGCAGCTTTTCTTTGGTGAACTAAAAAATTTTGGGGAGTCATTGAATTCGAATAAATATCCTCTGCCATTTTTCTTTCCTTGACAGCGGAAGTACATTCTGAATCCCACCAAGGAGTAGAGACTTTAAACTTGTAGGGTTTCTTTTGGGGAAAATTGTCATCAGCACTAGAGATAATAGAATCTACAAATTTGGAATAACAATCAACAAGATTATTTCTATCGGGAGGGGGAAGAGAAGCTAACTTATTTTCAAGAGAATCAGAATATGAGGACCAGCTTGCATCCTTTAATCTGTACTTAAGAGAGGGATTAAAATTACGCATTGGAACAACTCTATCAGAGATAGAGACAAGGATAGGAAAGTGGTCACTACCATAAGAATGAGGCAAGATATTCCAGGAAAGAATGGAAGCAAGAGAGGCAGAGCATACTGTAATATCCACAGCCGAGTTTGGGTTTTGAGAAGGACGAACCCTCCTAGTGGGAGAACCGTTATTAATGACGCATAGATCAACTTCATCAAAAATTTCAAGGAGGGCAAGACCAAAGTTGTCATCACGGCTCGAACCCCATGAGCGATGATGAGCATTTAAATCCCCCATAAAAATGATTGGAGAGGGAACTGAGGAAAATATACATAGAAGATCTGGAATTAATCTAGAATGGGGATGGGAAATATATGCAGAGAGAAAAGTTATATTAAAAGCCCTAACAGCAACAATATTAATGTCAGGAGAAGAAGGGGGTAGAGAAATAAAAGAGAAGGGAAGGGAGCGCCTAACAAGAAGAGCACTACCTGCATACCCATCAGCCCTGTCATTCCGAAGACAAGAGTATCCTGGAACCCGAAAGTGTGAACCAGGAACTAACCAAGACTCCGAAATGGCAATGACTGAGGGGTGAAATTTATTTATTAAAAACAAAAGTTCAGGCTTCTTCGGCCGAACGCTTTGGCTGTTCCACTGAAGAGCGGAGACTGGATGATCCATAATTATGTGAGAGAATTTGAGAAAGTTTCTGGGCAACGTGGGACGGTAGAGGGGAATTATCACGGGATACAAGACTAATAACTAATGATAATAGTAATTCTAAGAGACTATCCTCTTGAGGAGACACTGGGGAGGAAGCAATTTGAGAAAGAAGAGAGAAACCATTGGGCAAGGATGACGGATCCTCTGCAATAATAGCTCTATGAGCAGCTCTATCATAAGATTTACCTAGAGGAGCTCTAGGCTTGGGTGAGGAAAACACAGTTTTCCTGTAAGAGGAAGGAGAAGTAAGGATACCCGATTGGGAAGCAGAGAAAGAAGGCGACGGGAAATTTTGAGCGACTTCAGAATACGATTTTTTGACACTTGGAAGAGACCGAGATGCTTCATCGTAAGAGAGATTTTCCTGAGACATTAATATTTTTATAGATTTTTGTCTCCCTTGTTCAGGACAGCCACCATAGAAGGCAAAGTGGCGGCCCAAACAATGAATACAGGTGGAGTTGGACTCTACCACGTCACAAGTATCACCGGTGTGAGGTTGGGAGCACTTGAAGCATCTTGGTTTGGACCGACACTGAGCCTTGATGTGACCAAAACGGCAACAATTTTGGCATTGAATGGTGGGGTATTGATACACCTCCACTGGAAGCGAAGTATGGTATAAAAAGACTCGTTGAGGGAGCATTTGCCCTTTGAACGTTACCACTATCGTCTGAGTAGGGATCCAGGAGGTCTTGCCCTCCTCTTTGTTCTTTCGGTTTAATCTACGCGCCTTCAATACGATTCCACACCCATCTGGTAGAATTAAGGCCTCGACAAACTCATCCATGGACATTTCGACCGGCACTTGACGGACGATACCCATTTTTGTAATGTTGTACGACGGAATAGAAGCAGTATATTTATATGTCTCTAAAATCGGGTTAGACATAAACTTATTGGCCGCATCTCCAGAGGAGAATTCGACAGAAATTTTATTCCTGCCCACTTTTTTAACACCATCTCTATTAATTTTACCTATATGATTTTGATGTAAAAATTGGCCAAACTTAATTGGACGAATTGACGTCCCAGCAGAAGGATCTGGTTCGGTTCTGGAAACATGGACAAGGAAAGGACCTTTGTCCGATAGGTCGTACGACCCAATCCCGGCTTCCAAAGAAGGGTGGACATAAATAGCTTGTATCGAAGCAACGGCCATGTCTCTATTAATTATGGTTTTTTTTGAAACCACCTCAATGGTTTCAGAGTCAACAATAAGACGTCGCTTACCGAGCGTCTTGGAGGATGATGAAACGGCGTCAGGAGGGTCAGGAGGAGCTGGAGGGGGGAGAGGATGATCCATTTTTTACACTAATATACTGAAATAAACTAAGATCTGCACAGAAATAAATAAAATAAAAATATTCAACTGTTTTGAAAAAAAAATCTCTCCGACACGTGTGACAGCTATCGCCTTCGAAAGTCGAATCCTTTTCAAATCCAATTTCGTTATTAGTTTTGTCATAATGTCTTGTTTATACCTAAATATAATTATGTTTTGTCAGAATACGTTATTGACGTTACTTCAAACATTGTCAAACATGACATACACGCGCATGTCAAATAATAGCTATCTCCTCATAGAATAAACCTACACTACTAACCTAACTTTAAAGTATAATAAATTATATTAGATGATTATAATACAAACATATAAAATATAAACTAGATGTCATTTACAGTCTCTGTTATAAATTTGTACAAATATATATATAGGTTGAGGCATTCTTAAGTAACTCCTGAATGCATTGCGGGACCCTATCAGGTTTTTTATAAATTTTTAGAAGTTCATCCGACAACACAAGGCGCTGAATGCTGAAAGACGAACACTCAAAGAAGATATGATGCAAAGATTGAATTTTTGGTAATTGACAATACTCACAATATGGAGATGTAACAATTTTAAGACGATGAAGATGATAATTTAAACGACAATGACCAAAACGCATACGACAGATAAATGAATAAAATTTTCTATTTATAAATTTGATAGACCTGCAAAACCAAGGTATAGTGTTTGTTGTTGACAGCCATTGAAATGGCGGGAAAAACGAATAGAAATTGATTTGTCATCATCAAAGTTGTCAAAAATTGACAAATTAAAATGACAGCAAAAAAAATAGGGCGTTACGAATGCACAATTTATATAAACACAATAAATAAACTTATATTATTGACATTGGAAAAATTGTCGACATCGGCTCCAATTGCCATAGAGAAAGAAAGAAGAACTTATATTGTTATTGTTGTATGCACAACAGTTTCGTTTGATTAAAGTACGGTATGTATCTTTGTACTTTTTATTTGCTTGTCGATTTTGCGAAAGAAGTTACCGCCTATATTTTACACGCTTAATTTTTAATCAACTTGCACACGAATAGCGCTGATAAGAACGCATAAATCGGATTTGTAAAGCTGCTAGCTATCAGTCTGTATTTGTAGGCCATGTATGTTGTCAAAGAAGTGGCGTATAATCAAATAAAAAAATTGGATAATTGCGTCTCTCGACGCGTTGCCGCAGATAAATATTATATCAGTCGAGTGGTGAGCGGCGGACGGACGCCGGTTGGCCGCGCTAATGTAGCGCGTTTACTCCGCTCTAACCAGCTATTTAAAAATACGTCAAACAATTTCAATGTATAAATAACGCGTAATAATTTTGAAGTAACCAATTATTCTGTGTTTTACCGGAAGCAATATAATTAATGAAAGTGATATTAAAAAAAAAGTTGTAAGAACTGAAACAATGCCTAAAAGTAAAAGTTTCAAGTCACCCCAACAGCTATGGGAAGCTGTATCATCAAAATCTGTTCATCTAGTTGAAGGAATTTTCTTCAATCTTGGAGTGCTTGTGGCAAGACATCCATGGAAGACAGTTATTTTGACATTCACTTTTGTGTTCCTGAGTTGTATTGGATTGATCAGATTCCATATAGAAAAGAATCCCATGAACTTATGGGTACCACCAGAGTCAGATTTCTATTATGACACAAACTGGTACATTGATACATTTGGCACGGGATTCAGACTTCAGAAAGTAATTATAACTGCAGATAATGTGCTTGAGCCAGAAGTTTTATCAGCAATTAACAATGTCACTAATAAAATAAATTCAATTCAAGTGAATTATGAAAATGAAGTATACACCATGAAGGAATTGTGTTACAAAGTACCTGTTGTAAATTTTTATAGTTCAGGTCGTGATAAAAGATCCTTGGACATATTACCGGAAAGCAATGCCCATTCGAATTCAAGTGTTAACAGTGAAAGTGATTTTTCAGACCCCACACTTTGGGTCAATGATGAGTTTTATTGTGATTTCTTAGAAAGTTTTCAATATACTTGCTACCGGCTTAATATATTGGATCTATGGAAGAATAAACAAGAAGACATCAACCAAGCCACTAAACATGATATAATTGAAAAAATAAACAAGATTAAAACAAACCCTACCACAGGTCATCCTACTGATTACACAAAATTGTTTGGTGATATGAAATATGATGAACATGGTAATATTGCTTCTGCTGGATCAATAATTTTAACATGGTTTACACATGTTAATATGACCAGTATTGATGTAAATGAGGTAGGTAATTTAGTTGGCACTGAAGATTGGGTCTCCATCCCGTTAGCTATGTGGGAAAATGAATTTTTGAATGTAATGGAGTCAATTTCTCATAATTTTTCTGATATTAATGTGTACTATGAGGCTGGGAGAAGTTTTGCAGATATTAGTGGAAAAGCCATGTTTGATGAATTAGACAAACTGTTTTTGGGTATACTGTTGATGTTTCTGTACATACAATTTGGTCTATCTCGATATAATTGGCTAGAAATAAGATTAACTTTAGGAAGTGTAGGGCTGTTGTGTGTAGGATTGGCCTACATAACTGCAGTTGGTTGGTGTTCTGTCCTTGGTATATCATTTGGTCCTATTCATTCTTCTCTTCCATTTCTTCTCATGGGTTTAGGAGTAGATGACATGTTTGTGATGAATGCCTGTTGGAATAATCTACCAGAATCCGCATCCAAAAAAAGTTTGCCAGTTAAAGTAGGACTCATGCTGAAACACGCCGGTGTGTCCATTGTAATAACGTCATTCACGGACATAGTCGCTCTACTTATTGGTGCTATTACGATACTTCCGTCCTTAAAGTCTTTTTGTGTCTACGCCGCTATGGGCGTGTTTTTCATATTTTGTTATTCAGTTACTTTTTATGTGGCTGTGTTCACGTTAGATTTAAAAAGAATTCAGGATAACCGAAATGGTGTTTTATTTTGTTATAAACACAAAAGAGAAATTAAAATCTCAACAGATAAAACAGTATTTCAAAAATTCTTAGAACAGTTTTACAAACGCGTCGTCTTTACCATTCCCGGTAAAACTGTTGTTATATTGTTCACGGTAATTATGACCGGCTTTAGTATACAAGCTATTCTTCATTTAGAACAGCGGTTTGATCCTAAATGGTTTATACCTGACGATACGTATTTCAAAGATTTTCTGAACGCACATGATTTTTATTACCCAGAAGAAGGGAACATGGCCATGGTGTTTTTAGGAGAAATGAATTATAACAAAGAATTCATCCGATTACACGATATGATACAAAAATTAAAGAATGAAACTTACATTTATGATGTTAACTCTTGGGTTGAACACTACCATCAATACGTTTTACAAAATTATGATCGAGATCTTGTGAAAAATGCATCGGCCTTGACAGATCTCGAATTTAATCGACATTTATCAAGATTTTTATATAGCCCTCTCGGAGGCAGATTTCAAGTAAATTTTAAATTCGCTGATCATTTTGAGTGTGGCAGTCCGGCTTCGCAAATAAAAGCTTCTACAATGATTTTTAACTTCGCGAAATTTAGTGGCCCAGACGAATACATACCGGCAATGAACCATGTTAGAAATATTGTAAAATCTACAAATATCACTAGTGGTGATGGTTATCGAAGTGTCTGGTCAAAGGTATTCGCGAACTGGGTCACAGATGAAATTATAGCTATCGAAGTTGAAAGAAACATAGAGCTAGCACTACTTTGTGTAATGGTTTGCACAGTTATTTTGATAACTAATCTACAAATGTGTTTATGGATATTTCTTTGTGTTCTATTAACACTTGTCAATGTGTTGGGTTGTATGCAGAGGTGGGGTATGACTGTGGATATAGTGTGTTGTATAGGCCTTGAGCTCGCGACAGGTCTGTGTATAGACTACGCAGCTCACGTAGGACACACATTTCTAACATTGACAGAAGGTTCTAGCTCCGTGAGGGCTTTCAAAACGGTCACATCTATTGGATCTGCAGTGTTATTGGGTGGAGGCTCCACTTTCCTCTCGTTGTCTCTCCTTAGTATGTCCAAAGCATACACTTTCCAATCTTTCTTTAAGATTTTCCTCCTAGTGATATTATTTGGACTATTCAACGGCTTAATATTTTTACCAGTAGGTTTGTCGTTAATAGGGCCAAATGCGTACAAATCAAATAAACAAAAAAATACTGCTGAAATGGTAGAGTTGAATGGAAAACACGATAATGTTGAAAAACAGTTAGAAGACGGATGAACAGGAAAAATTGTAAGATTTATTGAATATACCTACGTGTGATAAGTAATCCACACAGATGTATGTGATACTGAAAACTGATATTAGTGACAAAGTAATATGTAATTATGGGTTAATGTCACAATTGGAATCGTAAAATGATACGTTTAAGTATCATTATCGTAAATGATATAAAATAATTACAAACATGTAATTTCTCACGCGCCTGTTTTGCTTGCATATCATATCGGTTAAGATATTATAAAAGTATAGATAAGTATTTTTACTGTTACGGTGCAATGTTAAATAAAATGTTAGAATCAAGAAAACTAGTTTTAGTCTGTCATTTAACATTGCAATCTATCAATTCCTATGATAGATCTACATATTTACCGACAGATTAACGCAATAAGTGTAAAATCTTGTCATATAATATGTAGTTTCTCAAACCCAGTGGCGTTAAAAATAGCGAGCAAGTCTGTTAGCTTAATATGGTCTTTTCGCACCGAATATTGTATCTACGAAGGTTTAATAATTAACTGAACTTTGAACTGTAAAATAAACACAGCATAATTATAATGTGTTGAAATACAAATTAATTATGCTTTAAGTAATGAATACGACACTGCTGGTACATCTGTGGTATTTTGCTATCAATTAAATTATAAGTAGTTAAGTATATTTTATCGATATTAAGATCCGAATGTGTTCGTCAAGTGCCTGATTATTTATTAATACGTTGGTTTTGTCGAAGTATTTCTATCTGAGAATAAATGTTTTCTCGAAAAATTGTTTTTTATTATAACTTTGACGGTCGGAAAAACGGCCAGGGATTCAAATATGTGTTTAATATGAAAATTTCGCTTTGGTCGGTTACTATTTATATCAGTGAAAAGATTAGCTTAAATTTATAAACAACTAGCTGTGCCCATGCATGCAGGCATGCGTTGCTATGCAATTTTCTACTTTTCTACCTACCCTACCTTGCTATAAACCTCACGGAGCCCGAGACCTTTCCAACGAATGCAAAATGTGGAAATCGGTTCCTGCGTTTTGGAGTTATAGCGTCAGGAAGGAAAACCCGACTTATTTTTATAATATAGTAGATTAAATTCAATGTCTTATTTATTCCACCAAAATCTTATGTAATTTCGAAGTAGGACATAATCCCAAATTGACTGTCACTTACGTTAGTTCACGCTTTTCTACTTTCATTTACACATCTGGGGTGCAATCACCTTACTATTGTAGTATTGTGTTTACCTAAGACTTTCACAGTTAACTGTTTTCTAATACTCCACTGAGTATGACCATTTGGTTGAGGAATAAACCGCCAGAAGTTAGAAGTGCTCCAACTAGGGAAACGAATATAAATAGTGCAGCCATTCCAAACCTACTTTGTCAATAAATATGTGCATTACTCACCTGGTGAATCAGTGATACCAGCGGATTAAAATATGGCGTGGAAGATAATTCAAATAGGCTGAGTGCGATCACACATCAGATAGTAAGGAACTTAGTAGAATTTCACCTAATCCGATACTTGCTGACTATTCAATGTTTAGAAAACGTCACAATACAACAAATTAGCTACCATTATGTAGCTTCAATAAGTCTTATCTGCCTTTTGAAATGTTAGATTGTCTGAAAAATAAGATAATTTATAAATTATCGCCTTAATCCGACCCAGCAAGTGTTTGACAAAAACGAATGTCCCAATTACCTATAAGGTACTTACCTGTGCATCTAGGATAGTCAGCAACATGATGATGATGAGAAAATTTAATTGGCAATAGGCATAAATCATGATATACCTACCTATTGCCAATTAAATTTCCTGATTTTAATGTGACTGATTGCAATGTATAGGAAATGTAATTAAATGCTAGGTTGGTATGACGTATATACGACGATATGAATCTAATCTAATGACAAGAACGTAATTATTCAGACATAATCTTAAATCCTTTCCATAGTTATGAATGTGATGGATTACGAAATTAATTAATTGTATGTTCACGCTGAGATAAGCTTCCAACGTTCCACCCGTGAAAACTGTTTCGCCGATTGAAAACAGTACACACAATACTTTTCTTTTATATCTAATTTGCGATAATTTGTTAAATAGAGCGTTAAATGATAAATGATGTTTATTTTGCAAGTAGGTTTTCACAAACACTTTTTTAAAAACGGTGTTTCCTACCCAACTACTCTGAGAAGAAACAGCCGAACAAACTCAGAGGTCATAGTCTCTTTTAAGGTTCAGACAAAATATCTTGGTCAACTTACATGAGGACTATTATAATTCAGAGATTAGTGTCTGAAATGTCTTTTTATGAAAACACCACACAGATTGAGTGGACCTGTCCAGTCAGTGCAAGCATTTTGTCAGTTATCGTGTAACTCGACTCAAGGAGCTCAACGACACGACGAACAATGCCAAAAAAAGGACATTTGTTTAGGTCCCTTATAGTACTCAAACTGACAGACAATAGTTAAAAACAAACAAAGTAAATAAAAGTTTTGATCCACATGGTCCTCATATTTACAATAAACAACTACTTACAGACTAGAAAATATTTGTAACAATATAAAAAAAATGGGTCATCAAAAAGAGTTCAAACAAAATCTTTGTCAGTGAATTCATATTGAAAATATGTACCTAATCGACTTAAATCTACTATTGTTCAGCAAGCCATACCATGAACCGCAAACACAATAATGGAATAAGAGCTTCCCAATGACCACTTAACAACCACACGAATTCGTCGTAATCCTCTTAACGTAACCACATAATTGTTGGTTACGGTATTGGTTTCCGGTGTCTGGTTGGCTGATAACAACGGTCATACAGAAGTAATAACAAAATATGTTACGCAAAATTCATATGCTAAGTAGCTTAACATATATTTTGAAGTCCAGATCACTATGCCCTGAATGCCCTGATGCAGGCTTTGACAACTACCGCGCTTTTCAAACAGTTTCTATGCCTGTTTCGATTCTACATTATTTTTCACTAGTTCATCAAAACATAATGGAATGATAATTGAGATCTTCGATTTCAGCACTTAGACCTCTTCTCCAAAATGTTATTGGGGCTTAAAACTCGATCAATCCTCTTGAATTGTCCGTATTTTTTGTTTTGTTCAACAAATATATTTTTTAGTACTTTCATCAAGGTACGCACGTACCTAAGGTTTAACACATTTCGTGACTAAATAGAAAGAAAACCATGATGCAGGCGTTAAAAGTTTATTTTTATCAACATTACATTTAAAACCGGAATTTAACGTGGACTGCATCAATTGGGTTTATTTGAATGCAACTGGGGTAGTGGCATTAAAATAAGTTTCAAGGTGGTTGGGTAAATCGTGAAGGTGACACTACCTGCATACTCAACCGTAGTAGGTACACAAATATACGATCATAGCACCGGTCCCTTTGATGCACGGAATTGCAGATCCCAGTCGGTCAGGAAAGTGACTAGAAACAGAAGGACGTAGGTATCATCAAACGATAACGCGGCCGAAACAGGATGTTGATGATGTGTTCCTGATTAACTAATGACTGACGTCTAACTGAGAAATTGCTCTTTGACCCGTCAGTAGATAATTCCAGACAGTTGTACCTATTATTCATTGTTTTATATTTCTAAAAGCATTTTTGTACAAAACGCTGATTTTTAAATTAATGTCCTCCGGAACTGCTGATCTTTAAATTTTTAATCACTTAAGAAACGTAAAAATCTGTTGGTAAACACTAGGTATGTAAATGACATTGAAATCCAAAATGGCTACATACACAGCCACTTTAAAACAACATGCCTACTAAAGGCAAGTATTGAGAGGTCTTGGCGTGATGTTAAGCTAATATTCGCCCTACAATATCGCAATCAATGACAACAAGTTCATAGAACCGAGTTGTCCGGTCGCGACTAATGTGGGTGATATGCCCTATGCAACCTTTAAGTAAACACTTTTTATCGTCCAAGTCAACTATGTAAGTCTAGATATTAATATATATATATATACCTATATATAGAATGATTGTAAGAGACCTCTGAAGACACTGACATGGAAAAGCCTAAACAATACCATACATGAAGACCCTTAATGAGAAAATTACTTTTGTAATATTGTTAAAAATCACAAGGTCGTGAAAGAATTCCCTGATTTAAAATGACAGGTATTTGTCCAACAAACTATGACCCACAGACAAAAATATACCTAACAAAATTGAAACCAACATATTGCGCAACAAAAGCTAAAATCCCAAAATAAAGGATTTTTGGATGTGGAAATCAAATTTTGAATACAAATCAAAAACTGGTTAATTTTACTAATGCAATATTTAAGTCTAATCTATAGATATATATCAATTTGAATAAGATTTGGTATGTTAATTGAAGTAGTAAGCAAACATCCGTTCGTTGAACTCGCTTTGGCTCCATATTTAGCACGTAGATTTTCTTTTGTATTTATACCCCACGATCTGCAATTTTCTTGAGAGTATAGTGGACTTTTGCTTTACTTCTACGTAGAGTAGGTATTACCTAAGTTAGATCCAGTTCCATTCCATTGCAATTACGAGGTAGGAGCCTAAATTTCATTAACGTACACCTGCATTGAAGATTTATTATTTGGTTAGATAACTGATTCTGGATTTCAAAGATAATATGTGTCATTTTACAGTTATTCATTTAAATTCATAACTTAGTAGGCAAGTATATTCGTTCGTATTTTTTTTTTATTTAAAAAAGCAAAGCCTTAATAATTGTATTCCACCAGCATCGGGCGTTATCGGGAATAAGGTTCAAGATAGATCACGGTCAGGGGCCAGGGCCCCAGAGATAAGAACCTCCTCACCATTTTAGCCGTGTCCAACATGTGTCTGAATCAAGCTCTTGATCCAGCTGCCTAACGATTAACGATATCGGATCTTGACAATTAAGCCTTTCTAAGTATTATAGCGGCTATGGTCTTGGAATAGTAACGAAAAGAGCTAGGTTTCAAATATCGTTAGGTTTATGATTTTTTGTAAGTTTCGAGGCAGATTGATTCATCATAATTCGTTGGCAGTCATTACCATGGTTAAGTAAATGTGGACCTCCTCATTTTCCTGCCCTATGACCTACTTCATCATAAATTCGGTACCTTTTCTAATTTAGCTTCAGCAAATACTTACAGCCAATAGCGGGTGCTGGGACACATACATCACGAGAGCCCAACATAAATATCTTAGAATGACCCGAAATTTCAATGTAGTTGTATTTCGACCAAGGGACTGTACACCGCAGGAAAAAGATCATTTCGTTTTAAGCTTAAACACTAAAGAATGGTTTTAAATTATGTAGGAACTAGGTCTGGTTAAAATATAATTGATGCAATGACGACACCAGTTAATGCAGTCTTTCATGCGTGAAATGATCAGCTTGTAAGTGGCATGTTAACCACAGAGCTCTAAGTGGAGGAATGATATAGTGCGGTGGCGCTAAATACATTTGCGTCATCCATCCTTACCTGCTTGGGTGCTACGTATTTCGCCACATATGCAGCTTTGACGTCGGTTTTGATAAATAGCAGCTGCACATGCAAGCGATAGGAAAAAAAATATATAGACCCTCATTAGGTAAATTAATGTTTTTATATATCCAACTCCCGAACAAAAATAAAACGCGCGCCGATTTGTCTGCTTTTAAAAACTCGCTTCGAAGATATCGTTTATCTCGTGACGTAACGATCTAGAACTAGCCAATGCGTCCAATGTCTTCTAAATCTCTTCTAACTTCCTTGGAACCGAATCCAGTAATTAAGTGAAAAACCGTGAACGGCAAACTAGGTAGCATGAATTCCCTTCTTAGCATAAAACTTTCTGTCGTAAGTTTTTTTTTTAATTTAAACTGCATTTTTATCCGCTTAGTAACGGACCCAGACAATCTCAAAACCTTATCAAGTTACCGAATTTAATCTAAACAAATAGCGTCTGGCTAGGCATTTCCATTTTTTAAATAATTTGGTCAGAAAGATAAAACTCCTGGGAGAGATTTTGTGATAAGATACAGTTCCAATTAAAAAATAAAATTAGGTCGGTTAGTTAGGTCGTTATGTTTGTGTCTGGTTGTGTGTGATATAACTTGTTAGGTAATAATACCTACTGCCTTTTATATCTCAGGTCACTTTCTCATTAAGTACATACAAACTTGGAAACAGCCGGGTGTGGAAGTGTGCTCTACACAGCGCACACTTTTTCAAGGTGATTTTGAAAATCCCGACTGGTGATTAGATTAGATTGATAAGATCCACTACTTGCGAGATTGGTCTACCTTACAGTGAATATGCAAAAAAGTGGACCATCTCAATCCTGAAACATGATAAAATCAATCAGTGTTCTTGTCGCTGGTTTAAGATTTGCGCAGTATAAAATTAGTTGACTTACCTACTTACAATCATATTTTTTTTTATTTAAAATTAAAATGGGTGTATTTAACTAGGTACCTAATTAATACATAAATAATTGTAAAATGTGAATATACTTACTGTTAATTTAATAAACATTAGATCTTATATTTATTAAATGAAGTTGGTTAGGAGGACGTCCTCTCTGATCGTCTGGTTCATTTGTGATTTGTGAGTGTTCCCTCTCACGGCAATATTGGCTACGAAGGTTACATAACAGTGGTGTAGCTATTTTTAAACTAGATATAACGCTTGTTTCTAGTTAACTTGGTGTTACACCTTGTGTACCTATTCATACTTTCTGACTAATGTTACAAATGCACTGAAGTTACTCTGCAGTTTGTCTGTCTGTTTTTTTACATCAAAACGACTGAACGAATTTGGAAGGACAGTTATAGAGTGATGCCTTGTGACTCACGCATGCCTCTCAAGTTAAAGGGGAAAATATACAAGTCCGTGATTAGATCAAGGGCCTAAGTCTGCTATTACAATGGTGTCAGAATGATCGATCACTGATCGCATAATGGTTGATGGTGACAAGCTTAGTATGTAGTGGATTACCAAAATTATCAAAATCAACCATAATGCGATCAGTGATCGACCATTCTGACACTTGTAATAGCAGATTAAGGTCTCTGGTGTTCTGTATAGGTCAGAAACCTCGTCTGTAAAAAAAGGTGGATGAAAAACGATTGCATGTAGCGGAGATAAGAATGTTGAAATGGATGTGTGGAGTGATAAGAATGGATAAAGTAAGGAATGAATATATTAGAGGAAGTTTGAAAGTTGCGCCTGTTACAGAAAAATTGAAAGGGAGTCGTTTGTCTTGGTATGGACATGTAATGAGGAGGGACGAAGTAAATGTGACTAAAAGAGTGATGGATCTGAATGTTGATGGACCGAGAGCGTGAGGAAGGCCAAAGAAAAGATGGATGGATTGTCTAAGGAATGATGAATGAAGGAGAAAGGAGTAAATGACGCCGTGATGTCTGATAGGGGAGAATGGAAAAAGAAAACGTGTTGCGCCGGCCCCAAATAGAATGGGAGAAGGGCAGGAAAGTAATGATGATGATAAACCAGCGCTAGGCTAGGTCCATTTTTCAGTGTTCTTATTTTCCGACCTCTAGACGGGCATAAGCTAGTTACTGGGTATGTGAATTATATTTTTTTGCGATGGCCAAGCAACTCCGCGTTCGATGCTTGCATGGGTTTGCAATATTGGCATGTTCCTGCAACTGTATTTGAGCGAGTATAGAATAACTGTTCAATACTTTAATAACAACAGATTCTTCTTTTGATTCCTCTTCATTTAATGGAAGTCTCCATTAACTATTTTTCTGCTTTTACTTTGCGATTTTAAACAGAAATTGCATTTATAACTTCAGTCCATTCGCAAATGTTTGCGATGCTGAGTATCATATTGTTTTTAAACGCAGAACGAAGTCCCATATATAAACTGATTAAGCAACCATAAGTTATGTTTGTGCTTCGGGTCTTTCATACTAAATGAAAGGCTTCCTATATGATCATCGACACCAAACCAACACTTAAATTAGCACATAACAGCCGTACCATCCAGGTCTGATGCATTATTAAAAGGTAGCATGTAAATTGACGAACAGAAATGTCTGTAAATATATCTACCGACTTGAGTACCGACTTCGGGTTATCCTTACTAATATTATAAAAGCGAAAGTGAGTTTGTTTATTTGGTACCTCTTCAAGCCTAAATGGATAAACCGATTTTGATGAGTTTTGGTACAGAGATAGTTGGGACCCTGGAGACGGACATAGGCTATTTTTTTAAAAGAGTGAAAAATGAGGGAGTATGAGGGAAAAAAGGGAAAACTTAGCATTGCTATTACAATAAATAGGCGCTAGGGCAAAAACTACAGTTGGCAGGTGCCTGCCTCCAAATCAGGAAAGGGGAACTGGCTTATCCCGAATTGAACGCGGGCGAAAGCTAGTATAAAATATATTAAAATAGTTATTGATAGGTATGGTCTAATCATAATCCGATCAGTAAGCCGTATTTATGACGCCATTATTTTTTTTATTTTTTTTTTCTGGTTGATCCAAAAAACAGCTAACAAAAGTGACTTAGCTGTTTTGAAAAAAATGATTATGAATGTCCAAAAATATCCATATTTTTTTTAAGATTTTTTCTAGATACATATGCGTTGAATATTATTTTTTTCTCTACGACCTTGAATAAAAAATAGAAGTAAGGACATAACGTTTGCCAATTCCTAGGCAGAAAACGAAGCTGAGTTACGAACCTGTTCTAAGTTTTAACATGGTTGATAGCATTGTAAATATAAAAAAAAATACGAGTTAACTGCGAGTAGCTCGACATACCTATACCTACCTATCAAGAACCCATCTAGTGGAGTGCCTATGTACTGGGCTAGTACATATGCACTGCATTATCAGTAGCTAAACGTCAATTAACAAAGAAATTGCTTGAGAAGAAACATTCGTCAGTATGATAAGGCTTTATGAAAGAAATCATGAAAAAACGAAGTAAAAAGTATCTATCTATTTATGTAAGTAACCCCATCACGAATGTCATGATCCAATTACCTGCATTTTCCTGAGGTTTCATTTATAGGTACGAGAAACAATCAAATGAGTTCATTAACGCTGATAGCTCATGGAGTTGTTATGAAATACCGTGATCTATGGTTATTGGATTCGGATATTAGATACTTAAATCTTATTTATTTCCCGTGCAAACAACGGACGCAATGTGGGCAGCTACGTCCGTTCAAATCAATATTTTAAAAATAGCTGTCGATAAATTGTATATTTTGCAACTCTTGCTATCAGACAGAGGTAACTAGTGTTTCGATCTCTAAGTAAATATTCCAAGTTTTTACCCCTATCCGAAAGTTCAATAAACTGTTTTCAAGCTTTTAAAGAAGGAGAGTTTATGTTCGACCGTTTTTTTTATTTATGTTAACCGATTCGTACTCCACCGTGGACCGATTTTCAAAGTCTTTTTGTGTTCGAAAGGGTATACTTCCGAGGTGGTCCCGTATTTTGTTTATAAATCTTGGGTAGTTTATGTTTTAAAGTTATCTTCTATATTTTTTCTTGTAAATGGATGATCTGCTAATAATTATTTTAGTAACAATGGAATACTCGATTGTTTCGTTGACTTTTTTGCCACCGTTATTCGGAAGTAGTTACTTTCCACGTTTTATATATTTTTTTAAATCTTTTTGTTTTAATTAAAATAAACTATAATGAAACTATGGAAACCATGAGTGTAAAATGACATATGATGATAACAAGAGCCTGTTTCGCGTCGCGCATTGGTTTTGTGCAGCGCCTGAGATCGACTCCGTCAATAAACGGAAACGTCGGATCAGATGCGGGTTGAACGCAATCTGATGTTGGACGAAGTTGACTTGATTGGCTGCGTCTTAGGGCTGCGCTCAGAGGTACTGAGCAAAGTGTTATCTTGACTCCGACACAAACCGCGGTGCAATCGTCTGCAATTGACGCAACGCAATGGGCTTGTATGGTTTAAATAGGGAATGTGTCAGGGCGATAGTTTGGGCCCACTCTGGGTCATTCTAGTGCACAATTAATGTGCATTCATCATTTGTTCACATCAAATTATTAAAAGTTATGGCTAGGTATTAAAGCGAGATTATGGAATCCGAGGGAATTTAACTCGGATTATTCATACATACACGTCAGATTCGTTCCGCCTGCCGAAAGTTTCTTTGGTTGTCTGAAGAAGGTTATAAATAGCCTCAAAAGTTGAGTCTTGCCGGTTTAAAATGTATCTACTCATTCGGTAAACTTAAATGTACTCTGTACCCGATGCTTTGGATAGGAGTCCGTAAACTGCTAGTTTGTATGTGTGGATGATTTTTTTCAAACGTCTGTACCGATTTGGTTGAAATTTATTATGTTGATAGATTATACCTTAGATTAACACATAGGCCTTACCTCGGTCTTAGTTCTTAGACCTTCGATAACTTACGGCTTACCTAAAGTTGTGTCAAAAGGAAGGTGTATACTAGTTTACAGCTTTTTGTCTGTCATTGTTGGGGTGATCCCGTTTTTGCTTCTTTCTTTATACAAATATGATAAATCAGCGTACGAATAGGTACGTACGTGAGCATAACTTTCCAAAAACCGCATTGCTCCGGTCAACGCAAAAAAATAACAATATGGAGCCTCGGCCTACAAAACAATCAAGTCATGGGTAGATAAACTGGTTCAGGCGTATTTTAATGTCTTATTTATAAAACTTTAACCAGTTTGGGGTCAGGGTCGTTCGTCTCATACACATAAAATCTAAAAATATGTAAGTCTAAACCTAAATAATTAGCGAACACTTAGGTTTTATCTAAATATGAAATGATAATTAATATGACACACACGTGTTCTAATGATTGCTGCGTGATCGATCACTGGCCCTGCCGACTGAATTTATCAATGCATATCAGAATATTTTACCAACTTTATTTGGCACACTCAAGTCATATTACGACACAATTAATTTATTATCTCTTCAGAATTGAGGTACTTCCCCTAGCGCGGATTGAATGGACAATATTGGAAAATGAATGAACTCATAGCTACTATGACAGCGTAGACTTTCAGTTACTTGCTCCTTCTCTACCAGCCAGCGTTTACAACCAAATTAAGCACTAATGCCGGAGACCGGTTGATCTGCTATCCGGCTCTTAAGAGACGGCCTCGAGAATTCTTTCTGTGCAACCTGCTAAATAGAACATATGACGGCACATTCATGGGGGGACAATGAAGGGTGCTGGTTGACTTATAGGTCAACTGTTAGCTGTTCATGGCCGCAGCTGATCATTGTAGGGAAAGAGCTTACCACGAGCTGTGTACATTTGTACAATACAAAGGATATTAGGCTATGAAACTATCTTAACAATTAGTTTTTCCCAGCTTGCTTTATTGCAGCGCTTACCGTACCACAACGCTCTGTCCTAGTGGGCTTCTTATCTACAAGGCCAAGGTTCGATGACAGCGCTAAGAAATTGCTTCTTATCTACTTCTTTCGATACTGATTACGGCGTACGGCATTCGCGCTTCAGTTCAGAAGATACCTACTATTCTACTATCGGTAGATAGGCAGTTGGAAACTATCTACTTACATCTTGAGCGGAACACCACGAGTCCAGAACACAAGTTTAGAAGGTGCTCTTTTGATTCCAGTCTCCTCAAACTAAATTAAATCCATAAGAGAGAAAAACTATACATAGATTGAATAGAACAGAATTGCCTATCTGCGCAAAGCCAAGACTCATGACTCATGGATGTAACGGAGAGCCTTGTGTTTAGATCACGTTATTGAAACATGCCTTTTAATCATTTTTGAATGAACTCAATGACCTGTTCGGGTTATCACATGAATACCTGTGATATCAAAGTATGTCGCTATCCAGAAGCTGCAGTAACAGTCGTATTCACAGCATCGATCAGTTTAATCAGTTATACAGCTGAGCTACATTCTGCTGGGGCATAATTTGAGTGAAATCAAAAAGATTTTAAAGACATTGTACAAATGTTCAGTGGAAATCGGGAATATACAAATGTTTATACTGAACTTTTAGATTTTAGCCAGCGGGTGTACGATACCCAGGCAAACCAACTTGTTACTAAGCAGTAAATAAGTATTGGATTTATCTATCGCTTGTATATATTTGAATAGCATTGATTTAAATCGATGACAGCAGCCATGCAGGGACCTGTTGCAGCGATGCCAACAATTGCATGACATGACATAGACGAGAGCTAATTTTGGAGGACAACAAATCAATTACCTACATTAGTACGCAAGAATATCCTCATTCAGATTTAATTTATTAGCTTACATAGCAAATATGAATAAACCCTAAACGTGCCGTTAGTAATTGACAACACTTTAGAAGTTTAGATTAATGATAAATTAGATAATAAATTGGCTAGGTCGTTATGTACGTAAACCCGCCTGACAGCTTACAATATAAGATTACCTTATATGTCAATAGAATAATAGTGTCATTGAGTGAAAATTATTTTTAGCCGTGTTTACACGTGGGCAACAGCCCAGCATGAATAAATTAAAAATAAAATGGTATGTTCGACATTCAAATTCCAACAATGGAATTTATGTTCAAGTAGCTTAGTGTTTTAGTGAACACGGGAATAGGAATTTAGAGGGAAACTAGTTACTTTCTTTAACAACGAATTTAAAAGATGGGAATCAACTAGGTGCCCTATGCCCTGGTAGGTTAGATTCGTATCTTTATCGTAGTCTACTAGGTAACCTATTATCTTTTTGTCTACGTAGTGATTTAATTAGTTGATAGAGATAAACTTCCTACTAGTGATGTTTTAAATACGGATGATAAGTTTTTAGATTTCTAAATATAAAGTATTTTAGATAGGTACGTACTTCAGTAGTCAACTGCTTATATACTAATCTGACTTCTAATTGATTAGTCTATCAATTAGTTATGTAGGTTATATCATTTAAGTAGCTTATAAATTTTTTGTACATATTCTTTTGTTCATATTTTTCATTACGAAGGATGTCTCCAAATATTTCTACATTAGGTTCTCCAAGAGCCAAGACATTAATGAATATTATATGCATACTAGCTGTGCCCAGCGGTTTCACCGGTATGAAAAATAGAAGTTGGCCGATTCTCTGACTTAGGTACCCGATATGTACTTGCACATAATTTTCAGACACATTGGTCCAGCCATTTCGGAGGAGTTTGGTGACAAAAACCTCCACACGACAATTTTAAATATTAGAAATAAAAGCTAAATCACTAAGGTTTTACTAGGAACAAAGAAACAGGCAAAACACTTATATTTCCATAGATTATATGGCACACAGCGTCTCACAGTGTTATGGAGGCTGTGAGACAAACAGACTGACAACAAATAAATGATCTTTTGAGGGTTCCGTTTTTTTTCCTTTTGTGTGGAGGTATATGGAACCCTAAAAACTATACGCCAAGCAAATTGCATACGTACCTAAGTCAAGTCTGGCACCTTTTTTCCTAGTAGTGTCAATACATCAGTGATCAGGGTCACACCTGGGTGTGTGTTGTCTGATAAAACTATCGCTACTTAAATAACACGATTTTTCTGATGTGCGAACTTTGAATATAGCAGACCGGAATGCGATCAAACAAGAGAGAACTCTTGTTTGGACGTAGAAAACTACGTCACCCACCACTTCTCAGCAGGCGAGTTGCGGCCTATCTACGAGTACCTATCTAAGAATATAGAAATCAATGTCTGTTCATACCCTAAGCTAATCACCGAAAACCGAGTGTGATAAAATGTTGCTCATTTGTTCTACATACGCCAGATTTCTGTGAAAAAGGAATGGAGGCGCGTGACAGGGGCTCGCTGGATGAACCGACGAACACAGACGACGATGACAAGTCGGCTAGGACTATATATATATCAGAAAGGAGCTTTAAATATTTCTAGGACTGGGACAGACTTAGATGTGAAAAGTGTAGAGTAGGGTGACTAGGCCGCGAGACGATTCCCGGCCACCGTAGAAGCGGGTCTGTGGACCGTGAGCAATGGGTAGTTCGCCGTACGTCTGTCCAGTGGCGACAGGTCGTCGACGGCGCGTTGCATGCGCACCCTGAAGACATGTCAGCAAAGCAGCGGCCAGCCAGCGCTATAGCGGGTTGTGGTAACAAATACCGCGGACACGGAAAATAAAAAGCAAAAGAAAGAACATGGGTTTTAGTCAGTTCAAGTTTGACACTCCCACTCTCCCCTTATTTGATGATTTCCCGTCCGCAAAAAATGGGTGTTGTTATGGCGTTACAACTAGGTACACCTACTACAAGCCTGCTGCAACAAGCTGCGCAACTTGAGAGGGGTATATCCAGTAGCTCAGTAAATTGCGATTATTATACTGTACTTCTTCAATCAACTCGTGATTAAAGAATTACAGTACATATCATATCCATGATGAAATGAGTAGGAAGCTGCTCTTTGGTTTCTCAACATTAATTGTCTAATACCCAGTTATTATATTACTGTCCTACAACGTTCTTAATTGGCTTCCCTTTCCTCTATAATTAAATGAATAACACCCATAAATCTTATTAACACAATGTAGTCTGCTTGAAATTAATGTAAAAGGAACATTTTGTTCATTACTCAAAGCGCGTTCCTTGGTCTGTTGAATTCATTTCCGACTTGGCTTACTTTCATTGTAGATAGTTAGTAGCCCAACGTGTTCCGTATAATGTGAGGAGTATGTTCATTCGTAAAATAATTACTAGATACATAATTCATGTATTTAATGCTGGAACGTTATACGAGTTTTAACAGATTCTGCGCAATAAGACGCTGGTAAACCTTAGTATAAATAGGTTTTAATGGTTCTGTTTATGATATTTTAAACACTTAACTATTCATTTAATTTTATTGTATCATAAATGTGGATGTTTAACCTTTATCCTTATTCCTTACTAATATTATAAAAGCGAAAGTGAGTTTGTTTGTTTGTTTGTTACCTCTTCACGCTTTAATGGCTAAACCGATTGTGATGAATTTTGGTACAGAGATAGTTGGGAACCAGGAGACGGACATAGGCTAATTTTTAAGGCGCAAGGGGAACTGTGTTACCCCAAATTTAACGCGGTCGAAGCCGCGGGCGCAAGCTAGTTGGTAAATAAGTCCAACATGTGTGACTTCTACAGATACGCCTCTGCCTTACCGTATAGGTACAAGCGTGATATTATATGCATATGTAATTTACCATAGCACTGCGGAAAAAAGAAAAAGAGGACAATAGGTATGGCTATATTGTGCAGTAGGACAGGATCATTTGTTTAGCACGAGGAAAACCAGCAAATTAGCAACTGAAATGAGGACATAACAAATAACATTTAGGTATATACGTTTAACATAAATGACAAGTAAGCACAACGACAAAGAAAAATACTTACCTATATTGTTAGATTTATCTATTGTTTAGATTTATGTGTCACGTACTGATCTTTGTGACCGTGACCCTACGTAGGTACAGAATAGTAATAATATAAGAAAATACATACAGGTCCACGGGGTACATAACAATGAAGGTGTATAAATATTAGCTAGCACACAAGCTAAATTGCTTGTCTTTACAAACTACATTGTTGCAAATTGCAATGGAAAATTTTAGGGTTTGGTAATCACTTTACACCCAGGTGTGATCATTGTGACGATGGATGAGGACTCCATGGGGTACACAGGCGGTCTTCCCAGCTTGGATCCACGTGAAGGCGATCGGCTACGGCGACATTCAGTCTATGGTCAGGAGCAAGAGGAAATGGGAAGCAGGAAGCTTTTTCTGCGAAACAGTTATGCTAGCGAAGGAGGTGGCTGAACGTTTGAGGGAGAGCACCTCGAACCGTCCCAGTCACCGCAAGAGAGACTCCGAGCGTCGGTAGCTGCGAGACGATACCCGGACCCCGATGCCCCTTGCTGGCCATTAGTGGATAGTTCACTGACCATCCATCTAGCAACAGACAAACAGACCACGGACGGGCGTTCGTGTTCCACGCGCGCCTCTTAGTGATATTAGCATATCTGAGTGGTCCGTCAAAGCCACTGCCTGCTGCGGGTCGCTCGAAAGGGCCGCAGCCACAAAACAACACAAAGGGCAAACGAAGGAACAGGGATATGTATTAGTCAGTATACGTCTGACATATCCTTTCGCTTTGCACAGAGCGGAGGAGAAGTCATTTGACGAACTCCCACCCAAAAAAACTTATAATCATTTTAGAACGTAGGTTATTAAATCACCATCTTCTCAAATCTAGTCTTCAATCAATCATCATCTGCCTTGTTTTTCCCAGCTATGCTAGGATCGGCTTCTAGTCTAACAGGATGGAGCTGGGGCACAAGTACCTATTATAGATGGAGCGACTGTCCATCTTAATCTAGTCTGAAATATAGGTGTATGCATTCACGAGTATTAATATACGCTGGGTAAGTACTTAGCAAGGTTCAAAGGCATTTTCACCTCAGCAGCTCAAACACGTTGATTTTACTGCGTGAAAACAATGAGCAAAACGCGATTTTGCTCACTATGTGAAACAAAGTAGCTTTTCAATTGAAGAAGTTGCGTCATGTTTACATTATCAAGTGCTCGTTACTTTATACAATAAATCTAAAACGGAAAATTGGAAAAAAATAAAAGAATATTTTTAATTGACAGTTTTTATTGTGATAACTACGTTAGGGTAGGTACATACATTTATTTCCTTCGTACGAGTATTTAATACATAACTAATTAGTTTTTCGAAAAAAAGTATCTTAAAATTATATAAACACAATAATGTTTAATAAGGGGTACAAATAAATACATAATTTTGTGTATGAATAGACACAAGAAGTCAAAAATTGTAATTTCAGAGTCTTAACTGAGTAATCGAGACATTTGGGAACATCTGAAACTTGGGTATCAAAGTTTTGCACATAGTGTAATTTTTATGGAGAACTAGCTTTTTCCCGCGGCTTCGCCCGCGTTAAGTTCGGGGTAGCACAATTCCCCTTTCCTGATTTGCAGGTATCTGCTACCTGCAGTTTTTGCCATTGCGCCTTACTGATTTGTAATAGCAATGCTAAGTTTTCCCTTTTCTTCCCTCTTTCTCCCTCATATTCTTAATCTTTTTTTAAAAAAAATGCCTTTCTCCGTTTCCTGGGTCCCAACTATCTCTGTACCAAAATTCATCAAAATCGATTTAGCCATTAAGACGTGAAGAAGTTACAAACAAACCCACTTTCGCTTTTATAATATTAGTAAGGATTATAGCATAGCGTCTAGAAGAGAAAACTAATTCTGCATGCTTTACATGTATACATACATAATTATGTACTTCATGGAGTTAATTTTATAAAGTTTTAACATCATTTAAAATGGAAGATAACAGTATCCAAACACTAAAATATCAAACTTACAATAATGTGACCTTGCGTCAGCAAGCGGATTTTAATACTCTAGAATTCTAGATTTATCCTAAACAGTACCTAAGTAATAAATCTGTAAATAAAACTAACATTATTCTTAAATTATCTTAACGTAGTGATATTTTTTTGTAAAAAATTACCTTAACCCACAAAAAGTAAAACTGGTAAAAAAAATGTGTGACAGGGTTTAGCTACCTTTGATTGGGTCGCTTTTGTCAAGGTCAACAACTTCACAAATCTCAGCAATGTGACGTTAAATTGTCAAAATAAATATATTCATTTTACGGATATTATACTACCAAGATAATGTCTTTATTCTAAAGCATTTACGTCAGAGTAATTTTTTATGATAATAAGAGATTTTTTACTTCCAAAGTTGTTAAGATTACAATGTGTTGTTTTTTTCATATTTAGGTAGCACTAGCATATCAATATTAAAGTTTCAGCCGATTGACAAGTAAACGAGATCCAACACTTATTTTTCGCTGGAAATTTTAGTTCTCCCTTCATTTTCTTACGCTAATCTTGACCCAAAACTCTGGCAATGTGGTGATGATACCCTGGATCCTTGGGGCAGGTTTGAGCAGTGGTTTTCCATCAGCAGTGGATACTTTGAACGCCTGCATAAATGCGGCAAAGACCTGGAACATGGTCTGTCGAGCATAGGTCTCACCAGCACAAAGTCTTCGTCCTACAACCAAGAATAATAAAATTGTTAATTTATGCTCATAGACAAAGCACACTACGTTTCTGCTACAACATACTAGACTATTGCAACTTAAAAAAAAAATTGAAGATTATTGATACAGAAATTCTTTTTCTTTGAAGTTTTTTAAGTAAAGAACTTAACTTTGATTTACAAGACTAATATTTTTTTAAACTATAAAAAGTAATAATAATTTAAAGAAATTTGAAAATCTATGCAGCAACGATGGTCAACTTGACCATCGTTGCCTGCCTTTACCTAAAAAGGTAGGTATCATGTAACGTTGTATTGTTTAATTATCACATTACGAAATAATATGTGAAGTGTTGAAACTAAAACAATCACGCAAATAGGATTAAAAATTAGATTGTGCTGCGGTTTAAATGCCTACTTATAATTAGATTAAGCAGATAGGTTGTCTAAGAATATATTTAAATAAACATTATTCTGATTATGGCCCTTTTTAGGGTTCCGTAGTCAACTAGGAACCCTTATAGTTTCGCCATGTCTGTCTGTCCGTCCGTCCGTCCGTCCGTCCTCGCTTAATCTCTGTGACCGTTAGCACTAGAAAGCTGAAATTTGGTACCAATATGTATATCAATCGCCGACAAAGTGGTAAAATAAAAATTTGAAAAAAAATGTTTCATTAGGGTAGCCACCCTATATGTAAAGTGGGAAGTGTTTTTTTTTTTTAATTTCAACTCTAACGTGTGATATATTGTTGGAAAGGTATTTAAAAATGAATAGGGGTTTACTAAGATCATTTTTTGATAATGTCATTAATTTCGGAAATAATCGCTCCAAAAGTAAAAAACAATGTGTCTCCCCCCTCTAACTTTTGAACCATAAGTTTAGAAAATATGAAAAAAATCTGAAAAGTAGAACTTTATGGACTTTCTATGAAAATTATTTTGAACTTGATTGACACAACAGTTTTTGTACAAAAAAGACAAAAAGTTGCGCAAAATAATTTCTGGACTAAGTTTGTAGTAGGTATAATCGTATATGCAAGCATTTTTTGTAACTTTGTTTACATATTTTATTATCCTGAATGTATCTTTTTTCAAACAAAAAAAGAATTATTGAAATCGGTTCTCGCAATCCAAAATTACCACCGAAATTGCACGTATTAATTAGTAACCCAATTCCCCGAGAGATGGCGCTGTAGGTACTTATTACATTGAATCGGATATTACCGAATTGTTCGGTTGGCCTCATAACTGGGAACACTTATTGTGACGGACGGGAAACTACGGAACCCTACACTGAGCGTGGCCCGACACGCTCTTGGCCGGTTTTTAAAACTACTTTATTTAAAAAATCATGATGAGAGCAGGAAAATATTCCCTGAACTAACTTTTAATTATTGGTTGCAACTTATTTAATAAACCATGTGCTTAGTGATAATTATTATTATTCTGATTCCTCTTGACATAAAACAAACAGAAATAGGTACCTACCTATATTGTAAGATTTTTTTCATAAAACAGAACGTGTTAGCATGTTTTTTTTTTAATCTAAAAATGCTGAGAGATATTCAGTGAGAATAATTATTTGATAAAATTGGTTAAAAGTTATTGAGAAACATATTTTCAAAGGGTAAGTACTCGTAATAAAGGAAATTTATTTTGACATAATGTATTTTTTGTTTCTACCTTGAATTTTGCCGTTATTTGGGCAAAAAAGATGGCAATCTTAGCCACGGAAAGCTCAACTAGGCGTTTATAAACTAACTATTTATGAATGAACACCATTCGGATTTAGTAACAATAGTTACAAGGTCTAACTATAATCTTTTACCATTTAATGTAGTACTATGTATCTACATAGTACTACATAGTATTCATATATTAGTATGTTCTGCGATTGCGTTACCTGACCGTAATTGTTGCAAATTTTCAACCGTTTTGCAGCTAAGTACACCCCGTATTACACAATGTAACTGTGACAGGTTTATTAACTAGTGGAAACTGTATTTCTTATGCTTCGTATGTAGCAGCAACTGTTGTTGCTTAACCTGCAGCAGGCATTGAGGAAAATTGAGTCTCGACATTCGACTCAGTTTCCTTGCCTTGCCTTTGTTTATTTTAATAGTTTAACAAAAATAAATAAACAGTATTTAAAAGCGCTAAGATGAGCGTGAGCCATCGTGCTGAAATATTTTCTACATGTGGACGAAATGTATGATGGTTAATAGAAAGAGATGTCAGCATAGCTGAGGCCTACTAGCGCCACCATCTGCCGAAATTGCGGTTGGTCCGAAAGAGATACCGTGGCTCCGAAACATAAAGGGCAAGAGAAGGAACATGGGTGGGTTTTAGTCAATACAAGTCCGACACTCCCCCCCGCTCCGCCCAGAACGGGATACGTTATTTGTGGATTTCCCTTCCGCAAAAAGCCCTTAACCACAATGACTTTTTCATCCATTCTTTTTCCCTTTGTTTTGTAGGGCCGGTATCTCTTTCGAACAACCCGGCAGGCAGTGGCCCTCTGCCTCTGATTAGAGAGATTAACACTGCGCTTAGAAATCTGAACAAAGATTGTATAATATGGAATAAAGTAGCTCATACCTGCTCCAAAAGGCAAAGACTTGTCAAGTGAGACATCTAGCTCGCCATTCCTGAGGAAACGTTCGGGGCGGAAGTTTTCAGGGTCACCCCAGATTTCCTTGTCCATGTGCAATAGAACCAGGTTCGCACTGACCATTGTACCCTGTAATCATTAACACGAATTTTAACATTGTCATAGGAAATGATTACCAGAACCGATTGCCAACTTTGAAGAAAGAAAAAAGGTTTACTTGGCACTTGCCACAACATTAAAAAAAAACATAAATCTTAACATTACAAAGAAAATAAAAAAAGAAAAGATGTTCTGTTATTTGGCGTTGGCGACTGATAAAATTGAAAATTTCCCCCAAATATTATCAGTAAACCGTAGTCACGGTGGCTTTTGCGTTCCATTATTGTTTTTCGCTTAACTAGGGGTCCAATCAGCAAAAGGCAGTTAGTAATCAGTAGGCCTACTATGACATCTTAAAGCAGAACTTATTCCACTGAGTGAAAGAGATGGTGCTAGACACCCTGTATAGCTCTGTCCCTTTCCCTCAGCGGAATAAGTTCTGCTTTAACACGTCATGGTAGGGTAGCTGGTTCGTCTTCGTCAGAATGAACGGTCACTCGGCGTATTAAACGTTGAATTTATGCCCAACAATTGCTTCCCTATTGCTTCTATTTGCTTCCTATTCTCAAACATTTGCTTCCATCGTATTCTAGAAGAAAAAAAACATTTTAAGGGTGACCGTTCATTCTGACGTCAGGACCGCCGGTCACTGAGTCGTAGGGCCCCTGATAAATAGAAGTATTGTAATTCATGGAGGTCATTAATTACTTCCCGTTTGCTTCTCTCAATATAATACAACGATACTACTGTGACTATCACGGCAACAAAGTTATCGACAAAAGTGTTGTTTATCAATATTTTTAGCGCCTGACAAAAACAAAAGCAAATCTCTTAATAATTTTACATTGCAGTTATGCTTGTGTAGGCGATAAATATATCGTCAATTATGAGAAGTTCGTATCGTAGTGACAAAAATCAGAAAAATGTAGCAACTGTTGACATATGGGGTGGTTCAGAATCATCAGGTTCCATTTTTTCATTTACTAATATGTTACGATATGTGATTGAAGATTCATGTTTTGGTTCAGCGGACATTTCTATGAGCTGTTATTAGAAAAATAATAAGGTTCAGTGGCTAGCGCGTATAAGAACACTTCCTAGGAATTTAAGAATTGAAAAATTACCTTTAAAGGTGTTTATTTCAATTTTCTGATTGTTGTCACTACATTAGGGACTTAATAATATAATGTAAATATCTTGGGACAACTCAAACACGGCTATCTGATCCCAAGCTAAGCAGAGCTTGTGTTTTGGTAACCAGACAACTGATATACGTCATTCTTATATAATTTATAAATACATACATATTATAGATAAATCACACCCAGACACAGAACAAACAATCATGCTCATCACACAAAGTTTGTCCTGGGTGGGAATCGAACCCACGACCTCCGGCTCAGCAGTCAGGGCCACTAACCACTAGACCAACAGGCCCGTCAACTTCTTACAATTGACGATAGATTTATCGCCTATACAGGCATAACTGCAATGTAATAAAAGAGATTCGCTTTTTTTGTCAGATTAACGCCTGATATATTGATAAACAACACTTTTGTCGATAACTTTGTTGCCGTGATAGTCACAGTATTATCGTTGTATAACATTGAGAGAAGCAAACGGGAAGTAATTAATGGCCTCCATGAATTACAATATTTCTATTTATCAGGGAACCTACGATTCGGTAACCGGCCGTCCTGACATCAGAATGAAAGGTCACCCTTAAAATGTGTTTGTCTGGATGGAAGCAAATAGCTTCCTATTCTCAAACATTTGCTTCCATCGTATATAAGCGTTGTATAAGCAATAGTGAAGCAATTTTTGGGCATAAATTCAACGTTAAATACAAGGGGTAATAGTTACTCAAAACGCAAGGTCTCGCCCCAAAAGGTGGTGCCCATACGGCTTATCCGGAGCTACAGCACGATCTCCGGCGAGGCAGCAAGCCTCCTTTCCGGACTGCCACCGTGGCATCTGGAGGCGATAGTCCTCGCGCCCCTGTTTGAGTGGCGCGCGGAGTCCCCGGAACGTAAAGGGCAATAGAAGGAACATGGGTGGGTTTTAGTCAGTACAAGTCTGACATGCCCCCCCGCTCCGCCCAGAGCGGGGGAAGTCATTGGATGATTTCTCACCCGGAAAAAAAAAACGCAAGGTCTGTTATTAAACAGAAGTATCGTTTACCGAAGCGTATGCGGGCTCCTGTTTTGCGAGAACAAATATGGAAATATTTCAAAAGTCCGTGTTTATGGATTTTCAACCATTATTCTGTAAAACATACAGATAAAATTAGTTTATGTGAACAATGCAAATCATCGAAAATTGCGTTGATTTCCTGGCCAGTTGATAAAATAACTCGATGTGTGTGTTCTGTAAAAAGTATAGATACATCTTTTACTCATATTCCTAAGAATAAAATAAAATTATCACCAGCCCAGCTCATAGAAATGTCCGCTGAGCTAAAATATGAATCTGCAATCACATATCGTAACATATTGGTAAATAAAAAAATGGAACCTGATGACTCCGAACCACCCCATATGCCAACAGTTGCTACATTTTTCTGATTTTTGTCACTACGATAGGGACTTCTCATAAATGACGATATATTTATCGCCTACACAAGCATAACTGCAATGTAAAATTATTAAGAGATTTACTTTTGTTTTTGTCAGGCGCTAAAAATATTGATAAACAACACTTTTGTCGATAACTTTGTTGCCGTGATAGTCACAGTAGTATCGTTGTATTATATTGAGAGAAGCAAACGGGAAGTAATTAATGACCTCCATGAATTACAATACTTCTATTTATCAGGGGCCCTACGACTCAGTGACCGGCGGTCCTGACGTCAGAATGAACGGTCACCCTTAAAATGTTTTTTTTCTTCTAGAATACGATGGAAGCAAATGTTTGAGAATAGGAAGCAAATAGAAGCAATAGGGAAGCAATTGTTGGGCATAAATTCAACGTTTAATACGCCGAGTGACCGTTCATTCTGACGAAGACGCTGGTTCTATAGATAAAGATAGTTCAATTTATCTTAAAAGCCGGTGGATGTTATAATTCATGAACTATTTGTTTTCTATCAAACAAATTTATTCTAAAATGGAATGATAGATGAATAAAATTTCAACTGAAGTATATGACGAGCATGGTAACCTATGCTGAAATTACTTAAATGAGTCTTGTTCTGACGTAGTGGCCTTGTGGCCGAAGGAACTTAGTACCTAGGCAATACATTATAGTAATATTACCTCTGGCACATTATATCCTGCTATTGTGGTATCTTTCATAGCTCTGTGAGGTACGGAGAGAGGCACCGTTGTATCATACCGCATCATCTCACGAAGGCACGCCTCCAAATAATGCATGCTGTTGACAAAATAACACTATTATTATTTAAGCACGCAGTATTTCTTGATATGACACAGGCTTGATCTAGAACCAGCAATCGAAGAAAATTTATTAATTGAAACGCAATATTCTGATTTAAAAGAGTGTCCATGGAGTTTCTCGCTTTGGAATGGGCAACTACAGTACTTTCTTAGTTGGACTATAGCTTCATTTTACTGTTGTCAATGTTTCGACAGTTCAAAAGAGCCTGTAACTGGCCTATCTACTTGCAATAAATATTTTGGTTTGGTTTGATTTGCTGAACGAGTTTGTTCCACGATATCTTCGCCGCTTCCTAGTGTTGTCTCTTGTAAAGTGCTGATTAATATTGACTAATAATTCACAGTTGGGGCATCAACGTGGTGTGTTTATGGTAATTTTTTTTGTCTTGCAAAAACTTATGTCTAGCTTTGCAATTTGGTCAGCTATGACTGATACTAACTTGACAGATTTTGTATGTCTTCAAAGTTCAGAAGCTAATACAAAATATGAACCGAGGTAATTATGGGTAGTTTTTGCTATCATTAAGTGCATTCAAACCGCTGTCCCGGTTTCTTTGCAATTGTTGATGAGGAATGGGAAGAACAGTACGGCCATTCAATAACTGGCTGTAGCCCTACTATGACCTCTTAAAGCAATTCTTATTCCGCTGAGGGAAAGAGACAGAGCTATACAGGGCGTCTAGCACCATCTCTTTCACTCAGTGGAATAAGAATTGCTATTAGATGTCATAGTAGCCTTTCTGTTTTGTGTAATGGTCAAGCTGGGGCCGGTAATATTGTTCCAGCGCTCGGCAAAAGTGTACTTGGATAGTAATTAAGGACAAATCGGATAGTACTTATTTATCGGGAACAAACCAGTTTGGTTACACAGGTAAGTAGGTGGCTACTTAGGTGCGAAAGTATTAACCTACTTTATCAGTAGCATGTTATTAATCCGGATATGACGATTTTCTGTTATCGGTATTTTTTTGCCAATTCATATCTTAGTGAACTGGCCTATATTATTTTATAAATGGTAGATACTATCTTAAAACACGTACTCTTAAATTTACAAATTGAAATTCGTATGGTATACAACTGTCTTTACTTATTTACGTAATAAAAAATGTTGTTTTGTCTAATAATTACTTTAAAAAAATCTATTTGCTGATATACATTGACACGACCGCTGGGAAAAGTCCTTTTTATTTTTTGCGGATATGAAATCAAAACCCACCCATGTTCCTCCTTTTGCCCTTTATGTTCCGGGGCCGTTAGTATCTCTTCTGAACAACCCGCAACCCCGGCAGAAACCCGGCAAAATCACGTTTGACAGATTATGGACTTTTGTGTTAGTTTGTCTACGGTACGTGAAAAAACTTACTGGTTAATTGTGACGCGACGCGAGTAATTAACAAAATAAGTATTTTAGTAAAAATAGTTTAAAAACTTCTTCACAGAAAGTTTCTATTATGGTTCCTTCTTTTTATTACGTTCTAAGTTTTGGCAACTTCGGCGTTTTGAGCATCAATATGAAATATTCTATTTTAGGTGGTAAAATAGAGATCACATTTCAACCTGTCTATTAATTCGTATCAAATGTGGTGCGACTGGGTATAGAGATACTGAGATGATCTTAATACTGCATTTATTAATTAAGAAACATCTTAAGACCATCGTCTTACGTTGAAACCGCGTTTTTCTCTCTCACCACGCGTGAGATTTGTTTCTAAATACTGCCCTTAGAATTCAGTTGGAAACAACGTAGATTTGACTTAATTAGATAAGCTTATAAGCCTCTGTTTAAAAACGTTATCTAATCGATGTTAAAATATAATTGGCTGCATGTTGCGTTAGGTTAGGATTGAAACCTTGAGTTTTTTGTTACCTACTATGGCCCACTGCCTGCAGTTGATAATTAAAATGAATTAAATGTAATTAATAAATTAGGTAAGTACCTATAATATATAGATAAATCTAACGACGAACATTGTCACGTAGGTCCTCTAGATAGGTAGGTACTTATTTAGTTTCCACACTTTATGCTTCAGAAAATAGTGTTTGATGTTAAACATGTTATTGCAAAATAAACAATATTGTTAAAACTTGAGTGACTGACTGACACAACTGATGAACACTTTGCAGGTTGTAACATAACTGTCGTATTACCCGCCTGCGGCGAAGAGAAGGGTTATTGCGTTTTTTTAAAAGTGAACAATGTGAACATAAGATTTTCGAGCACCTACTTAATAATAATTATCATGAAAATTCTAGTTGTTTGAATAATGCAGTTGTTTGATATTTCTACAGTTACAAGAGATGATAAAACTAATTAATTGAGTAGTCTGTAGTTTCTTTCAGTCTCGGAGCATTTATGAGAGCAATATACAAATAAAGCAAAATATAGGTTCCTCAAATGGATAAACGGAATTACAGATAGCTTTTACCACAGCGTACCAACACTTCCATCACATGTTGTTTTGGCTAGATTCATCGCCGCTTCTCAGCAAACATTTACAAAGCAAACGGTTTATCTGTGCCATCGCGATTAGAACCAAAAAAGAACAAAAACAAGTAAGCTAACGGAGATGTAGTTAACGGGTACGTGGTAGAGAATGTAATGGAATAGTCATTACAAAGGCGAAAGTTTGTATTTGTGTACGTATACGTATGTATGTTGGTTACTCCATTATGCTGAAACGGATGAATGGATTTGAATGAAATTTGGTATTAAGGAAGCTTATTTTCTGGATTAAGTAACACATGCTACTTTTGATTCCAAAAAAAGTCGGTGTTCCTGTGAGGTTCCTATCAAATAACTAAAATAGGGTTTTTACCGCAGTGTGCAGCTAGTAGGAGGTATATACATGTCCATTAGTTAACAGTAAGGATCTCGAGTCCACCCCGTGTCTTTGCTAAAGTCAGTCCGCGTAGCTGAGCCAGTAAATCAAAATCCCCCAAACAATGGAACTCACATCCAGCTTGGTTCTTTGCTGTCCTCCCCCAGCGACGACTTAAACCGAGGCTCGTACCCCGCAAGGGGTGCCCTAAGCGTGCAGTCATTTAGTTTATAAGTTTTTGTCCCCGGCTGGAGGCCTTAAATCCAAGACATGATAGTCCGATTGAGCAGCTAACGACGTCAAAACAGTAAGGACTCCAATGTGTATTTTGCAAGAATTGAAAATATTCATTATCATCCCTATAATATGATTGGAACGGTTTCCGGTCTTACCAGATTCAGGATTGAAAATAATCGTTTCGCAAAATAACGACTAAGGGACTTCACTCAAATGTATGGGAATACTAGTTTTATAATGATGAAAACAAAGTGCTTTAAAGTACGGCTGTATTTTCGATTTAAAAGTCGTTCGTTTGCTAAGGCTTCGGGTTTAAACGAGGCAAAGAACCGCGGCCCCTGCGCTTTCGTGCTTTTGTTTTGCTTTTTGTGGCGTTTACGAATCGGTGTCATATTCCAAAAATAAACTCACTACATTCGGTGAGGCTACAGTTTATTTAGCAGGTAGATATCGACGATAAACAAATGTCGTTAGGGACATTTGAATCCTTAAAAAACAAATAAAGAACGGCATTTCAAGTTTCTACAGTCCCTTTCGCGATATGGGATATTAAATTCGTTCCATGTTTGCATTTTATGATGGTAGGTGTCCAAATGCAGCGAAACAGGTTCTACGTCGTAAAAAAGTAAGTTTTATAGGTATAGAAAAGAATCAGAATGCAAAATCCAGTGCTACATTAGAAATATCAAGTTGTCCGCAATTATTCATGGTCGAATGATTAAAGATTACGACCTATCTCAACAAAAACTGAGTTAATTCTCCGGCATTGACATCAGCTTTGTTGATATATACGGCTTAGTCGATATAGTATGACCTAAATTCTAGATTATCGCCATGTACTTCGAAATTGCAGTTAAAACCTAGCATTGTGAAAAATATATGGGCCATGAATTTACTGATAGCTATTGTTTGTGTGCGAGCAATGTGATACGAGCAGTAACTTATCACAATATTATTATTACAATTTTTTCAGGCGTCGACTGTAGATAACCAGCTTGTAATATGAAACATTGCATCGTTATCCTTACTAATATTATAAAAGTGAGTTTATTACCTCTTCACGTTTTAATGGCGAAACCGATTTTGATGAATTTTGGTATAGAAATAGTTGGGAACCAGGAGACGGATATAGGCAATTTTTTTTTAAGAAAAAAGGAACAAATCAATAGCAAAAACTGCAGGTAGCAGGTACTGTGTCATACCGAATTTAACGCGAGCGAAGGCGCGGGCAAAAGCTATTTAACCATAACGATGCAATGTTTAATATTATTACCTGTAAGCTGGTTTGGTATTTTGTAACAATACTCTAATTTTATAGAGTGTCCATGGAGTTTCTTGCCCATTCTTCTCTATAGAGTTGGATACGGCTCGTATTGTTAGGAGGTTCCTTTCTCTAGAGTCCAGACCGCCTTAAATGTATTTATTAAGAAATGTTTTAATACTGTAAAGTGATAAGTACTGTTTTTGAAATGTGCAGCTTACTTCTAAGACGTCGCTTGTTAAAATAGCAAGCATTTTTGGGCGAGCGTATGCGCAATCTTACACTACAAAACCAAATTCTACCGCTGATCGTATCATCTTCACTGATTTCAATTACTGTCAGTATCCTCAAAATCAAAGTTTTTGTAAAATTGGCACGTGATTTGTCAGTATCAAAACCGCATCATATTCGGAAAATACGTATGAGAGCTACGGAATCACAGACTGGCACACATACACACGTTAAACTTAAAATACCCTTAATTTTCCATCGAGGGTTAAAACATAAACTTCGTCGATATGTTTAGCATATCAGACACCTAGCGCCATCTATCTATTGGCAAGATAAACTGTTGTGTATACTTAATCAATCTGGTAGGTTTTCAAATAAGTGTCTTTGCATAATTAGTGTGTTGTTCTGCGGAAATAAGTCAGGCTCTGCAGGATGCAGCACGCATGCACCATACACGTTATATAAAAACAATAAAACTTAGCCTAATCTAAGAATCGAACCCGTGTCCCAAAGGGAGGGAGTGAGGTGTCAGACTCCCCCCGCTATGTCTAAGAGGCGCGCGTGAAACACATCGCGCCACCGTGTCGGGTCCAATGTAATGGGGGCGACGGATGTCCCCGAATCCGACGCCCCTGGACCCATTTATGGGGGCTAGAGGGCGTTGTCCGCCCTCTGCTGACATGACGGTTTCGCAGAAGGACACCACCGTGTCCCAGGACTCTGTGCTGCCAACCATCGATCGAACGACAGTCGGCAGCGGGAGCAGGACGGCGATACTGTGGGCCGTCATGTTGGTCACACAAATAGGGGATCATTGGCTAACCTAACCAAACTAAGCTGCGAAAATCTTTTCCCCATCTGACCGTGGGCGGTCCTAGAACACCTTCAGCAGCTTAACCTTTTCCTAACTCCAGTCCAGTCTATGCAGTTAAAAATCAGTATTTTACATAAACTAAAAATCTACCTGACCTCCAGAACTCATTTACTGAGCTACAGAATAACCCTCGATAAGACTGGTTTTTAGTCTTGCGTTTTTTGCCCATAGTGCTGCTGATTAACCACCATTTTGGACTTTTCAATCCACAGATAAACTAAAAGAAGACCGGGTAGGAGATGGAGTGAACTCGCTCACCGATTGATCCGTAAAAAGTTGTGACATTAACGACCATACTTTTAAACTTCGTAGACTTAGAGGCAGGCCCCTCTTTCCCACTGGGCACACTGGGCACGTGCCCAGGGCCCCACGATGGATTAGGGCCCTCTAGTCTAGTCGCTACTCCATTACCAAACGAAAACCTATAGCTCCTCTCGCCTGAAAATCAGTCTTAACAAAAGCTTACCGATTAAGGTCAATTTGTCGAATTGCTCTCGCAACTGCAGTGGCGAACACTCTTTCTCCAAATTAAAACGAATAAAAAATGAAAAGAAGTACAATGCTGCAAGAGAAATTAAATAGTTTGTCGCTAGTGTCGATAGAATGTGAATAGCTCAAAAACATAAATTTTGAAGATGTGATTAAGGATTCCGCTCAACTCAAATCTGGAAAGGTACCGCTTCAATCAGCATAGACACTTATAAAAGGACTCATCGTGGATGCTGGTTATTTAGTGTGAATTACATTTTATTATCTATTCATTATAATAATATCTAATGTCTAACTGTAAAAAAATAAAGCTAAAATTTGCACATCTACGTTCTTTGTTTATTCTAACAAAAGAGTGCTTTATTGCTATCGACATAGGGGCCCCATCATCGTGCCCAGGGCCTCAAATATGTAAAAGACGGCCCTGCTTAGAGGGTTGATTTTCAGATTTAAGTTTATGGTTTTAATTTCAACTCGATACATCCACACGTTCCCGAGTTAAATGGTTTTGGGAGATGGCAGACAGAAGAACAACAAATTGATCCTATACGGGTTCCTTTTTTCCTTTAAAGATACGGAACCCTAAAAACCACTAAGGCCTGGCGACGTCATTCAAATGCCAAAAGATACTTCAGCCAACTAATATAAAGGCAAAACGTTTGACATACTGAAAGCTTTTTCTTGACAAACAGCGCACCCTTAAAGCGGTCATATTGTACCCATAACTAAGTCAAAATTCATAAAATGACAGTCAAGACCAACAGTTTTAAATATCGTAAATGGAAATAGCACTTACTTTTTTCTATCATCTAGAGTAGGTAGGCGGCCCCTGCCAACGACGCGGTCGATCTCCTCGTGGATCTTGTCCTGGATCTCAGGCTGCAGAAGGATTCGCTCCACAAGCATAGCCAGCACCATCTGAACGGCTGACGACGCGGGGAAGGTGTAGTCTGTGCACGTCAGTATCAACTGATCCACTGGAAACAAAGAAACAACGAATTAGAAAATATAGTTATAAGTAATTTATTTATTTACTAGCTGCGAACCGTGGTTTCACTCGCGTGCGTGGTAGAGAAGGTATATAATATACAATATATCTTTATATATTGAAGTATATGTGTTATTCTGATATGTAAGCTATATTATTGTGAAGTTTCATCAGAATTGAGTCAGTAGTTTTTGCGTGAAAGACCAACAAACATACTTACACACATCCTCATAAACTTTCGCTTTTATAATATTAACTAGCTGTGCCCAGCGGTTTGACCCGCTGCTCATTTAGGGGTATGAAAAATAGATGTTGGCCGATTCTCAGACCTACCCGTTATGTACACAAAATTTCCTTTAAATCGGTCCAGCCGTTTCGGAGGAGTATGGGAACGAAAACTGTGACACAATTTTATATATTAGATTTATTTTTATAAATCCTATTAATGTTATAAAAGCGAATACTAACAGTACATTAACATAAGTATCTATAATTATTATATTAAACAGTAGGCCAAATACGAAGTACACAGAGAGAACATTAAGATGTAGGTGTCTAGAAGTATGTCTATATAACTGAGACTCCCGCGTTTGGTTCAGGAATGTGGTAATCTGTTTTTAAAACAGTTCCGTGAGGAGATGTACCCAAATCATTTGTAAATCAGTACTATTTGGAACTATAAACAAGGAAGCAATTATGATAAATATTTGCTTCCTTGTTAATAGTTTACCAAATAGCCTAAAACTTATAGCAATATTTCAAGAACATTATGTAGGTACACAGTTGAATGTTGATTGTTTGTTGTTGAATTGATTTAATTTATTATTATTTAAGTAGTATCAAAACCTGTAAAACTCTCGAACTTCGATCTGATTGCAGTAAATATAATTGTTTGACAACTAAAATGGCGGTTATAATAATGAATTCGAAAAATAAATGAGGTAAATCGAATATTTTACAATTAATAAATATCCTGGTTATAGTTACTGAAAATTTGAGACCGAATGCGAAAGCTTCAAAGCATTTTAAAGAGGTTATAATATTGTCTTTAAAAATTAACTTGATTAACCCTTAATTCGATTGTGGGAACTATACTGGACGTCCAGTTTGAAAAAATCTATAGCATTAATTTTACCATATTAGGGTTTTGTTTAGTGTCGAACAGTTTGTTTTTATCCTATATTACTACATTAAAAATAACTGTACATGAGCACATGCTCACAGCCAGTCACTCGCTGGCGCAATGTCAGAGAGGAAGAACGCGTCGCGACCGCTCTCGGTAAGTCTCGATTTATATTTTATTTTTGTTCGACAGTAAATAGTTATTTATTCTCTGTGTATTCCGTAACGTATTTATGTATATATACCTATACTACAATCACAATATTAGTTATAGATCTTGCGTAATTTTCTGTGAAACTTGGGTGTCCAGTATATTTCCCATTGCCAGGTTTTCAAAGATTTAGTATGGTTTAGCGATGTGCAGTATACTGGACTTTGCCCATGATACAGAAAACTAAAAAATAGGAAATATTAGAAACTAATATCCGTATTATGCGTTTTATATGTTATTTCTTGACACCTAGCAATACTTTTATTTACAGGTTTTCAGAAAAAACCCCACGCGCGTCATAATTATTAGCTTTAGTACCACCATCTAACTTTTTTAGACATAGAAGGCTTCACCAATTCTGATAAAGAGCCAGATTTGAAGCCAGGAAGTTGAAATCTTATCAGAAAATGCACCATCCATCGTCACTGAAAAACCTGAACATGTCCAACAATAACATCAGAAATGACGATACATCTGACGACGAAATACACAATAGCGAGCCAGAAGTCGAAGAACTATCCATGCCCCATTAATTAGAAAATTGTTGTCATCTACCAGCCAGGTAAATTGAATTTGCCATCTTACGTGTCTCTATCTTACTACTATGATAAAACTACAATATCCAGCAATTGCCTAACGTTATAGCCTCTGAAAAGGTTTGAATGCATATGCAGGGTTATTCATTTCGTAGACAATTCCTGTCCCAATTTGGATCAATACTTGAAAATGAGGCCGCTTCTAGAGAAGGTGAGGACGAACTACTAATCCACTGAAAATGAGATGAGGTACAGCATTGAAGAAAAGACAATACCATATAAAAGGACAGAGGCGGGAAACACAAGGCTATATAATCCCATGAACCCAGTAAGTAGCATTTCAAAAACTCTGTCTGGACAGGTATGTCGGGGATGGTATACGACTTAAAGTCATATCAATACATTCAGTTTTCTCAAGAAAAGCCTAAGGCTGAAGGAGAAGAACCTAAAGAGCCAAGTAGTCCTTTGCAAAACCATTAGGGTGCGCATTTGTGATGTATTTGGATTAGCAATTGTTTTTACGATTACCATAGCAACTAAGTGAAACTATTGTTTTGGAAAGTTTTGACTGACTATATAATATAAGTTAGATGGTGGAAGTTTCAGAAGCTTGTTGTTTACAGTTAATGTAAAAAGCTGTAGTTTTTGATAATTATTGATGTCAAAATTATGAAATTATGTCATTATAAGAAAATAGGAATGAACTTTTTGTGTTTTATATAATTGTATTGAAGCCGCGCAACCTATAAATAGTAGGTAATTAATTTTTTTTATTTTACTGCAATAAATTATTTTGTTATACACAAAGATTTTTCATTTTTATCATATTTTTTAAATTATCGCACAATTCCTTAATTCGGCAAAGTCCAGTATACTTCACATCGATATTTACTGTTACTTTATGGAGGACCTGGCAATGTCCAGAATACTGGACATGCATTTTCTGAAAATCTAGATATCCTAGATTTTTTAAATTATTTTTCCTGGTCTAAAAAACATCTTACTATGACAAAAATAAATGAAAACAATAGAAATTCATGATTTTTGTCTCTTGTCGAATTAAGGGTTAATGACAGCTGTCAGTATGTACCTACCTACATAAGTCTATAAATGTTATTAAGACTGTGTTTTTATGTTTAATACAGTTGGCCCTAATCATTACACATATTTAGGTACTTACATAACGTAAAATACTGTCTGCCTATATAATATAATTAATAATAATAAAATTACGCATTTGTAAGTAGGTATTTATATTATTATAGTTTGTCAAGTGACATTTAATGGCCTCAAATCAAAATCAAATCAAAATCAAAAGTCATTTATTCAAATTAGGCTGATAATCAGCACTTTTTGAACGTCAGATTACAAGAGACAGTCCCACAAAAACGCCCTGCCCTTCGCCACTTCCTAGTGTTTTAGCTGGGAAGAAGAAGTGGCGGAACAAACTCCCCAGCAACACATCTGTCTGTCAGGTTAGAAGAACCAGATTTTATACAATTTATATTATCACAAAAAAAATATATAAAAAAAATAAAAAAATATTCATTCATTGTCACTTGTCAGCTAGCAAACACCAATTATATATAAAAAACAAAAAATAATAATAAAACCCAAGTCTAAATAATAAATTAACCAGTCTAACGGGTGTGCCCGCCTACACGTGCAGTGAAGAAGTCACAGGTGATAAACTAGGACCATAGTGCAAAAGAAATAAGCTAAGCATAAAAAAGATAAATATAAATAATTATATTCAGTCAATGCTCGAGGTCACTAGTTAACCACATGCCAATAACAAAAACACACAAAATGAAACAAGTAAGTATATAAAGAAAAAAAGTAAAATATAAAATTACATGACGAAGACATGTAACGTATCAATAATCTAATTTGGCGAAAAAAAACATGAAGGAGAAGAAAAAAATATAATCGTCTTGAGTTCAACACAGTGACCAACTATGCTTGTCATCTAAATAGTCGTTAATAGAATAGTATGCTTTTAAACAAAGGTTAGATTTTACTTTAGCTTTAAATGCATTAAATGGCAAATCTAGAAAAGAAGCAGGTAGCTTGTTATAAAAAGTTATACCAAGCCCTACAAATGAATTATGAACCTTATGAAGCCGGTGGAAGGGAGCACGTAGTTTATGCTTATTTCTAGTGTTAATGTTGTGAATATCACTGTTTTTACTATATAGATGGATATTTTGCCTAACATATAAAATGTTGGCCAAGATGAATTGAGAAGCCACAGTGAGAATACCAATCTCTTTAAAAAAATCCCTCAGAGAAACCCGGGCACCTAGTTGATAAATTGCACGAACCGCTCGCTTCTGCAGAACAAATACATTCTGGATATCAGCGGCTTTGCCCCATAGCAGAATACCATAGGACATGACGCTATGGAAATAACTAAAATAGACCAATCGTGCCGTGTCAACGTCAGTGTATTGTCTAACTTTTCTGACGGCGTATGCGGCCGAACTTAGCCTTCCCGCTAGGCTTGATATGTGTGGACCCCATTGTAATTTTGAATCTACTGTTATTCCCAGGAACACTGCCGAGTCTACAGTTTTAAGCTTCTCATTGCCAAGGACAATGTTGGGACCAAGATTTCTAACATTGGGTAGAGCGAATTTAATACATTTAGTTTTATTGGCATTAAGAACAAGGTTATTTGACGTGAACCAATCCGTGACCATTGATAGCGCGCTGTTTACATCGTTAAAATCTTGTCTATTTCTATCTACTTTAAAAACAAGAGACGTATCATCAGCAAACAGTACAACGTCACAAATACCCTTTAAATGATATGGTAGGTCGTTAATATAAACCAAGAATAAAAATGGACCCAGTATCGAGCCTTGAGGTACTCCTAGCTGAACAGGTAGCCCAGAAGATTTCGCGCCATTAACATCTACACATTGAAATCTGTTTTGTAAGTATGAGCCTATTACATTTAAGGCTTCATTTTGAACACCGTAATGACGTAGTTTCCGTAAAAGCGTGTCATGGTGAACGCAATCAAAAGCTTTAGAGAGATCGCAGAAAATACCGATTGCATTTTGAGCGTTCTCCCACGCATTAAATATGTGCTTCAACAAAGCAACACCCGCATCTGTTGTCGAACGACCTTTTGTAAAACCATATTGATCATTGTGAAGAAGGTTGTTTAAATTAAAATGTCTCAACAACTGCTTGAGTATTAACTTTTCAAAAATCTTGCTGAAGGCAGGTAAAATAGAAATTGGCCTGAAGTTACCCATATCATTTTTATTGCCAGATTTAAAAAGAGGGATAACTTTACTGTTCTTCATTAGGTCAGGGAAAGTACCTAAATCAACGCATTTATTAAAAGTAATAGCTAGATGTGGGGCAACAATGTCGATAATATTACTCAAAAGTTTAATGGAAATACCCCAATAATCACCTGTGTTTTTCGACTTAAGAGAATTGAAAACATTAACTACATCACGAGGTGTTACATGATCAAAACTAAATACGTGATCACATTTAGGCACGCTAGTTTGCAAAAGATTTTGAGCTTTAGACGGTGATGAATTTAAGGAGCGAGTCGTAGTTATCGGTATACTGGCAAAATAATTATTAAATGACTCTGCTATGTCCGCTCTGCTATGTCCGCTCAAATAAAATTGATTTATTGAGTTATAGATTATTATGTAATATAATTAATACAAGCAATAAAAATATTATTTAAATATTCATAAACGAGTGTCGTCTTCAAAAATTAGAGGTCCTATTTTTTTAAGATTGTCAAAAACTATTCTAGCTTTAACAAAATATAATTGAGCCACTTTCCAAACCAACAATTTTATTGTAGATCTGCAATTTTCACACGATAAAGTGTGTTTTTAGTAGATAAGTGCAAAACCATTTTATGTGCTAACGAGACATTTCATTTAAAATCAAGTTGAACCTTGATTTAAGAATTATCTTGATAAAAGATTTAAGTAGTTAAATTAAACATTTATTTTAATTTCAACTGTTTATGATTTTTAATTACATGTGACTAAAAGAGTGAAAGATCTAAAAATCTAAATGTTGATGGACGGAGAGCGAGAGGAAAGCCAAAGAAAATATGGATGTATTGTGTATGGGATGATTTGAAAGAGATAGGAGTAAATGATGCCGTGACGTCTGATAGGGGAGAATGGAAGAAGAAAGGGCAGGAAAATGAAAATGATGAAGGCCGTCGCCAGCTTTTGAGCTAGTAAAGGGGGAGGGGTCACGAAGTTTAGGGAAATAACAGATATATGAGAGGTAGGATGTTATTGAATATTTTATCGACTGTAAACATTTTTTTAAATTTGTTTACAGTTACCACTAGGAAGTCGTTTTAAAATAGCAGTGATAATAAACTAGGTCAATTTATAGTCATTGTTATTTTGTCAGTTTTAATGTGTTTTGATGTGACGTAGGTAATAGCACGTGCCCAAGCACATTGAGGTCAATAGCCCTGTTAACTTAATTTCTTGTGATAGATACCTACAGGTACCTATGCACATGCAAGCATGCACAATATTTAACCAAATAGCATTTAAATAGGTACTTTAAAGTCATCAGCACTAAGTAGGAAGTGCATTTAAAACATTGACATTTTGATAAAACAAAAATGTCGAACGAATCGATAGAAATCTTTTGCTCTGATCCGTTCAAGATAAAAACGTTATAAATGTCTTTTAATTTCTGAACTTTGTTATTAATGTATTATAAATTATTATTATGTTCAATGTAACAAGCGATAACTCAGTTACCGAGGTTACAGAGTTATCAGTTGTCACAAAAAACATAAACAATGTTTTAATAATGTTGTTTTTTAAATCCTGGACATGTTTGTCATGTGAGCGAGCAGGCGAAGCCATTACCTGGGCAAAAAATAAACATGGATGAGTTTTAGTCAGTACAAGTCTGACAATCCTTCCCGCTCCGCCCAGAGAGAAGTTATTTGATGATTAGGTACCAATAGGGAAAACCAAAAGGACAGACCCCACCTTACCCAAAGGTAAAATAAACGACACATGGTTCACATCAGGCAAGTTGCGCCCAAATGCAAACCTATTTAGTTAAAAAAAATGGTAGGGGAGACAGGGGGGGGGGGGCTAAACAAAGTTTGCTGCAATCTTGGTATTCTTAAGTCGGTACTGCACTGCGGCATTGTGAAGGTCGAGGGATGAACTTGATTTGACAGTGTTTAGAAGAAGTTTTTGACGTCGTTTTTAGGATTCTGGGCCTCAAAAGAAAAAAAGCGGTACCCTTATAGGATCACTATGTTGTCTATCTGTCTGTCAATAACTTTTATCTCAGGAACGCGTGGAAGCATCGAGTGGAAATTAAAACCATATTCTGTGAAAAAAATCAACTGTCTGTGCAGTCAAAAGATATAGGCCGTTTAGGTACGTCACAAGTTTGGTGAGCGAGTCCGACTCGCCCTTGGCCGGTTTCTAGTTTATTGTTACTTTAGGTTATTTTAATTGGTAACCCTAAACAGTAATTTAGTACAGCAAAAGAGGTATTACTTAAGTTACAGAATGATGCATTGTACTTGGATGCACGACGACCAATCAACAATTAACCAGTATATGCGGAACTCTTATTGTACGGGAAATTAAATAAAGCGAGCTAATGTTATATTGGATATGTATAGTTTCATGTACTCGCTGTGTGTACTTGATTTATCACAGCCATTCGTTTTTAATGAGCAAATTACAATCTAGGACGCGCTAGCGACAAAACAACCATTAATATTATAATTACAAACAACGAACTTTGAACTTTGCGATGTAGTTCACCAATAAATATCAGTTTATTTTATGCCTAGTTGCGTACCGCTATCTATTTCGTATAGTTTCCCCTAGGGCCAAAGACCTTAGATCTGTCTAATATTACTCCAACTACAATCAAGAGGTCCCTCTCAAACAGGTCAGCCTAAATAGCACTAGGTTTAAATCGTGTGACAACAGGAGGTGACTTAAGGACCGCACAAAGGGAAAAATAAGGACCATGGATGCGTTTTAGTCAGTAAAAGTCTGACACTTCCTTCCGCTAGACACGGCGTCGTTACTAGAGGGACGGACGCCGAGCTACCCATTGGTCACCGTTAACAGGGCCGCGCCTACGGTGGCCGGAGGTCGCCGTGCGGCTCCGACGCCTGGCGCGTCTACCGGTTTGAGGTACTCTCCCTCAAACGCCTAATTGCGCCTTCTACAAAGCAATTATGGTAGCGAAAAAGCTAGTATGATTTCTTCGCCGAAGAAGGTCACTGTTTCCCATTTCCTCTAGCTCCGGCCTATAGACTGAAAGAAGGTCGGACACCAGAGGACGCCGACGGCGATCGCTTCCACGAGAACACAGCTGATAATATTAGGGTGGATTTGAGAGCAAGAAGGTTTAGTACCTGAGTATGTGCTTCGTCCTTTTTGGGTCATTTCCTCCTTCATTTTAGTCAGGTACATGTCCAGGAAATGACGGTCATAGGTCTCATCGTGTGTTTCCAGAGTTTCCTCAACCAATTTCTGAAATAAAAAAAAAGCCTTTGTTAAATAGCTTTCTAACATCAAGCCTGCAAACTCCCCTTCGAGTTACATAGAGGTACATCTATAATGCACCCCATTTAGCCCATTGTATTACTAAGGACTTTAACAAAGAGGCGGATAATCCTATCGATCAGGAAAAAATCCAGGATCCGGGCTACTAGCTGAGAAACTCCATAATGTGTGAAAATATTGTGATATGGTTACATTATATGATGTGTCATATGACATCTTAGCAAGTAGTAAAGTGGGTGATTATCAGCCTAATTTGAACAAATGACATTTTATTTGAGTCATTATGGACATAGAATGCCCATGAATGTCGTTGCATTTTATTCGGGAAGCAAAAACCTGGACGATTGAATATAAGACTTAAGATTCTAATCGACTTTTTATTTACATGACATCATTAGTAACGCACCTTAAAGAAATCCGTCAGAACCTGATTTCCCTTCATCAGATTGTTGTACCCACTGTAGTTCGGCATAACATCTTTAAGCCAAGGAGTCAGGGACAATGCTCCTCCCAGATCATTTGAGTTCCTCTGGAACAGCATGGTGCCTGTGGAGAGAGTCCACAGGGCGTGGTACTCCGACCTTGGGAGAGTACTCCTGGTGAAGACCTGAACCATCCCATTGATGAAAGGCACGGAGAAGAAGTATGGCATGTAGATAAGGTCGCCCTTGACGAGTTCCTGGAATGAGATAAATGTAAGGTTGTAAACAGTGAAGGGTGTTAACAGCGGATGTTTGCGACTGATATGAATAAGTAGGAAGAAATATAATTTTATCCATATTATAGGTATAGGTTTGTGTATTTACTTATAGTATGGATATGAAACTTTCCACTTACAACATGTGTGTACGTGGGAAGTTTAAACAAATGTTTTTCTACTAGTACGACTCTTTCACAGTTATTACCTCGGCTTTTGCAGCGTGATCAAAAAACGTGGTCTTCATGTAAGTAATTCAGAACAGCTACCCTACGTCTTAAAGCAGAACTTATTCCACTGAGGGAAAGAGATGGTGCTAGACACCCTGTATAGCTGTCTCTTTCCCTCAGTGGAATAAGTTCTGCTTTAAGATGTCATGGTAGGCCTACAGGTTGCTATTAGATTACTGGCAAAGTTAAATAATATTATGGACAGTGGGTAGGTTATAGTTGTTATCTACTTATATTTTTGTAATAACTAGATACGAATTGATGTTTGCGGATTATTCACATCGATCGGTATTCGCTCGATCAAGGAAGTCTATCATTTATGTATCTGAGTAACCTTTTATTAAGTCATATTTTGTCCTTGCCTTTTTTGATACATTTTTAATCCATCTAAACCATTTAATCCATGCAATTTTTTACTAAGTAAGTATTTTCCGAATTCTGGCTCATTTATGAAAATGATATTAAAAGTACGTAGGTAGAAGTTCAGTTCACTTTTGCACCGGTAAGTATTTACACGCGGATGTAGTGCATACAAACTGTGGCAGGATACTCTTTTCCTTCCTAGTGAGTATTTAGCATAGCACTTTTCGTTGCATCAATTTTCAAGTTCAATCTAGTCAATGATACCAGGGAGTTGATGTAAAACTATTCTACAATTTATGTTGCAGTTGTTATCGTTATCGTGCCCTCAGTACTCCAAAACATGCTGTCAAAGTAATTCATCAAACTATAGTACGGCCAACGAGAAGCGATACGAAAGGTCATTAACCTAAAGAACAACTGTGGCGTTGACAATCCAATATTTAGCTCTTTCCATCTTGTGCCTTTGTCGTAATATCTCGTTCTCCCGGCAAAAACATGACAACGTTAAGACGGGTTCGCCAACATTCGGGCGGCCATTTTAGATGGGGTTTTAGCATGGGTTTTGTTTACATTTGGAATCGCTTCTCGTTGGCCGTACTGTAGACTACATTTAAATTGGCTACTGTCCCCGTTGAGTGGTTGTGAAGCTGTGTGTCAAACTACGCTCTATCCCCTATCCTGCTCTCTAGTCCAAAATCATTCAGCCAAAACTAACTCTGCTCCGTCACCGACGACTCGGTGGCAGTGGCGAAGTTCTGGGCTAACAAAATGTCGTACCAGCAAGAAGAAGATCAAACTAAAGAAAAGTTTTTACCATTTCATGTTCATTCTTCGGTCCATTGATCCCCATGTCCAGCATTTCCTTAATCTCGGTGGAGACCACAGACTCCAGGGTGTCATCGCGTCTACCGAAACCGTAGTCCCTAAGGTATCGCAGCGAAAACCTTCTCTGCACGTGCCAGAAGTAGCCGTCCGTGAAGAATATTCCTGAGGAAGAAGTAACATTTAGTGGAGGCAAACTTAGTTTTCTTTATGGATTTAAAATTCCAAAGTAAAAGCTGTATTTCCTAACTAATTTTCTTCAACAAAGGCTCATAAGTTCATTTATTGCATTACTAGCTTTTGCCCGCGACTTCGCTCGCGTTAAATTCGGGGTAACACAGTTCTACTTGCCTGATTTACAGGTACCTGCTACCTGTAGTTTTTGCCCTTGCGCCTTATTTATTTTAATAGCAAAGTTTTTCCTTTTATTCCTTCTCTCTACCTCTATCTTTTTTTTTAATATAGCCTGTGTCTGTCTCCAGGGTCCCAACCATCTCTGTACGAAAATTCATCAAAATCGGTTTAGCCATTTAGGCGTTAAGACGTAAAAAATAAACAAATTCACTTTCGCTTTTATAATATTAGTAAGGATTTCGAATCTTGGATCTCTAGTGGTCGGATTGAATTAAAAATTATATTAAACTTTCTTACAAGTGTGTCCCAACTATAGCGTTTGACAATAAACGATAATATTGAACAGTAAACAACTTCTGTGAGTACATTATGATCATTGCTTTAGGAACTCATTTCCTGATTGATTTGCAACAAGGTTTCTAACTCTAAGATTATTTATAGATCAACGTTATTTATACAAGTTTTATCAATGTTAATTCATGGCCAATTAACCGAACTAGTTAGAGGCCATCTTTTAATCACGTAAGGTTTTTAAGGCCATTTTTGTAACCCTTCCCTCCCTTTTTTTTTGGGGTGGGAAATCATCGAATTACTTCCCTCGCTCTGGGCGGAGCGGGGGGAGTGTCAGACTTTTACTGACTAAAACCCACCCATGTTCCTTCTATTGCCCTTTACGTTACGGGGCCACGGTATCTCTTTCGAACAACCCGCTACCCTTCCTCCCCGTGGTGATACTGCAAGACTCATGAGATTTTAGTCCAGCTAGTCCTCTTTCAGCATCATGTGTACCTACTTAATTTGTTATTGAAAGGCTAGCATGGTTTAAAATCTTAATAAATTCTTTTTGGGATTTTCAAACTCATCATTCGCTTGATTGGGTTTTTACTGTGATTAACTGATCTCAAAATCAATACAATCAAAAACATTATATGCGTCATTAAATTTCTTTTTTTATCGCACGAATAAATACACGTGATTGTCGCATTAAACCATGTTCCCCCATCGTGATTAAACGTGACTTTTTTCTAACCTCTGCGCTCCTGGTACTTCACGTTATCAAAGGAGCATCCTAGCTGGCGATTGCAATAAAAGATTAGCAATTTGTAGTAAAGGAAACTAATAGAGTTAAAATAGACAGGCTACTAAAATAGTATCCAATTAAAATATCTAAAAAAAAATTACCGTTATAAACAATATTATTCTTTCATATAGCAATAAACAGCCGTTACAAATCATTCATTTAGTTGATATCTAACTTATTTGTTTACAAATTATTATCGTATTTATAATCCGAAACTGCATCATCATAAAACTTGACCTCAGCTCAAATGATACCAAGAGAAAGGTGCTAAAAGTCTAGTTAACGGTTCTACAACTTTGTGTACTTGGAGTGAGGTCGATTATGTTCGCATCACGCAATGTTTGCTATGTAGAGGTACTCGCAACTGGTGAAATAAACCTAATTTACCTATACAGAGAAAAATATACTCTCCGAACACATAACCTTCTTCTTTTAAAGAAGGTTAAAACAAAATGTAGTGGATTTAGTAAAATCTTATTGCACTACGGTTAGGTTCAACACGTAATGTATTATTTTATTTTATGTCTGACTTTCACTTTCCAACTGTTCAAATCCCTATAAAATAAAAACCCGCATGTAATATTTTCATAACCTTCAGAATTTATTCATATATATGGATGTACACTGTGTGTGCTGGTTGGTAATAAATTGACCTAAAATGCTACAGGGGACACTTTCAGTACAAAAATCGACGTATTTCGTTTCCTTTAACACCGCGCGCTTAGATACAATGTTTTGAAAAAAGAACCAAACTTGTAAAACGGAACGTCGCGCCTTTATATTTACAGATATGTAATGTAAGAAGTGCCTAGAAAGATTAGGGAATGGCGTTTGCCCAGCAGTGGAGCTATAACCAATGTAGATATTTGTGTTAAATACAGGATTGCCAAATACCAGTTTTGTTTTAATGACTTTCTTTTTTGGCTTAAGCTGGGATCTCTTACGAAGATTAGCTTCCAAATTCAGCTGAAAATACTTTTTCAGTCGGACATTAAATGAAAGCTAAAGCCGTCACGAATCATAGCTCACAAATAACATAATTATGAGACCAACAGTGAGCGCAGCTTCATGCCAATCTAGCCAACTGGCGCAATTAGAACCACTAGGCACCCCCTAGTGGTTCTAATTGCGCCAGTTGGCCAGTTGAGGCAATCTTTCGCCACTTAAAAGCAAAATACACAGATGGACAAACGAAGCAACCGTTGGTGATGTAGGGCAGCCATTCCAAAGTAGGTTCCACGAAAACTAGGGGTTCCGTAGAACTCACCATGGGTTCACAGCTCAGTTATTAAGTATGTTCAAATATTAATATATCATAGTACCTATACCTTATTACATGTAGGTAAACCAGTGGCAAAACAATTTAACTCTTTACATTAAAAATTAAAATAAAGTTTTTCTTATTAAATATTATATTCTTTATTTACTTTTGTTCTAATTTATATTTGTGTTTTTGTTTGTAATTATGTACTTGATATGGGGTTTCATACAACAAAATATATTTGGAGTGTCCCGATATCTAAAAAGTTTGGGAACACCTGATTTAGGAACATTGATCTCAAACGATGGTAGGTTTTTGATGTTTGCTTGCTCTGATTTGCGCCTAACAAAAAATATTTATTCGTACCTATCGTCGAACAATTGCAGTGTTGTTGTGGTTTAAGACATCTTCTGCTTCTTTTGTATGTGGAAATACATACCTGCATAGTAATCTCTAGATAAACTTTTATTTGAACAAGAACTATTAAACACACTGTGATTTAAAAATAAATGACTTTGCCCACATACCTTATTATCACGCATGGCAACATGTCGCCCAAACGCGACTAGAGGCAGTCACATTTAAATGCTTGCGGAAAAATAAGGCGCAAAAGGCGAGGCGCCAATTACGCGTGACGAGAATACTTAGCCAATAAGCTTCTACGTAGTTACTTAGCGCACAAACTATTTACCTACATGACACACGCAGGTGGCGATTATGTAAACATGTTATCTATATTAAAACAATTAAGATATTAATGGATCGCGATACCATCTATTACAGATATCTGCGTAATTTATTATAAGTAGGTACTTTGCAATACTGCAGTAACGGAATAGATAATATCTATTTTGTTATTGCAGCCGTACAATACTTTGTTAAATTGCAATTTTAATGGAAAAACTAGATGAAGTAGTTATATGTGCATGTAATTATTTCATCTAGCTAGCATGTACAGAAATGTGTTATTCACATTAGTGATTCTGAAGTTAAACGTTAGTGATACATGATTGTAAATGTAGTCTTTAATATTTACGATAATTTTCGGACCAAACACTTTCTTTTTGTAGGCCTACTCGCAGTCCAACTCGCTGGTGAGTTGTTTTTCTGCTTAACCAGACTATTGATCAAACACTTCAACCAATCTTAAGCTTATGTCCTCGAACGGTTCCCAATCTACATTCTTCACACCAGCTGAATCAGGTTTAGAGGTTCAAATGAGGATGCAGATTTTGTTGCCAACCTTCTTGTCTTATAAAGTAGGAACGTAATAGTTCTAAATTTAAATAATGTTAAAGGTAAGTGTTCTAACTTTCGATCGAATCAGTAAAAGAAAACTAAAGATCTGATTAAGTTGCTTCCTTCACCCATACTTGAAATTAGGTGAAAAATGTTTCGTGTAACATCCTAAGTACCTACCATAAATTTTGCAAAGAAGTCTTAAACTTACCAAGTTTCTTCCAGAACGATCTCATTCGAAACAGAATGATGTCCATTCGTCCATCGAACTCTTCACGGTTAAACATCTCCTTGATCAGGGCGGGGTCATTCAGGACGATTGTAGGAACTGGTCCCAAGAAGCAGCCGACGACCTTCGTTTTGTACCTCTCCCCTAGCTTTCGGAACGCTTCAGAGAGATTGCTGAACTCGTGCGCCAGAACGATCCAGAAGGCTCCATACACTGGGAGACTTGGGGGCCCTGGGGAAAGAAAGAATTTATAAGTCAAGAAGGTAGTATAACGGTTAACAGCCAATACTGATATCTACAAGGGGGATCACCAGATCACCGGTAAAAATCAACAACAGTATGGCAATCTCAACATGTGTGGTGTCCCTAGCGTTTTTTGGGTCTGCTTCCAGTCTTACCGGATTAATCTGAACACTAGTACTTTGCATGGAGCGACTGCCTCTCTGACCTACACAACCCAGTTAATAACTATGGGTAGTAAAAACTCCTTGGTAAGACTGGTTGTCATACTTTCGAGTCAATGACTACCTGAAACGACTGTCAAAGATCTAGAAATCTTGGAGGATAGGATCCTTCAAGATTTCTCAGTGTATTAAAGACCATGAGTAGTGCCACTAGAGTGTTTGTGATGCAAACAGGTTTTCTTCTCACTTTTTCTAAGTCTGGGACTTAATTATAAAACTTGAATTACCTACTTTTTGATATTGCATCTGAATTCCTAATGTTTTTGTATGTATAAAAAAACCGATTGATCTTTTAAATACCACAAAAACACTAAGGTTATTAAATAAATTACCAAAACTACTTTAATTTTATATACGTGCTCAAAAACTTTTAATGATAAAACAGGACGGTTTTAATAAAAAATTGAAGATCATTGTATTTCATCTTTAGTTCATCTTCAGATAAAATATAACAGAAAAGTTGCAAACAAAAGTAAAAAAAAAAATTCAATTCATTAGATTTTTAACGTAAAATCAATAACTGTTTTGGTAGATCCTTACTACTTAGAAGATTACTTGAAATATGTTGGTACCTGAAGCCATTGCAATTAGAATTTTATTTTCAGGAATCATCAAGCTTTCATATTAAAACCGGGGCTAAAACTCTGATTAAAACCCACTAATGTCTTTTGTTTTCAAATTTACAATCAGTTAATAAGTCCCTGAAGAATTAAGTGGATGTTTTAAAAGTTCGAAGTAACAGGAATAATACGATGTTTGCCATAATCATTCACATCGATTAATAAATAAAAACCGCGGTGCATTTTCATCAATTTAAATGTTTATTATTAAAAAAAAGTTTTTTATATATTTTTATTTGTTGATTCAAAATGAGAAGAAGAAGAGTACCTATTTTGTTCATTTTATTGATTAGCCTCATGGTAGCTTGTAATAAAACGTAATTATTGATTAAAACTTCACAATAAGAAATATCTATAATAGGCTAGTTTCCTATTTTTTTTATTAGTTCGTCTTTTAAATTAGACAAATATAAGGCACACGTATTTTTTTAAATTAGACAAAAAATTACAAAGATATAGCCCATTAAAGTTACGTGAAACGTCACGCGTTGTTGCATTTATTCGCAACAAGTGACGTCACACAAAAATGGACTAAATAGAATGTAATTACTAGCCCATTATAAAGCGCCTTTCTTATTTACAACGCATAAAAATCTTTTTTAGGATTGACATCCCATCTGAAAAAGACACATTCTTGGCTGAAAATACTGAATTCTGTTCTGTTAGTTCTGCTTATCTAAAAAGCTTTCAACATGTAAAGTCTATAAAATACGTACTTTTATAGACATAACAATCCTATAATTGCATAATGCTGTTTGTTATATTAGATATGTATAAACGTCAAACAAGTGATGATAACAGCGAGAGGTGTATCTATGGACGTCACTATCCCCAAATACCAATCCTTACTAATATTATAAAAGCGAAAGTGAGTTTGTTTGAGACATCTTCACGCCAAAATGGCTAGATTGATTTTGCTGAATTTTGGTACAGAGATGGCTGAGACCCTGGGAGACGGACATGGGCTATTTTTTTTAATGTATGAAAATTGAGGGAGACAGAGGGAAAAAAAGGAAAAACTTAGCATTGCTATTACAATAAATAAGGCGCTAGGGCAAAAACTACAGGTGGCAAGTACCTGCAAATCAGGAAAGGGGAACTGTATTACCCCGAATTTAATGCGGGCGAAAGCTAGTTATAAATATGTTTTAGTCTGAATTAGTAGGTAGGCACACTCGACCAAACTTGTCTCGGACAACCGCAAAGACTATTACAGAGAACTACATAAAGCAGACTTAGCAGTATTTATAAACAAACCCGACTCCTGAAAGCCGGTCGTGAGACCGCATTTGAAATATCGATATAATTAAGGACCAAATATTGCGAACCTGTTTTCGACTCGATTTTCAATTGAGATCACTACTGATAAATATATCCATTCTAATGCTAAGTTGGTCTCAAGACATAGTAGACCCTATCTTGTGATCATCTGCTCGTAAAAATCATGTTTGACAGTTGGTTAACTTTTGTTAGTTTGTGTACGGTACGTGAAAAATCTACAACGCGAGTAAATGCGAGTATAAACAGTAATTAACAAAAAAAATATTAAAATTGCATAAAACTTTTTGATCATTCATAAAAAAAATTAAAAGTTATGGACGTTACTAAATCATTATCCTAGGCGATTTAGGGGTCCGGGAGTGTATTTATTCATTTAAAAGCAACTAAAAATCGAATTTTAAAGTTATTTTGAAATTAATGGAGTTCTCAGGTCTAGAATAAGGTGTTCTTTCAGAAAAATTGTGTTTTTAAATTATTGGTTAATGGTGTCAACTACCCAATTATTAGAGTTCTAAATTCAAAAATATTTGATTTTCTTATTTTTAATATTAGGATGTTTAGCGATGTACTTAATGCCTTTGTGTATGTTTCAGTATGAGAAGACAAGACGAAAAACAAATAAACATAGTTTAAAATTGATTAGTGACGAATAGTGAGTGGTTTTCGAGAAATAGGATGCGTTATGAACAATTTTGCACTTTGTCTACTAGGTACCTATCTAAATATCTCTATACTATTTGTACCTACCTAGATGGAAATCTTACGAAAAATAATCAACTTTGATAAGTTAACATTAGGTACAACACATTTTCCAAACGATAGACTGCATAACATGCCACTTGTTGAGTTTTATCAAGATACGTGATCGAATTATCCAGTCATTTGGTGTGATAATCTTTTTTTCCAGCCGACCTCCACTATTGCGTAAAGGTTAGCTAAGAACTTATAGACGAACTGACATGCCATCAGTTGTGATCATGAAAAGGCAAAAGTAAAATGAATTGACCAGTTGACCAGAGGCCTGGCTTTTTTGCCCAAAGAATCAACATTGCCAACCAATGTCGCCAGCCTTCTTCTGGGCCTTATTCCATTGGCGGCGATGTGGATGACTTTGTCGACGACTTTTCGTTCCTTTCCCATATTGGGACTTTTATTTTAAACTGAATAAAAAAGGAGAAGATTGTTTAGTAATGTACGTTCATCAGTTTATGTATGTCTGTTTGTTCCTTTGAAGCACTATACGGATTAAACGCCTGGGCCGATGTATGAGATAACATCATACCAAAAATTCCTGAAATAAAAAAAATGCAAAAAGACTTTCCGGAAGTCGGTGGCAAAAAGTTAACGAAACAAACAAAAGTCACTGACTTCTGGAAGTAAAGTTATTTCCACATATCTTTTGCGATTTTTAAAGTCAGTTATTTCTTTTTACTCTTTATAGTTGTTAAAAAATGTTAGCCACTGAAAAGCTAAATTTGCTGATCGTGCTCAAATTCCTTGCAAAAATACCAGCGGATGCAGGGGACCTAGTCAAGCCAAATTCAACGCCTCTTCAGCAAGGTGTAGTCTATGATGAGAGCTATTTAAAGCCCCTAACATTGATTTATAGGGCTCCGTATATCAAAAGAAAAAATTGAACCCTTATAGGATCACTTTGTTGTCCATCTAGGTGTCTGTTTGTCAAGACCCTTTGTCTCGGGAACGCGTTTAGGTATCGAGTTGAAATTAAAACCATATATTTAAGTTTGTGGTCCCTTGGAGCTGTGACAAAATCAACAGTCTAAGTCTGCGCAATCAAAAGATATGGTCATTTATGTCGCAAATTTGTACGGAACTCTCGGTGCGCGAGTACACTCGCTCTTGTCCGGTTTTTTCCATGACATATGTGACGTCTTACTAACTAATCAAAGACATTGTAAATATATTGAGCAAAGAGCATAGTTAATCAATAAATACCTTTCTGCACGTGTTAGCGCCACTTAAACTTAGCCAATAGCTAATATTGGAATGGCCGGTCACATTGCTTTTTATGTGTCTGGAGTTTAATTATGGACATCACGTTTAAATGTTTGCATCAACAAGTTTCTAGCTTTTAAGGTTACTTAAGTTAGCATGCAGGTGTATTCTATTAATGTGTCAACAGTCAACACATTTATATCTTTGTATTTAAATGAAACTTACTGCATGTAGCTATTAATTTTGAAAAATGTTACACCACAGACTACCTACAGTACGGTTTCTCCTCTTGATTGTCTTGAAAAGTTCGCTTTTAGCGATAAGACCGCTCATTATGTCACCCTATTTATAAGTTGTTTAATGTTATCCTTATTATTTGTATGGTGAACATAATAAAGAATATTCTATCTTTAGCTATCTTACTAGCTCATGTCCGCGTTAAGTTCGGTAAGTATACCAGGGGTCGTTCTACCGGGATTTAAAATAAGTATAGCATATTTTAATCCAGTTTATATATAAACTATCTGTGTGCCAAATTTTACACAAATTCATTCAGTGGTTTTTGCGTGAAAGAGTAACCAATATTTATACTTATAGAGACATTCTCACAAACTTTTGCATTTATATATCTGCACCGCGGCTTCACCCAAGTAAACTGGGATATTATCCATCAATCTTCACATCTTCGAATCACTCTATCTATTACTGAAATGCAAATTCGTTGAGTATCTACCTAGTTTAAAAGATTTAAACGAAAGAATTCATTTTATACTACGTAAAGATTACTTGTCTGTTTGCGTATATTTCGGTCATTACTCCAGGGTGTTGTAATATCGGAATAAAAAGATCGTTAGTTTCTTCTTGAAAGAGTAAATAATCGCATTCATCCTCAGAAACTTTTGCATTAATATTATTAAGTAAGGAAGTAGGAAGATATGATGTTGTACCTATTGCATTAATAGTCAACATGAGGTGCTTATATTAATAATGTATAGAACCAAGGTAGGCTAAAAATAAACGCCATTAAATAGATAGATTCACACTCTTATTCTCGTTTTCGCAAACACTAAGCGAATATCGCTAGCCTTTTTTTGCAGATTGGAAATCATCAAATTACTTCCCCCGTTCACCCGGCGGAGCGGGGGGAGTGTCAGAATTTTGCTAAGCTTACCGCTGACATTTTGCATGAACTGTCAAATTCGAAACCGAAGCATCGAATCATGAGCTCTGCAATTCAAAACACTGAACTTTGAATGCAAGATGGGTCACCTTGGTTACCTTGGTCATTGACATTAATAATTTATATTACAAGTTTAATATCAACGGGGAGGGGAAAGAAGATAATACCTCCCCCCCGCCCGCACCCTTCCGTGCCCTCCCGCGTTTGTTGGACCGATTAATCATAAAAACTGGCCGTCCAAAATTATACACATAAGGGTCAAAGACATGGTATACATTTGAGTCGAATGATACCTATCTTTTTTTAAGAGACAGCAATTTTTTTTAATTTTCGATTACGGTGCCCCATGATGAAAGTTGATTATTTTGATGGTCTGCATGTTGGTCAGTTCAAAACTTGTGGCGGTTCGGAAGTTAGCTGCGAGTGATGGTCTCCGCATTTGACAGTCAGACAATGCGTTCTCTGCACCCCGATGATACCTAAATTTGTGTTCTTGGAAGTTTTATGTTAGACTAGCTGGCGCCTGCGGCTTCGCCCGCGTGGTATCGAAAAAAAAAATTCTACTTATTTGTTATTCCAAACTATAATCTACCTCTGTGCCAAATTTCATCAAGATCCATTTAGCCGTTTTGACGTGAAAGAGTAACAAACTTCCATACATCCATCTATTATCACAAACATTCGCATTTATAATATTAGTAGGATGTTCCGATCCGGCATTTACTTGAACATTATACAAAATCAATGTGTTTAAAATGAGAATAGTATTGAGATTGCGAAATGTCGTGACATCAAATCTGTCAAATCGAAGAAAATTAACTAAGGTTAGCAAAACAGATAGGTTTGATTATGATTTCGGTTTAAGTCAGCTTTGTGGGGAGAGAAAAAATGATATACGCTATATTAATTTATTTATTGCCAAAAAAAAATACAAAAAGGATTTAGATTGACCTCCAATTAGGACTTTTAAAGACTATCAATAAATATCATGAATTAGCCATAATAAACCAAAATAAGACGTTCGATGGCATAAACACATTGAATAAGCCTGTCGCTTCTAAGATCGTAAAAAGGTTATAAAAGGACACCTAACAATAACAAGATGAAGATTTTATAAAAACAAATTCGTATCTTTACGCGAACAAGCCGACTAAATGTTACTTTTTGACTCGTAAAACCATTCGTCTATTAGGTAGGTGCCATTAAATTAACGATAATATGTAATTTGAAGATAACATTAACAAGATAATATCTATTCAAAATATTATTAAGGATTTATGTGTAAGTAACATCTTTTGCTTACCATACTTTAATGTCAATTTTGACAGGAAGAGAACTCACAAGATGGCGCGAGCTCAGTCCTGTTCTCGACGTATTTGGAATATGCAACATGTATCATAAAAGTGCGGTAATATTTAGGTTGCGGTTTTTGTAAAGACCAACAATCTGAGCAACTTAGACAGGGTGGATTGGAATCATTATTCCCTACATTTACTTTTTTTAACGATAATCAAACCGTATCCGGTTCAGCCAGTATAAGACAGTACAGTTTATACCAACTGTCCTATACAAAATTTCAACAGATATTCGACCAAAATTCCCTCTTTCTTCGACGACTTTAAAATACAGACCCTTACTGAAACACGCTGTAGATTGTTTTGTTTAAGGTCATTCAATCGTGTCCGTGTTTGCTTATCAGAATAACTAGAAATCCAAACATAAATATAAAATATATTAGGTGATATGATAAAAATCGGGGTTATTATTTCTAATCATAAGAACAGGCACTATCGACTGAAGTAGGTGCCGACGCATAAAACCAAGTATCTAAGATCTAGTAAACATAATATTACGCCACGCCTGTAATCTCCGACGGGTTAGACAAAAGTGCATGTAGTTACAACCACTTTTCACCATATCAGTCTTTAAACTGACATGGTTACTGTCATTATTATTATAACTTAAACGGGATTTTTACCATGTTATTTGATTCGAGTATCCGATATGGCGGCGATGTTGCAAACGCTAGGATCAGTGTTAAGAAGTTATTGCGGTGGGTGTTTATGAGCAGATAAAACGATCTACCTACCCTTATTTATTCGTTTTTTGCGTCACTCTCGTCACAACTCGATTTTGCTCTCGACACACAAAACTCACTGTATCAAGCGACCGATGAATTCGAAATTCAATAACACTTTGAATACAACACCAACGTTTTTGGTCTAGTAAACATTAATGCAAAACACAAAAAATTATACTCGTACCCTAAACGACAATTAATCTTTTCTTTTGTATATTTAAAGAAACGTTGTCCCAATTCTATATAGGAATTTCTCCTGTATCGTGGGTTCGTTTACAAACACTTAAACTCACATACACAGACAGCCAGACCTGGAACAACTACCTGTCGGTCACTCGATCTGATTTTAATTCAAGAAGTGTTAAGTTAATCGATTTGTGTTGTCTGTACTGTAAATAATATAGTACCTAGTACATCAATCTACCAGATCCATGTAAGCATGCTGCCAACGTAATATAGATTTAAGCTAGCTAATAATAAGGTTATAAAAATCAAAACTGACAAAGACAGTGGGCACTAACATTAATTATAACATTTAAAACGGGATATTTACAATGTTAACGATAGACTGTAAACTTGTAACATGTTATTCGCAATCATTGCGTATGCAACTGCACCGGAATATCTGCAACTCAAAATAAATACTAAACATGCTAAACACATTAAATGTTATAAATAATAATAAGGTTGTAACAATGCATAGGTACCTAATGTCATTATGGCCAAGCACGGAGCCTCATGGACGCTTTTACCGGGCCCTTCATGTAGATTTCATAGCCCCCTTATCCTGGCTACGCTTTGGTGACCTCTTTGGGGATGCCGAAAGTTTTGTCCGTGCAATAATGGACGACGTTATGATGACGAATAACTACAGGAAATGCATTGTGAAGGATGGCACGGTTGATAATTTTCGGACATGCCACATTCCGGGAGAATATCGAGAGGGTTATCTCGTCTGGCTAGCGGAGAGTACTTACTTTGAACCTAGTGGAATCAGAAGTGCCATACAATAAGTATGTGCCCGACCCAATTCTCGAAGATGGGAATATCTCGTTGTATTGGGATTGATCTATCGTCACTAACACTGATGTTGCCTGACATTGTTGTGATAGATCGATTTGAGCGTCGCCCAATGTTGATGATCAGAAAAAGAATAAGCAATTCAAGTTTCTAGCTTTGGTTCGCGAGGTTGTCGACACGTGGCAAGTGAATGCAGCAGTCATTGTGCCGTTAGCCGTGTCGGCTCATGGCTTAATGGCCAATAGCATCGACCAACATCTTAGAAGGCCTTCGCCCGACTGCTGGATCAGGTATTTGATTCAGAAAGCCGTACTTATGGATAAGGCACGTATTGTTAGGAAGTTCCTCTCTCAACAGCCTTGAACCACTGGTAGCTCTGACCCTGTTCCCGATGCAGGTGGTCTACTATGTTATGTACTTTTTTATGTTAGGATATAAAAAAAGACGTGTTAAAATTAATAAACGGAATAATACCTAAATAATTAATAAAACTAGCCAATATTTGAGCAGACTCGAGGCTGCTAAAGTTAAAAATAGAGCTAATCATTATGACTTCAAATATGTGGAATATAATTATGTTTTTAGATGTGTATAAAAATATCTTAGTAGAAGACAAAACTAGTCTTATAATCACGTGAGTTTTAAAGAGAGGGGAGGGGGTTATAAAAATATCTCGATCCCCCAATCGTGATTAACCCCTTGTAGATCTACGCGAGAAACAATGTGTTTTTAATTGTGTCTGTAATTCCGGCATACAAGCGGTTAATCGTCATATTTTTCTGACTGATGTGACAATCACGAGTCGTTTGTCTTGGTATGGACATGTAATGAGGAGGGATGAAGCACATGTGACTAAAAGTGATGGATGAAAAATGATGGCCTGAATGGATCTGAATGTTGATGGACGGAGAGCGAGAGGAAGGCCAAAGAAAGGATGGATGGATTGTGTAAGGAATGGTAGAGTAAATGTTGCCGTGACGTCTGATAGGGGAGAATGGAAGAAAAAACGTGTTGCGCCGACCCCAAATAGAATGGGACAAGGGCAGGAAAATGAAAATGATGATGTGATTTCGTGGGACGATGAAAAATAATGTATTGATGTAGAAAATATTTTTTTCCAGTAAATAATTAATAGCAACTGCAAAGGCTGAGCAAACGATTTTGTTATTTAATTATTATTTTTGTCGGTTCTACTCATTTGATCGTTTCAATAAAAACAAACACACTTTTTTCATTACAAAGCAGCATATTTATATTTTGATTTTCATTCTCAAAATTCACAAACATTTAAAAAGATGAACAGGTAAATAAAAAATCTATAAGAAATTAAAAATAAAATAATCTCCTTACCTGGCGGGAAATTATCCGGTCTTTTGTATGCATTCCTATAAAAGTACACTATTAAATAAGGTATTAAAAGAGCAACGACTATTGCGGCAATCATTATAGATGTGTCACTTTAATTACTCCCAATTAAATAATAATGATTTATTAATATGTCGGGCACTTATTAACAACCGACATCGATTGGAGCCGTCCACACGCGAACTGCACACAAATAACAACACTCAAAGGCTCTATATACGTGAGTACGCAGGCACTGTGATAAATAAAGAATGCCCAATTAAACTTGACACGCGACAAAGTAAGGAACTACCGCAAAAAGTACTGAATTCTCGATTATCTGTGATATTTTCCTTGGACTTGCAGCGCCACTTATATTCCAAGATATGCTGGTTGTTAACAAAACATGCAATAAGATGATGAATTCGATTATTCAATGATGTCACTTATTATACCTATTTTGTGCGGCAATCATAATTCGTAATCTTAAATAAATAACTAATTTGAAGGATATTATCGAACAATATGTCCGCAGCCTTTATAATCTTTATATCGGAAATTTTCCGGTTGTTGTTATGTAAAGTATCTGATTTGCAGCAGGTATATTATAGTGGGTAAGTACCTACCTATAACTACTGGCATCACTGCATTGAAAACTTTGAACCCACACGATCCACATCGATGTATAGTATCGATGTACAGATCAGCGTGGATTTTCCAATTAATATATCGTTTAACTAATTGACAAAAAAAAGGATGCATTAGTTTATAGATCTACAGCATAGCATAATCATCAGTCTATAGTATCAAAAATCTAATCAAATATAAATAAATAATATGAAATAAGCCTGGAGTGTAAATGAGGTGCTCTTTCTCAAACGATGAGGCCCATATTTCGTGCATGTCCAGTGTGTCATTTCTATATTACAAGAACGACAGAAGGTGCCCAAGATGTAGCCTAGTTCTGTCCCCTTTCAGTGTAGCTTGCTATCGATACGCTAAGAAGAAGAATAGAAGAGGAAGATATCATCATCATCTTCCTGTCCCAGTCCCGTGTTGCTTGGGGTCGGCGCAACACGTTTTTTACTTCTATTCTTCTTTGAAAACCGTTGAATTTTAATTAAATCATTCCTTAAGCAATCTTATCCATCTGTTTTTGGTCTTCTTTGCCCTGAAAGTAATGTATGACTCCGAAGTTAAGATCGTAAAACAAGCTGGGTTCAGCGAGAGTCACGCAGCACGATAATTCTCCTCCCTCCTCCCCGCCTTAGAAAGCACGATAAAAGTGCAAAGTCGCACCCATGACCTCGTAAGGGCCGTCCGGAGCTCTCTACATATAAAGAAAGTCAAGAAAGTGCACTACGTGTGATGCAGTATGCACATGGAGCCTGTTCAATTTCCGTGTTTTATTCCGATGTCGAAACTTGTCCATTTTAGGTGATTGATCGAGAAAACCTTTCACCTTTGATAGAATGATAGTGACGCAGAAGGATGACTATTGTTATTTTGAAGTTCGCACAAGGAGCAAGCAACTACGCAATCCATATTGATTTGATAACGTACTGCATCGATGCGATTTTGATCGTGTAGGTACGTACATTAGTCACAGATAATCGCTTTAATCTTTTAAAAAGGCGTGGTATGGACCTCACTTTATATATTAGGTAAATAAGTTTATATTGTGAACTTCAAATTACTTGCTTTTAATTACTTTTAATTAGATATAGCTGTTAATGTTGCAAGTTTTTAATATTTTGGTGTAGTGATTCGCCCCTTACGAAATTCTTTTGATCAAATTCAATCATAAAAGGTTTCTTTAGCCAGAGAAATTCACAAGTTATGACACCAGAAGATTTGGTTGATTGTTAATTTTGCCGGTGACACTGATAAAAAAATAGTCTAATGTTTCTGGGAGAAAAAATAAAATAAATTATTTTCAGGGTTCCAAATAGCCCCCGAATCTAAAACAGTCAGACTATTGATGTTTTAAGAAAAAAATATTGACTAAAAAATCTTCCTCCAATCAGGGGCAAGTTGGGGTGTCTAATATACAAGGGAGCGAGAAGCTACACATATTACGGGGGGCAAGCGGAGCTTACACATTTTACGGTTACAGATTTTGCTAGTTAAAAATACAAAAGGGTGGAAATGGTTAATATTACTTTGGTGTATGTATATTACTATTCAGCTCTTACATTTTAACTTCTTAGCTTTTACATTTGAAATAGAAATTAAAGTATTTACGAAGGACGCGTTCGTGTTCCAACAGCGCCTCATAGACATGGCAGCAATACAGGTGGGCCTGCTAGGGCCACTGCATGCTGGGGTTTCGGGTTGTTCGAGAGAGATACCGCGGCCCCAGAAAACAAAAGGCAAAAGAAGGAACATGGTTGAGTTTAAGGCAGTAAAAGTCTGACACCGCTCCAGGCAAAACGGGAGGGCCGGTTTGCCCGGAGCGGGGTAAATTATTTGATGATATCCCATGCCTAAAACTCTAACGATTCCTGTAACTAGTGGAATTTATCAATTACTCTACGAAAGGTTCTTACTGTGTAACGTACAGGGTGATTTATTAGAATGAGTTTCTGCCACTCCTATAAACATCACATGTCACTAACATGTACTACTACACCTCTGCCTTACCCTTTATGGATAACAATCCATAAAGGGTAAGGCAGAGGTGTAGCTAATATAATAGTATGTACATACGATGACAGCTCCAACTATTATAACCTGATCTCTCTAGGACGGATCGCACACCATAGTTCAGAGATCACGATCAGGTTAAAATGGTTTTGTATAGGTTGATGTGACGTCGTGTGTACACACAAATTTCGCCAGTTAAGTCCCAGGCAAGCTTTTCGCCATCACCATAGCTATTTATCAATTCCGGGTGGAAAAATCCAATATTCCAAGGTCCTCGGAATCGAATCCAGGAATCAAATAAAGGCAGACTGCATGCTCAGCAGTCACTTTTTAGCAAAGGGTAACAGACAATGATCACAAACATGCAAGTTTCTGATGAGAGACTTATGGAATAAGAAATGCTGCGCTGACCCCAAATACATTCGTTTAAGGGCAGGAGAATGATGATTACGTTTTGGTAAAATGCGTAAATTATAACAATTAAATAAACTAAATATTGACCTGGCTCGCGAGATTGTCGACTAGTGGGGTGTGGATTCAGCGCTCATTGTGCCGATAGTCGTTACAGAAAATGGCTTAATTACCAACACCTGACGAGGCTCTCGTTAGAGAGCTGGATCAAGGGTTTGATTCAAAAAGCGATACTAGACACAGCTTGTATCGTTAGGAGGTTCCTCTCACTGGAGCCCTGACTGCCGGTTGCTTGGCAGGGTCCATTCCCGATACCGGTGGACTACTATTTTTTGTATTTTCGAAATGTTTTTTTTTATAAGACATTAAAATATGGTGTTAAAATGAATAAACGGAAAATAAACTAATATATATAATTATAATTACAGTAACAAAAAGCTGTGCCACGAAAAAACTCCGTCTCAACGCTGTCAGCTGGTTAATACATAAATTTTTAAATTCTTGATTTATCATTTCGGGCAAGAGATGAATTTAGGTAGATTTTAATACCCAATTTATAATCTAACAGTCACCTTCAAATGTGTATGTGAAAGGGTTATTAACACGCTGACAAGAACGAAAATACCTTATCCTTCCTTTGAAAGTGACCAACTATTTTATTTTGCTCAGTGACTGCGCTATATTACTAAATTTTGCGCAGAAACTGGGTTGGATAGTATCATTTGGGTCAGATTGTAACCTATGAACCAAGTGACGAACTATGCCATACTTATATACATATTTGATATTTATTTAGCAAGTAAAATTCTGACTGTTACTGCTTTATGACTGAATCTCTAAAATTAGTAATTAGCAACGCATAATTTATGTATTTGACGTAGTGTGTACTTGTGGACTCTTCATACCTAAGCCGGTTGGCATATCTGCGAGCATGGTCTTAAGAGGGTGCCCTTTGCATGTAGGCACCAGAAGGTAACATGGTGTGTAGGTAGAGTTCATTAGGACACCTCTATCCATCCCTTCGGAGATTTCGTAATATTATGCATACAGTACTACGTGCCTACTTTAATTGACTCGACTCGACTGGTCTCTTAGCTGCTATGGTTTATTTTAATGTATTTATTCTTTAATTGATATTCGACTGCTGCGCTGCGTATTGTGGGTGATCTCCGCACGGAACAAATATTTGTTTGATTCTGTAGTTGTTCCGGGTCTGGCTGTTTCTGTATGTAAATTTAAATGTTTGTAATACAGGGGAAATTCCTAGTGCGGGGCAACGTAAGAGAAAGATATTGCAGTAAGAGAAGACCTTTGTCTTTATTTTCCACGACGTTGGTCTAGCTAGAGTCTAGAAGACTTACGAATCAGCACTGTCTCAGCGGAAGCTACCCGCGGTTAATATGTGAAAACATATCAGATCAATATAACCGGGATACCTCAACCCCTGTCATACAGGTTGCCCTAGTTCAGGGGTTGAGACCACAATGATATTATTATAATGTTTAATGATCTCAATCGTCGTGCTCTTGCCACCGCCGGGGTGCCAGCTGTCTAAGAACCAACTGGCTTGGTCGTGGTGGACGCAAATATCACAATTTGATTAGTAGTTATGTTATTGAGCCGTTTGGGGTTGAAACTCTAAGGCCATGGGGACCGAGTGCCCATATAGTATTTCGAGAAATCGCCAAGCGGTTGGTCGACTCTTCTAAGCATTGCCATTCATCCATTGACTGCGATGCGGACGAATTTTTTGACGCCCTGTTATTATTAGTCTGTGTCTATCTATAGTTTTAAATAGTAATTAATTTAATAAACGTGAATACAAGCAAAAAAAAATCAGTAATGTTAAATGATATAAATAAATAAAATAAATATCTTGGGACAACTCACACACGGCTATCTGATCCCAAGCTAAGCAGAGCCTGTGTTATGGTAACCAGACAACTGATATACATACTTATATAATTTATAAATACATACATATTAAGATAAATCACACCCAGACACAGAACAAACAATCATGCTCATCACACAAAGTTTGTTCTAGGTGGGAATCGAACCCACGACCTCCGGCTCAGCAGTCAGGGCCACTAACCACTGGACCAACAGGCCCGTCAAACCTATTGATATACCTATTGAAGTTGTAGAAATAGCTGTGTCGACGGCGTGTTCGTGTTCAAAACGCGCCTCATAGATGTTCCTCCGCCTGCCGGGATTGCGGGTTGTTCGATAGACATACCGCGGCCCCAAAATATAAAGGGCACAAGAGCAGGAACATGGCTCGGTGGAGCACACAGTGGCGGTCTGCCTGCTTGGGCGGAGCACCGTGCCCTCGCAGAGGCGATCGGCGACGGCGATCGCACGCGTCCGGCCCTGGCTCAGTCCATGGTCCGGAGCGAGAGGGGGTGGGAAGCAGTCACCTCCTTCTGCAAAGCAGCCATGCTAGCGAAAGAGGTGACCGGGCGTTTGAGGGAGAAAACCTCAAACCAACACAGCCGCCGCGGGAGATGCCGGCCATCGTAGGTGCGGGCCTGTGTAAGGTGAGCAATGGGTAGCTGGGCAATGGGTCCGTCTATTGACCGTGTCGACGGCGTGTAACTATTCCACGCGCGCCTTCACACAAACAGACGTCAGCAAAGCAGAGGGGTCTGCCATGGCCAACGCCTGCCCGGGGTTGCGTGTTGTTCAAAAGAGATACCGCGGCCCCGGAACATAAAGGGCAATAAGAAACATGGATCGGTTTTATTCAGTACAAGTCTGACACTCCTCTGCCGCTCCGCCCAGAGCGGGGGAAGTTATTTGATGATAATCCATCCGCAAACAAAAGTTGTTCAAATTTATTTATTTTCAGAGTAGGTATGTTTTATATAGGTTCGTATTTTTTAAACCACCCCTACCCCCAACCAAGTAATTGAAAAATATGCACATCATTACTGGAAAATCAGAATATCCGTAATTTTCTTAATAATCAGGCTTCCATAATAATCCATCTAACTACTTGATAATAGCACATAAGTTGCAAATGCGATCAACTAACTAATTGTAGGCCATTACATTAAACAAGGCAATAGCTTCAGGACATTTTCATTTTCTTCTATAACTTCACTTAAGTCAGCTGAAAAATGCGTTTTCAAATTATAAGAGATTTCCTTTTAAAGAAAAGTTTTAATTTTGACCGGCCTGATATAGATCTGTATAATTTCCACCCACAGTTACGGGTTTCCCTTGCTGTCAAAGGGATTTTCTTCAATAACATGACTTCGCGAGTCAGGTTTGTAATTTAAACCATTAAATTAAACTAAATAAGATACCCTGTAAAACCTTCCGGGGACATATCGATTGCCCGGAACTTCATACCCTTCTCTGCCAGCTATTCGTGCCCGACAAAGACATCGGACACCGTCAGAACCGCCAACACAATCTTTTCGCTCAACCTTTCTCCAAAACTGAGAGCTGAATCGGAATCGCCTATGTGTCGTATTTTAAAGATGCTCAACACTCTCCTGATTGCCCACCCTGACCCTGTGATGTGTTTGAGGATGAACGGAATAAAGTCATGCTAGTAATATGTCTGGTGTTTTGTGAAACAATGGATGCAACACTGTTCCATGTTAGTTTTAATTGAATGAACCTAGTGTAAGTTGTTCGTTTCTATGTTAATTATTGTAATTGGTGTAAAACCGTTTTTATTAACTATAAATAAATAAAAGATTAATTATATCCTTATCCTTACTATCCTTACTAATATTATAAAAGCGAAAGTGAGTTTGTTTGTTTGTTTGTTACCTTTACCTCACGTTTTAATGGCTAAACCGATTTTGATGAATTTTGGTACAGAGATAGTTGGGAACCAGGAGACGGACATAGGCTAACTTTTTTAAAAATAAAGTGGGATGTGAGGGAGAAAGAGGAAAAAAAGAGTAAACTTAGCGTTGCTATTACAAATCAATGAGGCGCAAGGGGAACTGTATTACCCCGTATTTAACGCGAGCAAAGCCGCGGGCAAAAGCTAGTGACTCTATAAATAGGTAACTATTGCACATTAAGCATTGTCATGTTCATAAAAAAAACAGATAACTACAAAATGTCGTTGTTGTTATGCATGTCATAACATGAGTACTTATGCAATTATCAAATGTGGTCCGCAAATTTTGATCTTGATGTTTCAACGTCAGAAAAATATTAACGTACCTAAAAGTGTGCAAAACAAATCTTCGTGTGCAACAATATCCCATCCAAAAATAACAACAATGAAAATATCTCAAGTTATAGATAAGGTACCTACCTACTAGTGAACAATAATTACAAGGCAATCTGTGCCGCTATCTGCCGATTGTTTGGATGACCTTTCTATGGATCACAGAAACATATTAGGGCCTTACGAGACGATAACAACAAATCCTAACATCAAAACCCGCACCACATTATCAAAAAGACTGTATTGTGGTGAGCACACGGTGAATGCAATCGTGCAGATGCGAAATTCGATCTGCAAAACGGGCTGCGCTGGGCCGGGGCTACTTCATTGATAGTTATGTATTTGAACAGTTTCGGGTTTAATACTGGGACGTCCGAGTTTCCACCTAGTATTGCAGGACATTGCAAAGCGGTTGGTATCAGGAGGGACAACCTGTCGGCAATATTGCCCTCTAAGGTGGCAATACTGCCAGCCTTCTGAGCACTTTCCCCGTCAACAGTAATACTGACGAATTTCTTGACGTTATTTTCTTTCAGAAAAGTATTGTGTGTGTAGCCCTATTATTATTATTTTCAGATTCGTGTGGCCTGCTATTTGCATTCAACTATCCATTGCATGGTTGGTCCTGGAGGAAATATTTATATGGCACGGAGTTACGATCCGGGACTATTCTTACGCAACTGAATGCTTCTGTTATTGGGTAATCCTCGGATGTATTCTTACTGTAAGCTGCAGTATAATCACTAAAACTGACATGATCCGGGACGTCGTATTAAAAATGAACGAGGATTTCATCTTCGTTTGCGGTCTGGGTCCCAAATACAGGTAACAAAATGTTGAATACGCCTTAAAACTTCCTATGAAATAATATTGCTATTGAGTCGTTCACTCACATTTGCAAGCCTGTGTATCTTGCCATACTTTTTATTAGGGTAACTGTACCTCAAAAGGAAAAAACGGAATCCGAAAACTCGTGAAGGTATTGAGTTGAAATTGAAACCATATTCTTAAATTTGTGGTGCCCTGGATTGGTGAAAAAGTCAATTTTAAAAGTCTTCAATTCAAAAGATGATGATGTCCGTTAATGTCGCAAGTTTGTACGGAACATGATTTATGATTCATTATACGAATACAATACGAATGTAGGTATGTACGAACATGAATCTGAAAAATACACAACAATTTTGACCCCGACAGGGTCATGGAGCCAAGTGGACAGACGGTTGGTGGAACAGACAATATCAAGTTAGAGTTGTTCACGATTAGGTAAACGTATTGTAGGACGCCCTGCTACATGATCAATTGACTAATTAAAAAAACGTGGCGGGCTGTGGTTGGATGCGGGCTGCCGAGGACCGGGATGGTTGGCACTCTTTGAGGGCTCATAAGCCTACCCTCAAAGAAAGCCCAATCAGGCCGAGTCGAGCCGAGAGATCTTTGAGCCGGGCCGAGTAGGTATCTTTTTGGTTTGTTTTCAACAACAAATGACCACACCACACCACAACCAATTTTTAATGCGAGATCGAACACAAAGGAAGGCGTGCGTTCAAGAAAAGAGTACTTACTATTACTATGGTCATGTCCACACAAGTGGTGAATGCAAGTGCAATATCATCGGGCCTGTGGACGGTGAGCAATGGGTAGCTCACGTCCGTCCGTCTATTGACGATTGTGTTTCACGCGCGCCTAAAAGAGATGTCAGCAAAGCAGAGGGGTTTACCAGGGCTTCCGCTGCCGGGGTTGCGGTTGTTCGAAAGAGATACCGCGGCCCCGGAACTTAAAGGCAATAGAAGGAACATGAGTGGGTTTTGGTCACTACAAGACTGACACTCCCCCCGCTCCGCTTAGAGTGGGGGAAGTTATTTAATGATTTCCCACCCCAAAAAAAGTGCAATATCACACTTTTTGCGGTCTGAAGTCAGTCAGTCAGTCTTGTCTCCGCTCTGGGCGGAGCGGGGTGGAGTGTCAGACTTTAATGACTAAAACCCTTCCATGTTCCTTCTATTGCTCTTACGCTCCAAGGCCGCGGTATCTCTTTCGAACAACCCGCAACCCTGGCAAGCGGAGGCCCCTCTGCTTTGCTGAGCAATATCAACCCTTAATTGCTTTATTTTTCGACATTTACGTAGTTGATAAAAGGTTACTGTAAAACGGATGCTTATAAAAACAATAAATTTACAAATCGTTCACAGAGTTCAAACAAGTCGCGATATTTACTAATCTTATCATTTGCTTTAATTAGTATTCGTAAAACATATGTTTTAGTCAACCACAGTATAATAAGACACGTGATTTTGAATTCACGTCAGAGATAATTGGTTAGGTACCTACATACCTATTATCAAATAACTTCCCCCGTTCTGAGCGGAGATGGGGGGAGTGTCAGCCTTGTTCTGACTAAAAAACACCCATGTTTCTTATGTCGGGGCCGCGGTATCTCTTTCGAACAACCCGCATCCCCGGCAAGAACTCCATCGGTTTAGGGAGTATACTATCTTAGTACTAAAATTCATCAAAAACGGTTTAGCCATTTAGGCGTGAAGACGTAACAAATAAACTTACTTTCGTTTTATATTATTAAGGCGATATATTAAGCGATATAACTGTTATTAAAGGATATATATATTAGTAAGGATTTTTTCACGAATGGAAAATTATCAAATAACTTTCCCCGCTCTGGGCAGATCACGGGGGAATGTCAGATTTGTACTGACTAATACCCACCCATGGTGTTTATATTGCCCTTTATGTTCCGGGGCGGCGGTATCTCTTTCGAACAACCGGGCAACCCGCAATCCCGGCAGGCCCCTCTGGTGTACTGCAGTCTGAATTGGAAACGTCAAACACATGAACCCACTTAGCTAAAATGTGCACAGCATGCGCAGCGGTGGATTTCCACCTTCATTTTAATTCTGAATACGTTCAAAAGTCAATTTTTAAAAACGTTCAACATAAATTATCCGTAAACTGATAGTTGATAGTTTTATATAAGTAATTTTCTTCTTTCTTTATATAGATATGTTCGAAATCCATCATTTGAGCGGATCAGATTAAAATGGCTAGGACTTTCCTAGTAAAGCTTTCCTTACTTCCATTTTTTTTTTCAGAAAACCTTTCTTAGAAGTGCAGCTTCTTATTTGGCAGTTATGCTTCGCTTGGTTTACTTTCATCACCTTCATAGGCTGCTTGTACTTGGTATTACCAATAGTTAGACTGGTCTACCAGAGCCTGTTCGCGACAATTGATGAGAACACAAAGAGACCACTTCAATTCCCTATGTGGCTGCCACACGATGACCCCTACAGAACACCAAACTATGAGATATTCTTGTTCACACAATCAGTCATGTGTTTAATTGCTAAGGAAACTTTTTGCGGTGAGTACTATAGCGAAACCTTCGCGAAGCGATCAACCATGCATTCTGTACATAAAACCAAGTTACTCGATACAAAAAAAAAAAAATGCTGTGCCCCGACTTTTTTGTGGGTAAAAATGATGTTTTATAGTAGAACTCATTATTGCGCATTTTGTTTTTTTTTTGTGTTTATGGATTTATTGAATAGTACGGGGGTCGGGCGATATTTATAGTAAAATTAAAAACTTGAAGTACTTTTACACTCTTATATGTCGCTGTAGTATACAAATGAAGGTTAGGCCAGTCGTAACGTCGATATTAGTAAAGTGGCATGTACACACGGCGACAGATCAACCTATACAAAACCAGTTTATGCGGATCTCTCATTGTACCTACTTGAAATTTATGGTGTACGATCCGTTGTTGAGAGAGCAGCATAAACTGGTTTTGTATAGGTTGATCTGTCGCCGTGTGTACCTACTTATTATTACGTGTGACCATCGAAGCACACAAATGTTCCTTAGGGGTAGGTATAGCGAGAGAAAACTTGTAGCGTATGACAATCTTGTAACATAGCAAAACCGTAGCGCAAGAAATCTCGTAGCGTAAGACAATCTTGTAGCATTGAACAATCTTTGTGTAAGAAAACTCGTAGCGCATAACCTTCGTAACATAGAGGAATCATAGCACGAGAAAACATGCGCGTGTATGGCGCGAGCACTTGCATGAGCATTTGAGCGATGAATAGTGCGAGACTGAAGTACTGGATACAAAAATCAGATTTTTGCATAGACACATAAGTTACGATTATGACGAAAAAGCCGAATCCAACATCAATTAAATTAAAACTTTTGCTTTCAGTATACGTCTACACGTTATTTCACATCTTACTGCATTACTACGCAATAATGAACATGATAATAATAGACTTCGGCGTGATATTCGAGGGTTTGGACAAATCTGTGGTGCAGCTACCTCGACATGATGCACGTCGAATAGAAGCACAGCTCATTCTCAACGCGAGGATTGGACGGATTGTGACATGGCATCGTTCAGTAATAAAGTAGGTATTTCAAGACTATTCTCAGGTGCAATCGGATTTTTCACAAAGCCATTTTTTATTTCGGGTGGGAAATCATCCAATGACGTCCCCCGCTCTGGGCGGAGCGAGGGGGCATGTCAGACTTGTACTGACTAAAACCCACACACGTTCCTTCTATTGCCCTTTACGTTTCGGGGCCGCGGTATCTCTTTCGAACAACCCGCAACCCCGGCGGCAGGCGGAGGCTCTGGCAAGCCCCTCTGATTTGCTGACTCTGTTTGAGGCCCGCGTGAAACACGAACGCGCCGTCGACACAGCCTGTCGTCAATCGACGGACGGACGGTGAACTACCCATTGCTCACCGTCCACAGGCCCGCATCTACGGTGGCCGGGAGTCGTCTGGCGTCTCCCGCGGCGGCTGGGTTGGGCAGATGTTCTCTCCCTCAAACGCCCGGCCACCTCCTTTGCTAGCATTACTGCTTCGCAGAAGGTGGTGACCGCTTCCCATTTCCTCTCGGTCCGGACAATGGCCTGAATCAGGGCCGGACGCGAGAGATCGCCGCCGCCGATCGCCTCTACGAGGGCACGGCGGTGCTCGGCCCACGCTGGGCAGATCGCCACAGTGTGCTCAACCGTGTCCTCCGGGCGATCGTCACAATGGTGACACCCGGGCGTTTCCTCCCGCCTGATGATGTGTTTCACAAAGCCTTCAAGCAAGCATTCAGTACCTACATCAAAACAAACTCGAGGTAAAACATATTGGTGGAAATTCAAATACTTATTTTTTTTGGTAAATGCACGGTAGATATTCGGCAAGACTGTGTGCCGCGCTTAAAACTTTGTAGGTAGTGCTGATGGATCGATGCATTTAATAGTAGGTAGGTAGAGGTCATGGAGGTATACAAAGTACCTAAACTTTTAACATTTAAAACTTGTATTTTTTTTTAAACATGTGTAAAAGTTGGAACTTTCACCACCGATATCTCCGTAACAAGAAGCTTGTGTTAACCGCGCCAGGACAAAAAAGTGTCATAATAACGGGGAGAACAAGTGGTTTTCTGCTTCGTTTAAGGTCTTGCACTCATTTATTAATTTTAGCGTTATACGTATCAGCCATATGATCAAAATGTGTTCAGCGCAGCGCAGCCGCGATTTTTAAAATTCCAGTAGGTTCTGCCCACTTAATAACCAAGTACGAAAATCTAATAAATTCAGGATGATAACATTTTCAAAGTGGCTATTACGTTTTAGATGCTCAGAAAAACTTCAGCTGCACACGTAGATAAATAGTAAAGATATTCCTATAACAAGTTGATTTTTACTCGCACGGTGGCACCCTTTTCTCCGCCTAGCCTAAATTATAACTGACTAGCTTTCTCCCGCGGCTTCGCCCGCGTCAAATTTGGGGTAACACAGTTCTCCTTGCGCCTTATTGATTTGTAATAGCAACGCTAAGTTTTGCCTTTTCTTCCCTCTTTCTCCCTCACATCCCACTTTTTTCAAAAAAATATTAGCCTATGTCCGTCTCCTGGTTCCCAACTATATCTGTACCAAAATTCATCAAAAACGGTTTAGCCATTAAAGCGTGAAGAGGTAACAAACAAACAAACAAACAAACTCACTTTCGCTTTTATAATATTAGTAAGGATTTAATTAATCTGCGTTCAACAATAAGCTAATAAAAGAAGGTATATGTTTTTGTTTTTTTTTTTTTTGCAAAAAGTACTTTTACCTAATTTATAATGTTGGCGAAATACGACATAAAACAAAACGACATAGACGGCGACGGGTTTCGCACATAGCCGCTGCAGCGCTGATGAGGGTTCCTGTACAACTATAGTTCAACGATACTTATAGGTATGTCACAAATACGTCAATGTTTTATCTTTCTGAGAAAAGGTCCTGCCCTCGTCCCGACGGGCGGACAATGTTCGGAGGAAAACGGTAGAAACAATGACACTGTGATAAATAAACCCTCCTACTCGTCCTTTTATGGGTCACACTACTTGATATACCTACCGAGCGATATCACTCCTTCCGTTCGATGAACACAATTCGATTTCGCGTTGCTGTCAGCTCCTTATTACCACGCCATTTCAAAGCAGATCGGCGATTACAGAGTGAGAATTATCGATTTTAAGCTTATCAGATGGCGCCACTGGAGAGTCAGGTCATGTCATTAATTCTATTCACTCCCAAGATCATTATAAAAAGTTGTTTTATAACGTATGGCAACTTAGTGTAAACTACAGATACTTATTTACAATATTAAATTAGCTATCACAAAACGATTTAAATCCTAAACATGTCATTAAAAATTTCCAAGTCGTAATTGATTAGGAATGACTAAATCTTAAATTATTCTTATCCACAATCGTGCATGTTCATTAAAATTTGCTTTAAAAACGCGACCACTTTCTGACATTTCTGAAGAACCTCTACACTACACGAACGCCTCGAGCTTCGACTTCATGCGTGGTATCCCCCATTGCATCAACATCACAGCTTTAAATCCCCAAAGACTTAGGCGGAAGTGTAGGTCCGTAAGTAAGTAGGTACATAACTGGCTTATAATATTTATTTATTTATTTGGTTCACCAACAATTGCATACACTGTATAAACAAACTTAACAAGCAAAATAACAGGACAAAGTGTAACAATCACTTATAGGTAAACTCTGCATGCACACAAAACGTTGTTGTAGTTTACAAAAAAATAAAATTAAAAACTATGGACCTAACAGATAAATTAAACTAAATGTAAGCTAAATTCAAGACAAACAGATTAGAACATTGCAAAAATATATATATTAATTGTAAGTAGAACTTTTCTCACGATGTTTCCTTCACCGATGTGAGTGGTGACAAAGATTAACTAAGTATGGTACAATTTCCCGACACGTGACCCCTTCATGACTTAGAGCTTAAGTGTGAAAATTGGTCAGGCGCTGGTGTCCCCAATGCAAGGTACATATACAATCAGCTGTATTGCACAATAAGGAAAGCGGAAACGACAAAGCCTTTAGTTTAAGTCTATGTTTGAATACAGGCCATAAACTAGCCTAAAGGCTACTAGCTAGGGCGCGGCAGTGAAATGCTGCCTCTTACTTGCACTTTCTGATCTCAGTCGTGATTTCCGCATTGGAACGTAAATCCTAATCTCTATTCAGTACTTTAAACTTAACAAGGCTAACGTAATGTACCTACTATAAGTTGCGGGTTGTTCGAAAGAGATACCGCGGCCTGGAAAATATATAGGGCAAAAGAAGGAACATGGGTGGCTTTTATTCAGTAAAAGTCTGATACTCTCCTCCGGGGCTACTCGCCTCCTCCCGCGGGGAAAGTTATTTGATGATTTTCCATCCGTAAAAAATGTAACTATAAAGTAGATTATTTAGATATTTATTTCAACCAATGCTACATACCGCAGACATTCTCGACCAGTCAACCAAGGACAGTACTTCAAGTTACCGAACTTCGTAGCCCTACTGGGAATTTTTTCACAAATCAAATCTGGAACTCTGGTCTAACTTAGGAATCCAAACCGGAATTTCACGCATTTACGTGCAAATGAGGCATAAATTTCATCAAACTAATTAATTAACTTAATTATTCCTAGTCGAGGTGGCTGGAGAAAAGAGAGAGATCCTGGAAGGAATTTGACAGTTGGAAATAAACCAATTATTTCCTGCACACTGTAGGAATGTTCACACTTTGAGCCTGAACTGTCCCACTCCCAAGTAGGTAAAGCCTTCCCCCATTCCATCCCTTTTTCGGTGTTTTGCTACTTCTCGTCCATTATTCCCTATTTTTTATTTTATTTAGTTCCTTAATAATAATTGTACGTTTCTTTTCAGCGCTGTTAAAACTGTGTCATCTGTTTTCGGGAACCCGCTGAAGTACCAGATTTGCTTGAGCGCAATCGCTTTATGCCTCATAGCGTACCAAATTGCCGAGGTAAGGGCAGTAGGTAGGCAGGTAGGTAGCTGCCCATCGGACTGTTTACTGTAATACTTAATTTACATTTATATGAGATTATCTTCTTTACAAAAGATAAAATCGATACCTCCTAAGTATAATGAGTCAACTGACATTATAGTTATTTTGCAGGAGAGTGATTTGAAGGCAAATCGTTTATATTTTAATGAAATCAAATTAATTCGAAATAAAGTAAATGTTTTTTTAATAAAAATTGTAAGCTCTTCCTTTAGTATAACATGATTTTGCCGATTTTTGTTTTTAAATGACATTTTATGTACATGACTGGGTATACGCCGGCGGTACTCAATAGTGGTACGTTGTCCATCAAAATCCATCGTTTACACTAAAATCGCATGAAATATGATTATCATTTTATTAATATAATTTTACTTTTGTTTGTTTTCGGGGTTTTCTGTCTCACTTAATAATAACATGTTGAAATTATATCACTTGACTCATTATACTAGGAAAGTACTTAGCAATGTTAACATTTGAAACCGCAACGTATACTGGACCAATTTAATTTACCGAGGTTTTTTATTAGTATTTTTGTTCTTGTAATACCTTACGATTTATGGGATTAATAAAAGCTAGGAAGAAGAACAAGAATCATAAACCAAAAACAAGTTATTTTGAGGATCACAATGTATTTTTCGCCATAATTAAGTAGGAATATCTTTTTAACATAATAGCTTTACTAAAAACAAATCACAAAGAAGTAGTAGGTCAATAAAAATAATAAGAACTAAAAATAACTTACGTTAAACAATATTAATAGTAATTAATAACACAACAGTCAAGGCATTTCTAATGCTCAATTAACAAATTAGAGATCAGTCAGAATCGCTGTCGTTAGCTGCATTAGAGTTCGTTGAAATCAAATTATTAAAAATAAATGATACTCCTTAAGAATTACTAGCGTCTTACAAAGATCCATCAAGTCTTTGTGCTTATATTGGTCAATAGAAATGTGTGTCAGACTTTTACTGACTTTAATCCAGTCATGTTCCTTCTATTGCCCTTTATGTTCCGGGGCCGCGGTATCTCTTTCGAACAACCCGCAACCCCGGCAGGCGGAGGCCCTGGCAGGCCCCTCTGCTTTGCTGATATCTCTTTGAGGCGCGCGTGAAACACAAACACGCCGTCGACACGGCCTGTCGTCAATAGACGGACGGACGGTGAGTACTACTACCCATTGCTCACCGTCTACAGGCCCGCATCTACAGTGGCCGGGAGTCAACTCGCGACGCCCGTCGCTCGGGGCGTCTCCCGCAGCGGCTGGGTTGGTTTGAGGTTCTCTCCTTCGAACGCCCGGCCACCTCCTTCGCTAGCATAACTGCTTCGCAGAAGGAGGTGACTGCCTCCCATTCCCTATCGCTCCGGACCATGGACTAAACCGGACGCGAGTGATCGCCGCCACCGATCGCCTCTATGAGGGCCACTGTGTGCTCCATCGTGTGCTCCGAGCGATCGTCACAATGGTGTCACCCGGGCGTTTCCTCCCGCCTGATTATGTGCAGGAACCTCCCGAAATATCCGTGTCCGGTGAGGATCTGCGTCAGGCGATAGGTGAGGACGCCATGGCGCCTCTCTAGCCATTCCTCAATGATTTCGTGTAGCTTTAGGTTTCTTTACACAATCTATCCACCTGTAAGCATGATCTTGGTAACTCGTGTTATAAAACAGCTTTAATGGATATTCCGCTGTAACTAGAAAAATGCCAATGGCATTTTTGATCCATCGTTGGTAGTTGTCCAGTCGTTTATAAGTTTTAGCTTTGATTTAAAGTATTTTTGAGTCCACTGCATTCTGTTACTAATAGTAATTTAACATGTACAATTATATTAAACACATACATCCACGATATAATATTATATACGAATAATAGTGACTTTACGAAACAGGATTATTACCTAAAATTGCGTGCGCACTCGCTGCCATTCATCGTATACTGAGCCACAATAAACTTGTATAGATGCGTCTCCGCGTACACTGGTACAACTTTATTTAGATCAGTTTACAATGTACGATTTTAACTGATGTTGAAATTGATTTAGTATACGTGAAATTATCTCGGTAATTATTGTTCTTTTTATTTATTTTTTAACACAAACGTTAAGATCACCATTTATCATGTACGTTTATATAAAAATACCTAAATTTGTTAGTTGACTCAGTATACTTAGGAGGTATCGAAATGAAGTCGCTTCCGATGTCTGTTTGCTTAGATCTTAAAACTGCTCAACGGATATTAATGCAGTTTTCAACAATAATGGTTTATAGGTATAACATCCTAGTCTACGTGGATGAAACCGCGGGTTTGGGCTCAATAACAAAGTCTCCTCACTGGAATTAAAATGTACTATTACCACATTTATGCAGATAGGTTCCAGACATGCCAATACCTTAGGTATTTATTTTGAAAAATTAATGATAATATTTCAGAAACTTGACAACGGAAAATTAGACCTCTTGTTTTGTCTGCTGGGTTTTGCAGCGTGCTTACAACTATATGTTCCATGCTATCTAGGCACCATAATAAGGAACAAGGTTTGTGAATTTGAAATACTACCTCCTACACAAGCATAGTTTTGACCTATCAATACAGCTTCATCCCTTTTCTTTTCTGTGTCTTTTTAAATATAGTCGGCCGAAATTGGGCGACGAGTTACGCACTTTCAGTAGCGTACTCAATAACCTGTGATATGCACACTACAGTAGGACAGGTAGGACACGATATCAAGCGTGCCATCTAGTCCAAGTAATTATCCCATAGCTTCTGTCCTACTGATAGATATTACCTCCTATGTATAGGAAGTAATATCTATTATATGTATAGAAAGTATTATCTAGTTACAGTATTAAAACAAAAAACATTGCCACACACTAGGAATTTGTCCTGTATCGTGGGTGCGTTTGTTGCGCAAACATTTAAATTCACATACACACGGAACAAATATTTGTTCTGTGCGGGAATCTAACCCGCGACACGCAGGGCAGCAGCCAACCGCTCAGCCACTGCGCCAACCGTAATGTGTATAGAAATGGCCCCTCAACAACTGGACTTATTCTTCACGTTCGATTCGCTTTTCCTATCTTTTCTAGCATTTTGTTGCATTAGACTCATGACACGTGACATAGGTAAATAGGCTACGTGTTCTTATACATGTCGTAGGCATTTTGTAAGAATGATCTTTTTACATATGGCGTCGTCATTTTGCAAACGCGAAGCGCTTTATAAATTGCCGAAGGCATATTTGTTATTGAACTGAACGATGTCAATCTACACGTTATTTGTATATGATGTCTGCTTCAGGGTGACCAGGATATGAATAAAAAGAGACCAAAAATACTGATCGTGCACCAAATATTCTTTCCTGAATGCTAAAAAAATGCGTAGGTTAGGTTAGGTTAAAACTGCGACCCCCTACGCACGAGCCGAGCGAGCGGTGCCGCGGCAGCGGCCGGCGAGTGCCAGTAACGACTTGCATTAATAGAAAATGGATAAAGATTTAACACTTTTTTATTGTAGTGCTGTCTTTTTCCTGATGCTCGTTATGACATATTTTAATTAACATATTTTGGTGCACATTCAGTATATTTGGTGCAACACAGTGCAAAATTGGGTAAACGAAATGGGAATAAATTGAAGGTTGCAAGGTATTTTATAAAATTACGACATTTTACAATATGCCTTCGGCAATTTCTATAGCGCTTCGCGTTTGCAAAATGACGACGCCATTTGTAAAAAGATCATTCTTACAAAATGCCTACGACATACACATCGAGTATAAGTTTCTAAAATTAAAACCTGACAACCTGTGTCACGATTTATAATAATAAAGGTCACATTCTATAATGCCACAACAAAGTTTATTTTCTTCAAGATAGGAAATCCCGTGAACCGGTGAAAATACAAAATGATAACTAGCAGCAATATTTCTTTAATGCACTGATCTATCCCATGACTAACTTATAACCTTAGGTTCGTTGAATTCATCCAGCAAATACATATTTATGAGTTCTTGTTTTTAAAAATGACTAATAAAATCAATTCTTAACTTCACCCATCCAATAAAAAGTAAATGCTTCTTGCTTTTTAAATATGCTAGGTATGTTTTAGGCATTTGAAGTAGCCGATGCAGCCTGGACTTGCGGCTGGCACGAGACGCCTTTAGGACTGATGATTCGAACTGATATCATCGTTATCATAATACGAGCTCAGCAACCCCTGACTATCAAGTTTACTGGGTTGCCGAATGTTGAGCTTGAGACTTTCTCCGCTGTAAGTATTGGGCCTTTATTAGATTAGACATAGATTCTGATATTGTCTTGTTTGTTTTTTTTTTTGTTCTTTTAGTGGAGTAGTAGCTTGTTTGCTGTTTTATGAGCAAATCAAAAATACCTAAGAAAACTCCAAGATACTCATAAAAAAGCTATTCATGAAGTTTAGTTGGGCGTACGATATGTCCAAAGCTTAAATACTTAAGCAGAGGGACCGGCCACAGCCTGCCGGGGTTGCGGGTTGTTCGAAAGAGATACAGGGGTCCCGCAACATAAAGAGCAAAAGAAACATGGGTAGGTTTAGTCAGTACGAGCCTGACACCAAAGTCGAGCGGAGGAAGTTATTCGATGATTTCCCATCCGCAAAAAAGAAAGCTTAAATACTTACAATATTGCTACATTTTTATACGTTTATGTTAACAGCATTTTTATTAAATTTATGTTATTAAATACTCATATTTTTCTTTCAGTGTATGAGCTCGTCGTACTCATATTTCAATATGCTGCGTCAATACGGCAAACAAGACGTAATTAATCAAACATAAGCAACTCAACCTACAGCGGCAACGGTCATTTTATCGTCACGCCCTTTCTTTTAAAGCCAATCACAGACGTAATTATAATATGTATTAAGAAATATAATTACTTTCGAACAACCACAGTCGGAGCTATATTTCCATTTCGCCACTAAAATACTTATGTGGATAAATAAGTAAAACATGGTAGTTTTATATTTTAAGGAGTTTTTTTTCTTACCTCAAACCCATAATACGACGAACTTATACTTTTGTGAATAACTACATTTATTAAATACTAGCTTTTGCCCGCGGCTTCGCTCGCCATAAATTCGGGGTAACACAGTTCCCCTTTCCTGATTTGCAGGGTACCTGCTACCTGTAGTTTTTGCCCTTGCGCCTTATCGATTGTAATAGCAAAGCTAAGTTTTCCCTTTTCTGTCCTCTCTCTTGCTCACTGACAACTTAAAAAATTCTTCATCACATGCTTTCATTTGCTTTCTATGCGATTCAACCTAAATCAAGCACTTGCAACGACGAACGCTGACCTAACGAGACCAAAAATAATATTTGAAGTATAGCTACCGTGTGTGATAAATGTGATAATTTATAGTATAATATTTATTATTTCTACGTTTGTGACGAGCTTTACACTTTCTTTTAAGCTTGCTGGTAAACCTGTTATAACCTAAATTAAAAAATAAAATATTCAACCAATTCTATCTACATATTTTATTATTTTTTCCTTTTTCTTCTAGGTTTTTTACACTTGCACTTGTTTGAACTTATTTAATGGTAAATGGATATTAAAAACCTGTAACACCGAATCCACTGAGTCACGTCGCCTTCGCGTTGCAGTTTCCGTAGCAGTGTGGCTATGATTTGATAGTATGGCAGTAAACCTTCCCAATTCCCATACTATTTTAGGATGATTTAATGCTAGACCGCTACAGGAGTAGTCGTATTGCTGGCTCGTACGAATCGGAGGCGGCTTCAAATCTTTGTTTTATATGAGAGAGGGTAAAAGAGCGAGCAGGTCACCCAGGTTAATACCGCCACCCACAAACAACCACAACACCAGAAGAGACGTGGTTGCGTTGCTGGCCCTATAAGAGGGTGCAAGTTCTTTTATTTTGCTCTTAACTCTCTGCAGTTAACAATACTAAGATGTATCTTTTTTCAATACAATGGCACAAGTATTTATCCACATTCCCAACATTATTCTTGCACCATAACTTTCTTGTCCTTCCTTGTTGAATAAGAACATTGTTCTATGGAGTTCATCCTATGTTCAGAAAATGCAGCCAGGCTCATTTCATTCCCTAACACATTAATAGCTGGATCCCTTATCTTCTGGCAGAAGAAAGTATATTGTGACAGGACCCTTTGCCGTTCTCACTATTTCTGTATGTTTTATTAGTTGTGTTGCTGCCAGACCGTACAGCAGACATGGTATGCCTGGAATAATACAACAAGTTTTTTAGTATTTACACGATGTTGACATTGATTTTAGGTATTAAAAAAAAATACTTAGAGCTAAAAGTTCCAGGTTGCGGGTAGTCGAAGGAGATGCCGCGGCCCCAGAACATAAAGGGCAAGAGAAGGAAAATGAATGGGTTTCAGTCAGTAAAAGTCTGACACTCCCTGGGAAGATATTTGATGACTTCCCATCTGCAGAAAAGGGCCAAATATTGTGGAGAAAATAAGACTGTCATCAAACTAACTACAAATAAACTACAGAATTCTTGTAGTACATCAATAATTTTGTCAGATCATTTAGCAGTTACATTGCTTTGAAAGATAAATAAAACCTGACAATTATCACTAATTTTATTGTCATTTTCATCTGCTACAACAGGGATGCCTTTCAATTTAATATGAAAATAGTTGCCACTACTTGACAGTCTCATTGTTCTACTTGTTGGAAATGTGACTGCTTAGCATTGACTGGACAGGCAGTCTTACTGACTTATTCCATGGCAAATATCTCAGTAGCCTTAGATTCTGCATAATATATGTTATGTGCCCCTGTTGACAGCAACACAATAGTCCCTTCTACATGGGACATAAACATAAATGCATTATAGGAACATTAGAAAAACCTCTGCCTGAACTAACTCTTCAGTGATTGCAAGGATAATGTTATCTTATGTTAAGAGAGTAATCCATACCAAAATTAGCAATTTTGATGAACCTCATGAATTTATCAGATGATCCTAAATCTTCAGGGTGCCTCTTGGAGCAATGATATTTTATATAGGGGAAACAGCCGGTCCTCAGTATCTGATAGTTTGAGTTCCCAACCTTCCAGTTGAAGTTAGACATTCCAAATTGGTCATTCTTGATGCTACTGTACTGAAAAAAATTAGGCCTGAATATAGTAATTCTGTAACTAAGGTTGGTAAAATCATACTTCCACATAGTTGATAAAAGTCCTGGAGTCTTTTGAACTTTAAAACTGTTCCGTCTCCGTTAAATAATAACAGCTCTTGTTCATAGATCTATGATAACTGTTATAAATGTCCTGATGATAGAATATCAACTAATAGTCCAGACAAAAGAGATTTTCTGTTATTTAGCTACATCTGTAATACTAGAAGCAGACTGGAGCATTTTAAGAAAAAGAATAGTCAGATGATGAGTTGGTTTATAAAACAGCTTGTAAAATTACTTTAAGATAATAACCTGCTACCTGCTTATTGTCTTAAAGTCATTTTACAAGCTTTCTTGAAGCTGTGAAACACTCAATAAAGGCCACAGGCCAAGGAAAATACCACATGGTGACCACATGTCTTTTACTGATTGCTACAGCCAATTTGGTGATCTGAAGTCCTTATATACTGCCTGTATATGAGGGATTGAGGCTACAAGGCCTTTTTCAAGCCGAATACTACTTCTAACCAGAGATTGCATGAAAGTTGTAAGGATCAATCTTGAACCAGCTGCACTGTTAAGGTAATATTGATGTATGTTTTCTATCCATTCCATCCAAAAACGCATTTATTTTAAGCTACAAGCAGATATTACCTTCACAAAGTATGAGGTCCAGGGAGGCTCTTTGCATTGAGTCAAATAAGCAGTTAAAACCTCCGAAGCAGTGGGTTTTGTCGAAAAGTATGCTATTTGTACAGCCAGCATTCTATTCTTAGTAAATAATCGTCTGTAAATGGACATTTCTTTTACTATAATCATTTAAAATTCGGGTAAGGAAAGTTACGTAAAATGAAAACAAAGTTTTAAAGAATGTGACACAGACAGACATCAACTTGACAGTGACATCAAATCACAGACTAGCTCACTATATAGAGTACTATTATTTAGATGAAAGACCGACCACTTAACAAAGCAGCGTATACACTAAAGAGACAACGCCAATATTTAAAAAAAAATGCATGGTAAGCATCAAACCATCCCTAAAATTCATTATTGATTCAACTTAAATTATAATCCGTGCCTCGTCAGTCTACAGCGAAGAAGTGCTATTTTTGCAGCAATAATATTTCTTTCTTATTATCAGATTTACAAAACATCTAGAAATAAAAAACAATATATGACAGATTTTAATTTAATATTTCCGCTGATATGGCAAAATCTATAGTGAAACTATTTCAGTGATGTAAAAGGGTTCTTCAGTCAGACCCGATCACTTTCATTCAGTTTACAAAAAGGGCCAATACCAACAACGGGCGGTTCGAACCAACCTTCTCAAAGACATAATGGCCTCACACAAAATATGAAATAACTCAGGAAAGCATTGTTGATTTTTGATAATGTGGAAATCGTATTGAAAAACTAAATGACCATAAACTGTGATTGAGGCCACGTGCCATCAGAGGGGCCAGCTAGGGCCACCGCCTACCGGGGTTGCAGGTTGTTCGCAAGAGATACCACGGCCCCAGAACATAAAGGGCAATGGAAGGAGCATGGGTGGGTTTTAGTGTCAGTACAAGTCTAACACTCCTCACCGCTCCGCCCAGAGCGGGGGAAGTTATTTGATGATTTCCCACCCAAAAAAAAACACGTGCCAAAAGATCCATACAGTCATATTGTTTCGAATCAGCCTTTTATCGTCTTGACTGACCGACACTGACAGACACATACATTTTATATAAGCTAATAGAGTATTTCGAAGAGTTGTCAGTAAGGAGTATCCACACTCATAGTGTAAAGGCGAATGCTTTACACTATGAGTGTGGATACTCCTTACTGACAACTCTTCGAAATACTCTATTAGCTTATATAAAATGTACTCTGTGATTAGCTTGATGTCAGGTCACCACTGCAACCTCTAGCACTATAGACCTAAAGAACAATCCTCTTTTAATAAAATTTAGAAAACGATTCACTGGTATACCACGGGCCAAGTTCACGATGACATGACTCTGACTAGAAGTGGCCAGCAATGGCATAGCGAGCTTTATGATATCTAGTAAAATGGAGCTCTATGTATCCCCGGTTCCCTTTTTTCGTACATTCAACACAAGATTTATGATGCCATTAAACGGGCGATTTTGTTTTTGATACGGCCAAATTTTGAGTATTTTCCGAGGAATTCTTGTGTGGAAAGCTTTATCAAGATATTCTCATGTACATCTTCCTAATACCATAAGTGGGCGCGTAAGACCGCCAATTATACTCAGTCGGTCAATAAAGCAGTAGCTGACAAGGCTACAATTATGTTCGCCCACCAAAAGTAAATAAAAATTAATCATCATCATCATTTCATTTATTTGCTCAACTTACTGACAATTTCGAAAATCACAGTTATTTTTGACATTTTGTAATATTCAATTATTACATGATAACAGCTGTCAGCTGTGGTAAAATGGGAAGTGGGTATAAAATGCTATTAAATATTATTATTTATTGGCCGCGGTATATTACATATTTCTATTGAGTAAATATTACAATAGGTACTTATGGGTAGGTCCATCATTTTACAAAGTAAAAAGAAAAATATTTTATTGTAAAAAAAACGTGTTTAAATTGTCATAGAAAATGAAAAAAAAATATAATAATACTAATAAATAACATTTTATCAATTTGTAATTTAGAATCGATTAATTTTACAAGTTAATGAATTGAACAAAATGAAGGGCGACACGAGGCGCCTACCTGTGTCTATGACGTCTAACAGCAGAGTTAGTTAATCTTATTGCAGCGTGAGAAACAGATTGCGCTAGACATCCTGTATAGCTCTGTCTCTTTCCCGCACTGGAACGACATTTAAACAATACTGCTTTAGGGCTGAAACACATAACCGCGTTGCGGCCCCGCACAGCCCGTGCCAGCGGGGAAGCAGAATAGATAACCGCGGTGCGGCGCACTGACACAACGCGGCTATGTGTGTCGGCCCTTACACTTCACGGTAGGCAGCCTGGACATGACACGTAATGTACAATCGATGAAGCGATACCAACAACAATAATAATAAAATTTAAATTATTCCAGTGATCATCTACTTAAGAAATGAAACAAAACAAAAAGCGTTCGTGTATTTAATCCTATGGAAATATGATAGAAAAATCACAATATGTCATTGGAATAACATCCTACAGTTATAATAAAAAATTAATGGAGTCACCTGTGATACCACTTAAGGGTTAGTACTTAGAAATATTTTAATGGTGGGATCGTAGCTCATCTATATACAATACCAACAATTTCAATAGACTTATACAATCACTCGAGTCCCCTACAGCGTCTACATGTTATCAAAGCTTTGCACACAATTGTTAGCCGAGCCCGCAAGGGCGCGACGACCAGACTATGTGATGTGTATCGTATCGTTCGGACGTTATTATCTATTATGATGTGAGAAGACTAACAATTTTGTACAAAGCCTGGTACATACGTAACTTTATTGCATTCAATTACCACTCTACTTCAAAATATTTTCAAAAGGCCTACATTATACAATGTCTAACATTAATGTTTTTGTAATTTCTATGGGAACACGAAACACCAAGATTTTCCAATTGAAATATTTGCATTGTGGCATAATAATCAGATTGATTATTTGAATTTAATATGAATTCTGTACATTTCTATTATTAACGATTTACGCCATTATGTTAGCCAATGAATGTTACAATCAATAATATAATGATAAATTTTATATGACATGGATAGTTGTTTTTAGACACGAGCTTCATATTTAATACATAGTAATAATTTACATACATAGCTGCAAGAGAATGTTCACAAAAACGACATACATAAAATATTTAACCCGAAGCCTACATCCAAAACTACATCAACGCGCAAAAAGCGTCCAGCGTTTCTCCGTAACATACACATTAAAAGTAATTATTAAAAGCGGTACACTAATTAACCGCAAGAGACAAAAAAACATTAGGATCGAATATCGTCTTGAGATCAATCATAGTAAAACGAAGGGCTGGATCCACGGATCCATTCTAATTATACGCACACATCCACCGGCCACTCTCACTCCGAATCTCACAGTCTATGGTACACGATGTATATTCTAATAGTATTAATATATGCAGCATTGTGTAGTAACTGAGCAGGATTCTCCGTACACGTGGAGCCCCGCGCCTCGGAAGCCCGCGGGAGACTGGAGCCGGGCCCATCACACGCTGGACGGGCGTGGGCCATGCCGGCGAGTGAGGTCCTCAGCCGGCGTACAATTCGAATATGTGTGTGCCGTGTGGCGTGTCTTTGGTATAGAGGCGGGTGGAGTGCGCTCGGTGCGGCTGCACTAGGCTCGCTGCGCTCGGTGCGGATGCACTAGGCTCGGTGCGGCTGCACTGGGCCCGCTGCGCTCGGTGCGGCTGCACTGGGCCCTCTACGCTCGGTGCGACTGCACTGGCCCGCTGCGCTCGGTGCGACTGCACTAGGCCTGCTTCACTCGCTTGCGCGGCGGCCCGATGGGCGGGATCTGCTGCTGCTGCGTGGCCAGCGCGCGGAACGCTTCGGCGATGAGGTGCGGGTGCGATGAAATCATGTTCTTCCAGCCCGCTGTGTCCATCACGTCTGTTGCGTGACTCCTGGAGTTAAAAAAAAAACGTAAAATAAGTTAAATGAATGATTAAAATTTAATTCTCTACTTTTTTTTTCTAGCCAATCCGATGAAATATACCGTCGAGTTGTCGCTCTTCACAAGTGTTTTTCAAAGCGCAGCATGTCTTTTTTCATACTTTCTACACTGACTGACTCATCATCAAAAGAATACTAACGTGTTAATAAAGTCGATGGTTTGCGCCTTGAGCTGGTCCGCAGAATGCAGGTCCGCGAGTATGAGTGTGTCAGCCGCTGTCTCCACCGACAGACTGAGGCACAGCGCCTCTTCACACATCACTTTTAACCGCTCTAATGCGTACTGGAAACAAAGAAAATAAATGTTATTATTAGGTTCATTACATTTAAGTTCTCTTAAATATAATATAGATACGTTTGTAAATAAATACATAAATACGTATATGGGCGTATAGAAAGCCGATCTCAAATCACTACTAGTCTCAGGATCTCAGGATACTTTTCATCCCGGTAAGAGAAGTAGGGTAGGTAGGGTAGGTAGGATAGGTAGGGTAGGTAGGGTAGGTAGGTAGGGTAGGTAGGTAGGGTAGGTAGGTAGGGTAGGTAGGTAGGGTAGGTAGGTAGGGTAGGTAGGTAGGGTAGGTAGGTAGGGTAGGTAGAAAGATACAAAATTGCATTGCAACGCATGCCGGGGCACAGCTAGTATTGATATAGTATGAAAATTGTGTCAATAATGCTAGCCTTAAGCGGTGCACTAACCATGTTCTTTTAAGGGTTCCGTACCTTAAAAACAAAAAACGGCACCCTTATAGGATCACTTTTTTTATAGTCTACCTTTCACCCTTTATTTTAGTAGCACGTGGAGGTATCGAGTTGATCTCATAAAATGAACCTTCTAAGTCAAAGGACATGGCCATTTATGTCGCAAGTTTGTACAGACCGCTCAGTGCGGTTTTCTTTAAATATTACTTCCTACCTGCCGTATAATATATTATATATCCCACTAGTAGAAATATTATAAATATATATATATATATATATCCCCTATTATAAATGCAAAAATTTATGGGCAAATTTAAATTAAGTCAAAAATTTCTTACAAACAAAAAATTCATATATAACAAAGATGTGTGTAACCTGGATTAACACAGGCTAGTTTTATTTCCAGTAATGTTTCTTGGTATAACATTTTGAAGTTTGTAAGGTATTTCAAAAATCAGACTTAGTCTGTTTAGGAGTTCTCATTAGTTCGAGATTATGGTAGGAAGTTGATGTTCCACTCGAAATAGCCCACTTATGCTAAATTGCTTATTGGCAAAATCTAGCAATTATCTACTTGGTTATTGTAGTGTTGTTTAGTAAATATTTATACTCTATCTATAAAATACTATTTGTGTAAAATAATATCAAAAACAATTTTAACTTAGCACCATAAACTTCTTTACAGCCATACTCATTGCTCATAAATGCCCATAGACTACGGTTCTCCATCACGTTGAGTTCGCGACACGTAGCGCGAATATAATATCTACCTATATTGATTTCTATGCACGTGGATTAAATTGCGTTATTATCTCAAGTCACCTGTTTTTATCTGTATCGCGTGACGGATATAAAGCGTATTAAATAAGTTTTTTTTAATGAGATGTTTGTCTAGATTTTCCTTGAAATAAATGCATGGCGTATGTCTTTAGATGAAAAAATATTTTCATAGAAAAATCTAAGTACAATAATGGTGGCTTTGACGTTATCTAAAGACAACAGAAGGGTAACCATACCTGACATCTTATAGCAGTTCTTATTCCTGTATGAGAAAAAGATGGTGCCATCCTGTTTAGCTCTGTCTCTTTCCCTCAGTGGAATAAGTTCTGCTTTAGGACGTCATGGTAGGGTAGCAGTTCTGCCTTTCTTTACCATTCTCAGACTAGGACATTTCACAGACAAAAAAAACGGCTGAAAGACATTTGGACTAAACTAGTAAATCCATTAGGGTTTCACAACATGACAACAAAAATACATTTCACTTTGTCTTTTAACATTACTTTCCTTCTAATTCATGCAATCCTAATCAATGTTAAATATGTCAACAAAGCACATACTACAGTGCTGCCATCTTGCTTTACAATACAATTTCAGAAATGTTTGTCCTCCTAACCACACTAAAAGAATAACTATAGCTGCTGTGATTGGAGAATCAAAACAACAAAAACCAATGATAAAAGTAGTTTACCTTATCAGCAGCCGCTAAGAGGTCGTCGGCCATTTTGTCTAGGTTGGGCGCACGGCCCGTGTAGATGAAACGAAGCATTTCTCTCAACACCTCGTGGTCCACGTCTGTGATGTCCACTCGATTCCGTTTCCTTTCTTCCATTTCGTGTTCGAACATCGCTGCGAATACTGGACTTCTCGCTGGAAAAGAGAAATGAGTCAAGTTAATGAATGTTGTAAAGATATTCCAACATTTTCTATTTCGAGGTGGTCCTAAATAATCTGCCTGAAATAATACTATATATTTCGTTTTTGTTGGACTACATTGTCCCACTACTGTCAAAGGTGGGCTCACACCTGATATTCCTCTACAGACATATCTATGTTTAGTCTTCTCTGGATCACAATCCTATACAATGCACATAAACTCGCATAAAAATGATTTCCATTTACCATTGTGTATGAGTCTACATATGTTTATCCAGATTGACTGAAGATTCTCAGTAAAACAATATTGATTAAACAACTTTAACAATGAATAAAGACATGGGCCTCTCAATGACCGCTACAAAAAATGGTAGACTTAAAAAAAAACAGTCACTTTAAAGTTGCATGTTTGATGTCAGCACTAAATTTAAAACAATTCGCTTCGACTTTGGTCATAAAGGGAAAAACATAACGGAAATCCCATTAGCTCCATGCTGTTATCACAACCTACATAAGAGAATTTAATTTGTAATTGTAACACATTCGCTAATCGAGTGATCTCGTTTCGAAAATAACTACCATAATATATTTATTGAAAAATGAATCATAACTCGTTATAATAAGTGACATGTTGACCAAACTGTTCACAGGAATCCGATAGGGACAGTTCTGGGTTTTTCCGAACATAATACCTAAACGTACACACGACGACACATCAACCTATACAAAACCAGTTTATATCAATCTCATCGCTCCGATGGTACATCGTAGATTTCCCGTACGTTAAGAGTTCTACATAAACTGGTTACATAGTATATCTAATTGTAATACGGCACAGAAACGTTATTATAACAAGAACAAGTATTTCTATCAAAATATCCTTGTTTTTGTTATTATAATACAGTTTCTGTGGCTTATTACTAAGCTCTGTGGTCTATTGTTTTGTTGCAGAGTACACGATTAACTTATGTCATAGCGGAAAAAAACATTAAGTACGTTGTGAAAATTACTAGTAATTTAATATAACTTAATTAAATTAAAACTAGAACAATATTCGCTATTAAAACATCTCTAACAAGCTTGCGCTCGGAAATTCCAGTTGAAATTAGTACAAGGAAACTACAAGGGGGTTTCGGGACCAAAATAACCTATGTCCTCTCCTTGGCCTGAAATTCTTGCACGTTAAAGTCAATTATTATCTATGGTTCTGTCGTGATGCAAAAAGAATAGAACGAATACTTTACTCAATTTGACATTTTAATATCAGATAAAAATCTTTTCGATAAAATGTTACTTTAAATATTACGTGGCTATCTATAAATCATATCCGGAACCTATCAAGTGAAACGTGCCTAAAGAATTTGTGTACGCTGATAAGCAATGTTGGAATAAACGAGAGATTAGACAAATAAGCCAATAGTAATTGCTAAACAAACGTATCTGCCTCAAGAAGACATTTAGACTTTTATGAGTTTTATGAACCCGAACGTATCTTTGTGAACTCCTCCTAGATACGCTTAAACTATGAAGAAATGGTTCGAAAGCTTAGCAAATCACTTGTCTAACTCCATGATAAACAAATCATCATCATATCAGAACAACGTCTCCTGCTGCAGAAAAGGCCTCTTTAAAGCGTTGCCATATCGCCAAACATTATGGAACAGTCTGGTCACAGATCAGAAACCAACCAAAGAAATACATAGATAAAATAATAAATTTAAAAAATCAAATTACCTGCTAAAATGGCTTTATGCGCCTGGAATTCCCTTCCTCCAACTGCTAAGGTGACGTCGGAAAACCTCTCGTTGTCAAACAGAGCCCCCAGGTCGTCGGATAGCCGGCATTCGGGCACTTTGAACTGCACCACATTACTCTGCCCGCTGATATTGATACTGTCCGCTACCACTGACACTTCACAGAATATCGTCAGCTTATCTTCTGGTAGGAGGCCATTTGCTTCGTCTAAAAGGAAGTCTCTGGAATTGAAGAGAAATGTAGGATTAGTTTAGTGTTTTTGCACAAGAAATATGTTAATATACAATGTTACCGTGATTCAAAATTTTGTTTGAATTTGAATTGCTTTGAAGTGTACATAGTGTTTATTTGATTTAGGACTAGTTGTTATGTTTCGAGGTAATACGGTATCCTTCTAATACTATAAATGCGAAAGTTTTGGATTTACGGATGTTAGTTACTCTTTCACGCATCAACGACTAAACAGATTTGGACGAAATTTGGCAACGCGAAATTTGTAACCCGTTTTGAAAAAAAAAAAACACTCTTCATATTTTTCTCTGTGGAACGTTCCGAAGGGACAAATACCAAACATCACGTGGGCATGAACTAGTTGAAAATATTTTAAGGTATAGGAGTTGAACACTTTATTTACTAACACATAGGACCTCAACATACTTCTCACCCGAAATACTGAGAAAAATATACACGCATAATAAAATTGAGGCTAAGGTAACTGATTTATAGGCTAGCGTTCTTGTTCTCACTTTACGGTGTCGTAAAAACGTTAGCACTCGGTAAAGTTGGAGTAAACCTTGTGGTATTAGCATTACCGCAACGGAAGATTTGGCCCGGAGCCGGTCGTTGGAGACGCTCGCACCCTTTTTATGCCGCGAAATGTAGATGAAGTTCCGGAATTGATGCTATTCGATATTTACGATCTTATTAAAATATCGTATTATGAAAAAAGGTTTTACATATATGTTTACTAACTTATCACAAATTCGATAGTAAATTTATAGACTACACTAGCTGTGCCCAGCGGTTTCACCCGCTGCTCACTTAGGGGTATGAAAAATAGATGTTGGCCGATACTCAGACCTACCCGATATGTACTCAAAATTTCGTTTAAATCGGTCCAGCCGTTTCGGAGGAGTATGGGAACGAAAACTGTGACACGAGAATTTTATATATTAGATTTGTAAAGTATGTAAATACTTTTTGAAGACCGTCTGTTAAAACACATTATGGGCTAGACGTGTAGAATAAATGATTTAAAATTGGGAAGTTCCTCAATAGTACAAAAAGTTAAATTGGGTTTGGGCAAAACTACAAAAAACGGCCTAGCCGACGGGCAACAGGTAGTGATAAAATTGTTGGAATTAGATTAATGAACATCGCAGACACCTTGACCCAAAAAGGGTTTCCAAACCAATTGTATCAATCTAGGCTTGTTTCTAAGTATGTGTGCCAGGTAAAATTACTAATAGGATAAAGACTGGACTCAATTTGTGTAGGATACTTTAGTTTTGGGGCTTCGTTGAACTCAATTCCATTTTTTTTTTCGATATACTGAAGTATTAAGGACAGGCACTTTTGGGGTATAATCGTGACTAGTTCTCTGACTACACCGGATACATCCAACGCATGACTTCCAAAGGGGTTGATTTACGCCACGACCAATAACACAAGACCCCTGATATTACGCAGACGTCCCGTAACAGCTGTTGCTACAAAGATTACACGTGTGTAGCCAGGGGTCTTCGTAATGTGGTGTTTATGGCCCTCGCGAGAAGCAGCCCACATTTTCAGCGGTAGGGAATAAAATTATGTGACTGCACCGTTATTGGGGTCCGCCCCCTACCTAACTGTACGTACGTAAAGCTTTCTACGAAATCTATACTGCTTTGTGATTTTTTGTGCTCGTAAAGTCATTATTTGCTTTGAGTTAATCTACGTAATAAAATAACACTGTGTTTTTGTATGTCATTAAGATAACAAAAACCAACTAACACTGTTTTATAAATTTTTAGAATAACAATAGTTACAATATAAAAAATAATATGTAGCTCACCTTCTGATAAATTTTTTGAACCCCCAATCTTTGCCTTGTACAAATCTGTACGCACGCTGTGACTCCATCGCCTTCGTTTCTTCCCGTTTTGCATTTAATATTGAGAACTTGAATTTCGCACGCACTTCTGATTTATTACACGACACTAATAATAAATATAAGGATAAATAGTCTTTGCTCTCTTCATCGAGTCCTTTAGGATTAACACGAAGACACCACTTTAACTTGTCACTAGCACCTGCTGAAAAAGTCGATGATTTTAACACTTCACCCATTTCTTCTCTACAGAAACTAAAATTGTTTATTGTCCACATGTAACTGAACTTAACCACTTTGACCTGGAACAAAGGAAAATTAATATTAATACAATATTTATTATTATTCAGTAGGTGGTAAGGGGATAATAATTTGTGCGTAAATATGAACTACGGCGAACTTTAAAGTTAGAATAAACTATACAGTAGTGACACTCATCAGTCAGAATGAGGTACAATGAATGCTTCATAAATAATGTAAAAGTAAAAAATCAGTAAGGGAAGCGGACACCACAAGGTAAGAACCCCAGGTACTGACAATAAATCTTCCCCGGTACGGGTCCTAAACTATTCAGCTTAGTACTTGGTACATTGTCCTTAATTATCTCACCGACAGTCACTATGGAAAACAAACAGTTTAACGCCTTATTTATGGCAAATAAAATTTCATGAACAAAATGGACAACACTCATTATTTCATTCATGATTCAAGGTTAGGATGTCGTCTGTTGTATATATTTTAAACAGTTTATATTATCGAGTCTTTGATCTTGGCTTCAGGTAATACCAATGTCCATAAAACGTTTTTGGTATACCTACGTATTGTAAGTGCTTATGGCAGCTTCGAGACGTCTATGACGATTATAATTCATTCACAATAATATAATTAGCATGGTGCGACTGAGGTGAACGTGATCGGCACATTGTCGGGGGCCCTGAGCCTCGTCGGGTGGACACTTGGGCCACGGCTTCGGTCAGGAGGATAGACGTAGCAAGTCGCGGGCGCAACCTGGCCGCTTCTGGTCGTTGCCCTCGACCGTTGCTTGGCTTGCGGTGCTGCTGGGGTCTTCGCCCGGTCGCCGACCCGCGCCAAGGCCGCCCGCATCATCCCCGGTCCCCGCGCATTCGCGGACACATAGATAACATCCGTTTGCAGATTCCACCGCCACATAAAAGCCTTATATGTGTGCTCCTTATAAACCAGCTCTCTCATAGCGAAACATGTTTTGTTTTACTAACAATATGGAGGAAAATGTACGCTTTAATAATAATTTGGAATCAACATGACAAATCAGGAGCGTGGGTAGAATTTTAACGCGAATAATACTGATTACAAACAAACACTCGTTTACATTGTGCACAGATGCATTGCTATAGCATGGCAAAGGCTTAGTTTGTTGATAAACGCAAGTAAATTGCAGTAATTTTAATGGCCGTTTCAAGCCAAAGTGATTTACAATACATAATGGTTTCATAGTATCGTCGTTTGTGTATGGCTCACTTCAAAGAGAGTTCTAATTGTTGCGATAACATGCGAGGTTTATTGTTGACGCGCTTCCGAGTACTAATGAAGAACGTGATTATCGAAGAGCGGCACGTGTACCGCGATGTACGCGGAGCAGAAGCGCCGAGCGCCAACACGTGTCGGACTGAGCCTGACTCGCTACAATCCTACGCGGAAGTACCTCGAGAACAGCTGTCCTTAACAATGATCATTACTATACATATGCCTATCATTACGTTTACGGACATTCTTTGATTGTCGACTCCGTTAAATAACGGTACAAATAACAAAGATTAAAACTTGAAACAGATCTTAATAAATGTACCTATCTACGTGAGGCAGCGTCGACACAAAACCAAGCAAAAAAACTACCGTTATTGCAAACTAAATAGAATTTTGGACAAAAAGTCTCAAAAAGGTAATGCCAGATCAATGTGTCTATGTCGCACAACGGTCGTTCCAATTACTTTAGCGATGCCCATAAGCCGGGAAAATAACTTTTTCAAAGTGATACCTAATCGATGTTCGATGCAGAAAATGAAGTTCCTCGACGGATAGATACAAACTCTCTTATCGCGGCGAGGTATATTGTTACTAATACCTTTTATTGACGCCAGAGAGAACAAACAGTCATTACGTAACGTATGACGTTAGTGAACATTTCACTTGGCACTGCTAAGCAATCACGTCTTCGTTTATGAGAGAAATAGTTTTGAAATTGGATTTTTAATAACACTGAATCGGTGACATGGCGCGCGAGACGCATACCGCGACGGTATAGTAATGCTCGTAGTTATAGCTGCACAACGTGACGCACGAGTCACCTCTACAGTTTGAACAACCGAACACGTGCACAGCTCTTCCTAGTAGCTTTAAATATGTATGTACACGTTAACACAATATGCATATGCGCGTAACATATTTCAAGTTCACCGATAACGGCCTTGGTAAACAATTATTATCGCTATTCGCACCACACCAACAGATGCCTTGTATTAATACTTGACAAGTTAGTGTGCGTTTGTTTCATTCCAGACGTTTATTTGACGAACTTCTTATATAAAGGTTATTTTTCTGCGTCGCGTGACTGAAGCCTACAACTTTCAGGGCCCGTGTTCCGACTTCGGTTAAAACTTCGTCCGTTGGCAATGAAACGCCCTTGCCATTCATGTCAACCTTCACGTTTTACTCCCAAACGTCCTTTGTTTCACCGAAGCCCTTGTAAATCACCTGACTAATGAGAATTTAACTTCAACATTGAAGCCATCAAATCTAGTTTAAAAGAGGCTTCATACTTTATTACATTAGATACCGCGGCTCGCAATTATCAACGAGCAAAGGTACTAAAGTACCTGTGACTGTGAAGACCAAAACGGTTTTAGTCTTTACAGTCAAGTCTGGTATACTATGGCTATAGCGAAACTAAACGCGCTATATTCGCGTGGCAGCAAGACTAGTGAAAAGTTCGATAGATACCATACTTTACCTGTGTGAAGCACCAGTTTTCCGCGACGGGCGTGTTGCCGTCGTGCAGCGGGCTGGGCACGCGGCTCACCGCCATGCCGCCGGCGCCGTTGGATGAGACGCGCGCCGACTGCGGAGCGGCCGCGCCGCCGCCCGACCCTCCACCGCCGCTCTCACTGCCTGCCCCAAGCCTGCAACAATACATAACCACACATAAGATAACCTGCATCGAATCGCAGAGGGGATATTAAAACATGACAAAAACATTACAGGAACTGCATTCAATTAGTAGAAATGTAAAAATATAGTCGATTGGAACTCTGGATGAGTTATGGTATTGATCAAGAAACATTAACCAGGAAAACAAAGAAAAAAGAACAAATATAGAGTATGATAATGTAAACTTAAGAAATTCCCATTCGAGGCTGCAATGCGAACTACCAGACTATAAATACGGCAAGGAAATGCCAGACTATACAAACGAAGGTGAAAATCGATTCAATAAAGAGGGAAGAGCGGAGACGGTACACGTACACCAATTCTGGCAACTTTTCCCATACAAATGAAAATACTTTCGAATACAATAGCCTCAATTACGTACAGAAACAAATGAATTCGCCTGTTCATGTTAATATTCTGCCTGAGAGGAAATACCTAAGAATGACTGGCTCCGGCTTAATTGGTTTAAGTCATTTAATAGATGCCATAATAAAGACCGACTAATAAGTAAGCTAGTTACAATAATGTAATGGCAAGATCCAGATCATTACTAAATTACAGACATAAATGTGAACAGACATGTAATAAATAATGACACAGAAAGCCTAATGAAGTATCAACGCGACTCGAGGACAATCTAGTAATGAGAATTTAAAGAGACCAGGAAATTAAATTTATGGAGCTTTATGCGTTTATTATCTTAATGTGATCGATACTAGAATATGTACATGTTAATAAACAACTACATACTTGGTAAATTAAAGACAAAGAAGACGATAAGCTAGTTTGTTTAGTCCTAAAATCTAAATGCATGATAACACAAAAACATGTTCCGATTTCTCTTCAGGTCAGCAATCTGGATCTGTATGGTCTACGTTAATGCACAGAAATAGATAAAGAATCTATCGATGATGTAATGAGAATAACCGACATTAATAGACAAAAAAACGAAACTAGTGTCAAACAGGACAAGCTAATGATGTCACCAACTAGTAATTTGGCATTTAGGTTTTATTTGGAAACCCACCCAGCATATATCTAGCTTGTATCTTCACAGCTTAAATACAACAAAGACTAATAGGTATGCAATACACACATGAAGGTGATTGTTATGTACGAGTTAGCACTCAATAAAACTTAAGTAACAGAACACCTTTAAGAGCCGTTGACTAATATTGATGAGGCATTTATGTCACATGCTATAGACAATACCTATCTTATGGATGCAGAAATATCACACGCTAGCCAGATAGTGTAGTTTTTGCCTCGTCATCATTTTACTATCAACGTCCCCATAAAACGTCTTCCATTAATCGCAAGCCTGACTTAAATTTCAACATGAGATATGAACGAATACATAGACCACAACAAAATAGGTTACCCAAGGTGTGCTAGTAATTTCTAACACGGATAAAAAGCTTTAGTGTTTTAGATACATTGCGTGGATAGCCAAATGTTACAAATACAATACGCTAACGAGTGACCTAGTGGCCGATAAGCAATACCTGCAAATTCTCATAGAATTGAATGCAAGGCGAAAATGTAGCAACGTCGTAATACGCCAATCAACGATCGTAGTTTCGCTTCCCAAATCTGGGACGCGAACACAATACATTATATACACTTTATAAATGTATGTGCCGGTACGTGCGCACCGAGGACGGTTGCTGAACAATGACGAGTCGGCGAAAGAAGAGTTACACGTTAGTATCTCTCGGCTTTTGGGTTTCGGTGCCGTCAAAATGTCGAGAGTATGTCGAAGTGGGACACTTACAATGTGCGAGATTTGACCGTCCTGCGAGACTTTCACGAACTGTATTTCGATTACCAAATACGCGTTAGAATCTGTGTCAGTTTCATCACCGCACTGCATCCGTTCACAGTCCGCGTGCGGTCGCTTTTTGTGAAGGTATAATCGTATCACGCCAGTTAACTTGATACTTAATTTTTCAGCTCTTTATTTCGGGAGGATTTTTATTTCGAGAGGAGGTCAAATTTCAACATCCACTCTGGATTATTTACGGTTTAATGCATGCTCACTACTGGTACATCCAGTGGTGAGACAGCAAATGAATTGCTATTGTTTCCAGATCATCATGAATCCCGCGCTCAATATTTTCCTTCCGGCTGTAATATTAACTAAACAACACTTTGGATTCGATTTCCGAATAAAAGTAACAGTTGATTTTCATCTTCTTTCAATTGGAACGAAGAGAAAAGTGTAAACAAAGAGAAATTACCTCGAAAGAGCTAACGAGTTACTTTTTCTAGCATTGTCGGTAGATCGTGGAAAAAATTAAAACGATGATTTTACTCCTCAAATAATCCCGAATTCATCGTAAAACGGCCGTCATCACAAACATTGTTATTCGTGACCGAGTGCCGCTAAATGCTGGCTTGATGATTACTTATAGAACGCTCTGGACTTCCAGTGAATTCGTTATAATCATTCCATTGTACGTGTACTCAAACAAATTGTTGACTTTTACCGTTTAACTGGAATATTTAGTGAACACCCACTGTGCCAGATCATACAATTATTTATTTATGACCAACTAAAAGTATGTATACAAAATCCAATTTGTATAAAAAAGAAACAGGGCAATTGCTGTTCCTACCTACATAGGAATTGCTGGAATAAAATGGACAGCTCTTTAGTCTGCACTCGAGCAATGAAATGAAGTATGTCAAACATAAAAAAGTGTCACAGCACTAAATAAAAGTAGGCTAAGTGAATTAATCGACACGACCCAGAAACTGCGACTACCGAGAGCCGAGTCTTCACTGCTGTGATGTTGAAGAAGACATATTTTTACACCTTATTTTTATTTCGTTTTCGTTTCAAGATCCCTTGCCACAGATTCCAGTCAATTCACCTAAATCTAATCTCATCAGAATTGCGAAACTCATAATCAAAATGTGTCACGAATTCATGATGAAACCAACAACGAATGTACAAATTGAAATCAAAAGTTAAACATTTTAGCAAAACATTACACATTGTAGTTAAGTTAAATATTTGTTTCATGACAACTTTTAATAGGTGGATAACTTTTCATACCGCTGGGTTGTAGATAAGATATCGCACGAGCAACGATCACTGCGAGGTCGATCAACAATTTGCCACTGTAGCAAATGGAGCGGCCCGAGCGACCTACATTCAGCTTCAGTAAACCGCTCCTATGACGATTAACAATAGGTGAATCATCATATCAACTCATCTATTACTTTTGGCCTACATTTAAAAATGTAGCCATAATACACTTATGGCGTACTAGTTGCGCCCCGAGGTATTAGCGTCGGTTATTTGGTTTGTGTTCTAGGTGAAAAGTCATATCTGTCTTATTTCATCATCCCACGCACCGCATTTTTTCGGAATCAAATGTACCCTTTGTGTTAAACTAAAATATAAGCTATTTTGATGACAAATGTCATCCAAATAAGTGAGCTTGATGGACAACAACACACATACAAACTTTCGCTGTTATAATATTAGTATGATTGTGTGTAAGACGAGCAGGATTCATGGTGATTGTAGGATGTTGATGGAAAGGCTGTGGTGCCGCCGGGTTGTCCCTTGCGGTAGACCACCCACAGATGGGACCACCTTGCTAACGACATAAAAAAACAACTATTATGTATCGTAAACGATACCGTTTTTGTCAAGACAGATTTATTACTTTCATAATGTTATTTGAAGGATTTAGTATCTTTATTCTGTTCAATGATTTAACTAAGGTGCTTTTAAAAACTAATTATAATAATTCTATTTCCTAAACTTAATGAATTCATACCAGTATACACTACTTGACTTTTATGTCTACATAAAGGATAGAAGATGTTTGAATTTGCATAGTCATAAATGTCATAACTTAATACTTTTTAGCAGGTTATTATAATTTTTGGATAATTTAAAGATCATAATTTGCATCAACCTTTTTGAGGTACAGAAAAATAGACGACACCAATCGAAAACATTTTGAAAATAATTAGTTATTTTTTAAATATTTTGGAGGTCGTTATTGGAAATAACGTTGTTCTCTTGTAAGTCGAATTGGGTATAAAATTATTTGAAACGAATAAGTTTGATATAAGATGAAGAAGTCAACAACCCGTGAAATGTTGAGCAATCTGCGTAGTACGTATGATCGGTCTCCCGTGGTCTTATTATAGATGTCACCCGACCAGCTCGCATCCTCTTCTATATTTAAGTCCTCTCGACGTCGTTTCACTACATTATTGGGATCGGTTGGTAAATCTCAAGCCGTAAGTAGGTGCCATAAAAACGAGGAACGGGGACTTTGTCGCATTTAGCTGACTGAATTATTGCTACCTCAGCAGTGACGTTCGACACATTTACATCAATTTCTGTTGTGTCACGGCCGCTGAATTTAAATTAAGAGATAAATACCTCTATCTATGTAACCATCTATGTTTCAAATACTATACCGTCATGTGAAAGTTTATTATTAGCATGACAAAGAAATATTGCAAATACAATCGTAGTTACAGTACAGCGTTCACATTTTCATACGCAATTAATTTTCTCTATTATTCTTGATTTATATGACTGTAAAATAATATTCAGCGTGAATATGTTAAAATAAATTAAGGTTACGTTATTATTATAACATTTAGCTTAAATAATAATTATTGTTGCGGTTTTCCGCGCCCATAACATTGTGTTATTTACAATTAGTTGTACATGTCCTATATATGTTAAACCCTGAAAAGGATTACAATAAGGCTGTACAACCATAAATTTGCAATCAATAATAGTAATGGCGGACGTTTGTCGAGACAATGGAATCGGAATAAGGACGATAGAACAATGAAGTACTGATACGCATATGACTGGTTTTATTTTTCAAACGGTGGTTCGCTGATGCAGCGGGCGTGCCAAGGGGGGAGTAACCAAGTGAGCAATGCCCTCTTAACGATGACTGCGTGTTGTGACTCAGACGCCCTGAGGACGACCCGACATTATAGGGTCCTCGACTGGGATCTGAAGGACGGCTTGTTTACAGCGAGCCAATAGTCCTACGATATCAGCATCGTAATATATTGCACATATTTTTTATTTTGTTGGGTAAAACAATGTGACAATAACAATGGGAAAACTATTTGCAATTAGATTGAATGGTTTAAAAAACAATTCCATACACATTCACATTCCAAACACGTTCCATATTAGGCAGGTAAACTTTCAGAAAAAAAAACTGCTCATAGGTGCTACTAGAGTACATCAATTAGTTACACTCAAGCAACATAAATTTAAATATCTATCTCTTCTAAGAGAGATTTTCAAGAATGTAGCAATGTGCAAAGGGAGCCAGAAAGGGGGCGTAATGCACAACGTAGACGTCTATTGATTTCGTGCCAGTTTTCCAACAGAAGTCTAGTCTGCGTCGAACTGAAGACGACTTAAGTGGATACGAGGTCGTCTCATCTTATACACAAAGCAAGTAAGCGATTCTCTGTGACATTTTAATAATAGAGGTATTGTATCATGTCCGGTGGTGACGCAACAAGTACAGATGTCGAGGTTACTTAAGTACAACAAACATCTAGTGTTTCAAATGACAAAACCTAATTTAGGCGGACGTTGAGTGAGTAATTTTGATGTTGAGTAATAACGGACAATGGGAACGTATCCTTTGTTCACACATCGTCCTACATTTTCTATATTAATTATAGTAACTATTTATGATATTAAATGTTAGACAATTAAACCGTAGTTGTTCTAAATCCTGTCTGACGAAGTTGCGGTCAGGGAGCTGAGAACCGTCTGCGGTGAACAAGCTCGTAAATTAGCCATTCCGAACGATACCAGATAGACTAGTAACCATTATAGTTATATTATTCTTTACGAGACCATGATTTACTAAAGTAATTGTTTATGTCTATATATTGGCGATATAAATATAAGTCGTATTTGCTTGGTATGTTTGAGTTGGCTTTGAAAGATATTGTTTGCCATAGCAAACATTAACTGGGAATTACATAGTTATTATGTTTACAACACTCGACCTCTTTACATAGGACATTTGTATGTATTGAAAATCGAGCAAGGATTAAGAAGAAATAACAATATTGACGGTGTTTATAAAAGTTTGTTGTTTAAAAATATTTTCATATGAGTAGAAGTAAAATTAAAAGTATCAATATTTTTTGGCCAAAATTACTTTACGCGGTACTTATTTATTTAATAGGTCTACATCGCGGTGTTGTCAAAAAAATGTTTAGTGTTTTTTGAGCAAAATCATAGCTGGATTACAGTATATGATGCAGATGGAAACAGCAGTACTTATGACGTGTGGAATAATCAAACACACGATGTATTCAAGGTTGTGGAAGTCGTCATCGCCTCATAGCCATTGTAAATATAACAATAAAACCAAGCCGAGTTCAGCATAACTGCCATATTTTATTGACTCGTAATTAGTTTACTGTGACTGAAACTATATAACCTTTTAAATGTTACTGCCAATCGTAATGCCAGCGTGACTTTCACTATATACAGCACACCATTCTTTGTCAATGAACTGTGGAAGTGAACTAAGTTTATAATGAGACCTCGAAAACATACATATTCTTTTCTCATTTAAGTATATACGTTATTGCTTTACGCTTACAAGCAGAACCATTGTTTCGAGCAAAAGAAAAAGTCTTCAATATGTCGCACGCAACCCCAAAGCACTTTTGCAAGCAGACCTTGTGTAATATATACGCAATATGGAAAAGTAAACAGTGAAACCTCTTCAGGCGACGATACACAAATGAATTGTGGAAGTGCATGTTCTACGAAGTATAAGTCCATAAAATATTACTTCAATTGCGTCCGGTTATCTCCGCCGCTCCGTGGGGTAGAAATGGAAGATGGAGCTGGAAAGGGATAGCGCTACCCTCCAGCATCAATAGTCAGAGGGGTTGAAGAGACGCTAGAAACAACTATAACAATATACATTGCTGAAATGACTCTTATGTTCTAAGCAGTAAGTGCCACTGAACAACGTAACAGCTGGCAGTCGAATGTTGGTACGACTCCCGCGGTCGCGCTTCACATTATTTGTTATTATTCGCCTTTGTTGACGACACTCATAATGAAATGAATAATATTGTAGACGCATTTAAGAACCGATTTTGTAAACTAGGAGACAATAACATTAACACTGTCTTTGTGATGATAAAAACAATAAACATGGAGGTCTTGTGATAAACGAAGACGGGTCATTAGGTTGAAGATGTGTTTGTAAGGTGATGAATATAACTGTTAGTGGTTATATGTAAATGGATGGTTATATAATTAAAATATTTCGCAGTTGGAGCGTGCACGCGAACGCGGAACTAAATGCTCACCACCTTTATTTGTCCGCGATGTACGAGGACGCGCAAGGTGACCGTGCTACGTCATCTCAATAGATGATGGCCGTACGTGTGGCAACCTGACAATTAAGGAATATGCCGTAAGTAGAGCTCGGCAATCACGTGCCATTTGTATTTCATGTCAATTTAGGCACGAGGGAAAATCTGCAACGGTGCTACGCCGCCGCTACGAGACTACGTCATGTGACTCCAATAGTTGATCGTAGTATATTTTTACTTTATTTAACTAATACATAATTTGGCTATATTTTAAAAATATATATTTTCAGAGAACTTTGGAGATAGAATTCATAAGTAAATTGAACTTTATTTGAACTGAAATCTAACGAAAATCAAACCTACAACCGAAAAATGAACATTCCAGGTTGCTTAAAGTCTATACTGATAACTTCATTGTAATTAACACTTTATCGTGAAAAAGTATGTAAGCTGTAGATTAGGAAGACTTATTCAGAACCTGTAGCACAAACAAGTTATTAAATAATTACTTGAGAATAAAACGTTGAGCCTTCCGCAATCAACATGATACGATACATATACCGTTGTGTGGTTGGCAGTGACTTTGATATCTAAAACTCTGTTGGAACCAGTTCCGCAGTATTATCTTAACGTATTGTCAATGATAAAATTGTTAAAAATATTATAAATCAGGAAATTATTTTAAATCTTTACAAAGTTATTCTACACCCTGAAGAACACGAAACTGAAGCTGTCGGACAAGACGTTTAAATGACAAACGTACCAAATATTGGGTAAAGACTTTTGAGGCAAAATTTATTTGAAATTTTCCATTTAGCAATACTTGTGGAAGTGGAAGATGATAATTGCGAACTAATAATGCATGTACATAACACTATTGCAAAATAAACCGATGAGTGCATGATTTATTGTAATTTAGCTAACAAAACTGCGCAAGTAAAATTTGCTCAGTTCTGTACAAAGACAAATAGTAATATTGTAAACGAAGAGACGGTATCGGGCTTGTTTGTACGAGGCTTTATCGTTGTGACATTGAAAGATAAAATTAATCAATGAAAGTCACCAATAATATAATTTTACTGAGAATATATAGCAACGCTTTTCAAACTTTATCCGATAAGGCAATTATCGATTTTGACCACTTCCGTCAAATAGCTGAAAAAATAGAACTAATTTGGAAAATGAAGTTCAAGAAGACACTTACGTAGACAAGAACGAGCATCAAGCTAATGAAAATTCTGAAATGCCACAATGGGAACTAGTGAAAAGAAACCAAATATGAAATAACAATCACTATTTACAACTTCGAAGAAGGATTACCGTCTATTTAAAGATCTCATTAAATCATAATTAAAGTTACAATAACACAGACTACCATTTCCATTAATTATGTATCTACAGGTTGTTATGAATAATTTATCTACCGTACGTTGTTCGTAGCATCCGCAAAAACAGAAGATGCAAAGGTCATCGTAGCAACAGATCAGAATATCAGTACAATTTACTTGAAATCTTGTGTTTATATAAGATTCCGGACCTTCTCTAGCAGCGTCAGTTAAGAATTGGCGAGGTTCCAGGACGATATCAGCGAACGTTTCTTACACACAAATATTACAAAAGTTATCTGCTGTGGAATATTTTAACGTTATAATTTAACTTCGTTCATACTAGGATATATTACGCGCATAAATTATTTATCGGAGATGTCTAACTTGTAGCTGTAGAATAATTATCGTGATCGTCGGTGTCGTATTGCTACGTAGCCGTTCTACGTTTCCTGGTTGTAAATCAGACTACTATTAGGCTTTAATGTCGGGAGCCACTGCCGCCCGCCAACGGTCTTGAAGTTAAGGAAACGAGACAGAATTATAAAAGCGCGCATAACCTCTGCTGTCGAGTAATAGAACGTTTGGCCTCGTGAGGAATCGAGCGATGGATCGACAAACTGAATAATGGTGAGACTACGCCGTTACGTCATGACCTTCATAGGCTGGGCTGTGACGTAGACACACTCACGCCTACCTGTTTGCACGTGGCACAATAAAACCAACGTTATTATTGAAACTGTTCACATGGAAATTGCAAATGAAGAAAATCATTACTGCCCGTGCTTATCTTGTATGATTGACTTTTCCCAACTAGCCAACTACTTTCAGTTACGACTCTACTGCTCTACTAGAGAGTATATTATTGCACAACCCAACTAAATATTGTGTTAGCATGTTAAAAAGGATAAATACCCCAAATTATCAAAGTTGTTAACATAAAATAAAAGAATTAAAATTATTACGTACTTCAACGAAGAGGCGCGCGCGGTTTGCTGATTATACCTAGAAAGGAAATGACAATATTGTTATAGTAATAAATAGACGGGTGACTTTGGAAGAGACCTAGGATCAAGGCTCATACTACAAAAGATTATCATGGGCACATCGGGCGAGGATAAGCTGTAAGGCGGAAGCGGTCGAGCGAGGCCGAGGACGAACGGCCAATTCTGAATCAAACAGAATGCCTCGCATGTGAATGCTGAAGCGGTAATACTTGCCACCGTTACGCTGTAAACCCACATTGCTTTTTATATTTGGGCGTTCAATTTATAGCAGTTTTGACAAACAATGTTAAACGGAATGAAACTATATTAAATCTTCGTCAAATTTTCTGAAAACATTACATATTGCAAAAAAAAAACCGCCAGCGACCCAGCACCAAGTCCAAACAAAGCGTGAAAGTTACCAACTTCTCGGGGAAATCATTTTGAAATGATTACAACGACACTTAACACGTTTTAAATACAAAGAGTGACGTGAGCAGGAGTTTGCGAAGCCGGTTATGTAAGAGCGCACGCGAAGGTGGGCGAATGGGAAACGAAACCGATACACGGTTCGCGCCCCGCCAACCACCATACACCATCAGTATTTGGCAACATCGCCTTTGGAAAGCGAAGACATCAACGACGGTGTACCACATGCAGACGCTAATCTAACTAGGACAGATTGATTTATAACTTAAACAAGAAACTGTGCCACCTCGGCCCTACGAGTTCTACATTGTTTTGCCATGAATATGCAATCGCAAATAGATAATAAAGATTAGAATTATTAATGCTTTGTATCAAATGTTGGTAGAGGAATGATTTCACCAGGAAACCCCTTGAGTCCTTTCGTCTCATGAAATGACAAAGGCTGAAACGATTCGGCCTCAACTTTTATTGTCCTATGAATTACTAGATGGCCAAAATGATTGGCGGAGCCTTGACTTCAGCCTAATATAAATAGCATGACCCTACTTCCTACAACGCTGAGGGTCGTCACTGTCGATTGCCTTTAATTTTATCTAACAATTTTGATGGCCATTTGAAATCTGATCCTTTGTATAATGGATATTTAATTCTGTGGTTATCATTAATGTCAAAACGATGTAATCACTTGGTGACTACATTATGTCGAGAGCTGATAATATCACGGTTACAGTTAAGTCATCACCGCCCACTGAAAAAATGTAGCAGGCATGGCTGACATTGAATCCAGTAGGATTGAATATCAGCGAGGAGAAGAGGCAAGGCCGGTAGTATCAGTACATCTACACAAGATACGCCGAGCCGGAACAGAACACTAAAACCTTGTGCTTTGTTTAGCAAATACAAGCTATTACACCAGCGGGGTCATTTTAAATAATCTTGAATAATACAATAATTTGTTATGTCTAATTTAAATAAAAAAAACACCGAGTATTAAATACACATTCATCCCATATCATATACCAAGCAATCTGTCTACACCTACAGGTAAACTCAATCTTTACCTTTAACCTTAAAATATGCAAATATAGCTGTGCCCTCCTTTTTGCAATTTACCAAGTACTTATTGTGCAGCACCAACTATCTATGGTAGGTTGAATTATTCTTATTGCGAGCTCTCGCTCAGCACGTTTATTAAAATTATTTACTAGCCCTGACACAATACATCTCGGATAGATGTAGGTGTGTGCATGTAGATGTTCAGGCATCGGTGTGCGTGTGTCAAGCTCGTCGGGGCTCTGGCAGCAGTTGGAGCGAGGCACTCGAGGCAGCTCAGCACGGGGCATCGAGAACGCGACCCGGTTCGCCGCTCGAGAAAGCATCGACAAAACTCGGTTGAGGCCGCGCACACAACCAGGCGGACGTACACTTTCAGTCTTCGTATGCGCACCGTGTGTATATTAAGAAACACTAGACAAAAACGATATATACCGTCCGTCAATTACGAAAAGGTGGTTTTAAATGAACACCTCTGACTTTACATAAATACTCATATTATTTGTGACTGACATGATTTTAAAAATGTGAACAATGATGTTAAGTGAGGCACTCCAGGCCTCCTGTCCATAATGAGGCTGGCTTTAGCTGCAGCATGTGTTAAGTTTTTCAATAAAAAGTTTCAAGTACGAGTATGAAGGTTAGTTTTTTGAAAGCGCAGTCAAAAATACAGAGAGAAAGGCTCAATTTTAACATCTGTCCTAATAGTTTGATGACCTCGATAATTTTATTCAAACTTCACTAAAACATCATCCGTGTGTGTCACACGGGATGTATTCTCCAAGGTGCTTTAATGTTAACGCTGAATTTGACCGTTCAAAATAAATTTGTTCAGCTACATTCGACCTTGAAATTGATGCCCCCGTTCTACTTTCCTACATCTTTACAATTCGTTAATCACCACATGTCTGGATATAACGAATTAGTGCAGGTGCGAATTATATCATTAGTTCATAATTTAAAACAATAATAACTTTCATTAATTTATTCAGAAACGTTATATCAATAAATTCGAGACTTTCAAAAAACCTTCTTCTAAGCACAAAAAGAACCGGGTCAATTTTGACATCGTAATGCATTTGACCTACATGGTAAAAGAGTGGCATTTGAAAAAAATTGGGCAAGGCCTACGTGTGTATTATACGACTTTATATTTGTAGGGCAATCGTTTACATGACGCTTTGGTTAACAGAATCAATGCTATATCTGCACACGATTTTTGATAATTAGCAGACAGTAATAAATGTAAATAAACGAGGTCTGCGATGATAAAACGGGTTACAATTAAGTTGTTTAAAAAATTGGGCGATAAACCGAGATATATGGAGATGTTCGTCGCGCTCTACAACCGCCGATGTCGATTTCGGGTCATTCTACACAGTAAGGGGCACAAGGTAAAAGATGGTGCATTGAAAATGGCCTTAAGCCCAATAGCGATCTGCGGCCGCGTTGCTTCCTATTGGCGTCGAGGCGACAATGCCAACGCTGGCGGCTGCTGCGAAGGTGACGGAGCTGCAAAGGTCGATCACCACTCCATCGCTAACCCGAAGCTTGGCTTCATTCAGCGCACTAGACTGTCTCAATTTAGTCACGATTCAGTTACTGAAGCATGACACCACCAACCTCACAATATTAAGTAATATTAACCTTTCTATTCAATTATATCAATGTAAACTAATTGATTTCAAAAACTATTATATAATAATTAAACCAGTGACAAAATAAACAGTCACGTACAGATTTAAGGCCTTTTTAACTGATTATTCTATGTATTTTATGGAGGAATTATGAATAACAAAAACTTGGTCAAGTATACATCGGCCCAAAATAAGTGACCTCAGTTTTGTTAGCTCAAGCTTCTCAAAACGAATTTATGTATAGTTAAACAATACTAACGCAATATTCGCGTTGTTACACCTTTATGGATAGATTATATCATTGTCTTTGTTGTATTATGTTTAAGTTTATGATGTGTTCTTTCAACAAGCTACTTTTTAACTTGGAGGGCAATTTTCAATGCCTTGACGCCAGTTGGCATGCCAACCAATTTCTGGGAAGACCATCCACCCAAAACATTATCCTAATTTTTGCAGGCAGGTACGAATAATGCTAACACGAGTGACCCCAAATCATTAAAGAGCCCACGGAAAGTATAACGCAAACACTAGAGTTTTACGGGTCACCCGAGGCAGGGGCGTCAGGGGCGCCAGGGGCTGCCTACCGGAGGGAGGCCGAGGGCAGAAGGCGTAGGGACGCCGAGCGGGGGAGGACCCTGACACAGATCCAAACTCATCAGTAAAGCGGCGAAGGCCTCGAGATTCGGTTGCTATATCATCGATTCCTCTACGCACCATACCGCTTTACGCACAAAATGGGTCAACGCGCGCGGTACTCCGACCAAGTTGGAGTGCGCGCGATGTCCCCGTTCCGAATTGCTCCCTCGGCAAATTAACGCCTCACGCTACTGTGCTCCAAATCGACAACGGATAAAATAATAAATAACAGCTTTACCTGACACTTTACCGACATTCTCTTGCAGGATTGCTCCAAAAACATCATGTCAGCAGTTACAAAATTATATTTTTGTTGTTTTATTAACGTATTAAACAAATAGGCTTCGAAAGCTATGTGGAGCGGCGTGGGCACATAATTTAGATCTTACATGAGTGGGTCTTGTAATAGTTTCATGAGCCACTTTCAGCTGAGTAATGACATGGGTCGAGAGTTACGGACGATGAAGTCCACCTGATGCGACAGTGTTTACCTGAGATCGCCAGACGAAGATACCAAGCCGTTAAATTAAAAAACGAAAGTTAATACAGTAAAAATAATATTCAATATTTTAATTTGTTTCATTAAAACAACAGCTTCAATAAAAACGACAATCTCGAAGCTATTTAATAAATACATCATTGCTCTATTTAAAATCACATATTTTACAATAAAAGTCTCCCGAATATCAAATATAAAACCAACAGGTCTAACGATTAGTCTCAATAATGTGATGCCACGTACCTAGCATAGCATAACAAGAGCGATATTAAAAGAAATCTGAGCAGTGAGCTGTTCCAAGTCGTATGTTGGTGAAACTATCGAGATCAGTGTACAAAGAGCGCCACGCACCGTGCCGAAGAAAGACGCAGCGTACTTTCCATCGACAAAGACGCTATATTCAAATTATGAGGTTTCACCTGAGAAATGGCCACAAAACAAATTACAGCCATTCTCTCCAAAAGAGAAACACGAGTTTAACAATAGCGACTCTTGCCGTAGCCTCCGCTACTAATATGGCTTCATCTTTTTCCGTGGGTGTTGCAAGAGGCAAATAAGGGTTACCGTCAAGTTTGATGGCAGCTTCATTTATTCAAAATGTCAAATGCCGTTACGACAATATTTTCCAATGAAAGCCTGTTACTATGTGCCAATCTATAGACGCGTGTATCAAGATCTCTACTCTCTATTCTTTCATCACAATTCGGCTCTACATATTAGTAGAGCGAGAAATCGTTGTGATTTCGTGTTGTTACATTAGACAGAGTTATATCATTCCCATATGGGTGATAAATACTTGACTAAATTGAAATACTCAAGTTAGTTAAGAATAGTTTTGTAATCTAAATCAGTTTCTAGTTTACTACTATCCGCATCGCTATAAAACAGCTATGGTATCCAATATCTAAGACCCGATCACGAACCGATTTGTAACACTGATTCGAAAGTAATCCAAGCATAAACAACCTTAATATCGGAAACTGTTCAATATGAAATTATGTTTTTCGCCGTAAAAGTTGTACGATGGCATACAAACGGAAAAGAATAAATTCGATTTCCCAAACAAGATTCAGCCGTATACATTTGATAGCCTTGACCTTGTGTAATATACATCACGATAATAAGGAAGACTTTGAATACGTATGTAATCGCTGTATCAATAAATTTGCTATTTATATCAACATCATTATGTAACTAGGCGTGGCTCCAGTAGCAGACTGTATTAGAAAACGTGAATTCGGTGATGGATTCTCATTCTTTCAGAATTCTTAAGTTTCAGCACGTTTCAAAGATTTTCTAGGAGAAAGATTCAAATAAAAATTTATTATGAAGTAGTTACCTATTTCTTACTATGAGATCCAAACTTAAGCAACGATTTCGGCAATGACACTTAAAATAAAGAAACTTATACCAAAAATATCAGTAAGTATACAGGCAGGTAAATAACCTTATTTTTTGTCGGTTAAGTACTGTTGTACACGTGACGTTAATCGTTATACAATATACCGTAAATCATTTCATGAACAACAGTACGTAGAATACACTAAACACAAGTTGGATTATAGCCAGAGCTAACAAGCTTATCTTTTCAATGACTACATTCTTCTCGATTTACGTTTCATTATTTTGGCGTAACACCATTTCTATTCGGGTAACGCACAGTTATGTTTAACCTGACGTTATCGTAACCAAAAATCAGCGTCAGTGCCGCAAACCCACTTAGTTATCGCATTCCGCTGTCAACGAAACAGGAGCACCGAGTGCGGGCTCGGCCGCGCAATCTTTCGCTTTGTAAACGCTCACCGGCCCTCGGACTAAATTGATACATTCTTGCGAAATAACCTCGCCCAATTTATTCAAACAATCATACTAGAATGTTAGGCTATACGTTCGATATACAACAATGACTAACGAAACTTGAGCCAGTTCAGCGGTTAATACGCTTGCTAAAGTTACTTTAGTAACGGCTGTCACATTGGTTGCTACACTTTTGATCTAAATAACCATAACTCCACAGTAATGTTTTCCAATTTGAAATCATTATTACCGTACACATTGCATTGGCAACTAAAGTTAAATTTAGCCTAGCGTAAATTTGCTATCGCTTGGCATATACAATATATACTCTGATAACCAATTACAACGACTACTTTTATGCAGAATATGGTAATTTTGCAAACATGCATGTAAATGATAATGCTTGTTGTGAACATCTGATTGAATTTGTTGCACTGGAAAGTATTATTACCAGATATTTCTAGAAAAGTGTAAAATTTGTTACAGAATTTGAAATGTTATGAGAGTCGTCTAGATTCACAGTATTTAACATTTTATAAAACTGCAGTCTCTCGGATTTTCTAAACCAATACCGACTTCATAAATGCATTAACATAAATTTAGCAGAGGTATAAGCTAGAAGGATTACAGAAGACCGCGATAAGTCAATGTGATTTAAATTGAAGTTTAAGAGGATGGTTATAAATATAATATGGGGTGCGAGGGCTCCGAGGTGTTCGTTACAAATAAGAGTAAAGAGGGTCGAGACGAAGGCATTCTACCCACACTTGTATGCTCTTCCGTGCATTCTGCGCGGAGGAAGGTCGTCGACCCGCACGGAGGAGCATCTCCGCAAATCTTTATTTTCTGCCCAGCAAGATACGATTCTAACTTTGTATAGACGTCACGATTTTGGGGGAGACTCAAGATGGCAGCGACGAATTTAATATGTATTGTAAAGCTGTAAGGTAAGATAGAGGTGTTTTCAGTGTGAAATTCAGATGAAAGTCGGCGAAGTAGATATATTTGGATCGGGGAATCGGTTTTATAATGTAAGTTTATGTATGTTACGTAGCATAAATTCTTTGTCAATACTTATGTATTACATTAACATGTAGGTTAATCTTCGGTATTGTGCTAAATGTGCTTACACAACAAGTGCAAAATTTTACTGCCTACTTTTTAAGTACCGTATTGAAAAACTGGTCCAGATTTGCGATGATGACTAATGCATTTTCTACGGCGATAATAACGTTTTGGACCAACCTGCACCAATTAAGGAAACAAAAACATATAACAACAACAATATAGGAAATAGTATAAACAGAAAAATAGAAATTGCCAAACACAATGAATTTACAATTCTTTTATGATCTTAACAAAAGCTAGAACGTTACATTTGCTTTCACAAAAAAAGAGGAACATGAATGAATGAAAAAAGGCTATTGGAACATCAGAAGGTGAGCGCTTTCCGGCCTCGGTTGACTGACTACCTGCTAAAGGAAAGGAACGAACCCATGCGTTATGACACTGTATTATAGCTACTTCGTTATATATTATCTTTGGAACAGATCTTGTGTGAGTGGATTTATAAATAATACAGGTAAAATAAGCCCAATCCATTTGGTCATCTGTTGCAAAGATCCATCCAAACAAAGGCCTGCCACTTGGAGTACTTCTAAAGAAGATATCAGACCAAACAAAAATGGTTCCTGTGGATGAGGACATAATCATGGAATTTGTTAAAATGCAAACAGCAACTGCAATGATATTGAAACGTAACGTTACTTAGAAGCCCATAACGTTCCAAATAAAACATGCCGACAAGCATGCAACAGTGGGGTTCAACTGTTTGGGGTAGCCGTGACGAATGAGGGTGCCAGGGAATAAAATAAAACATTGAAACACCATAAACTGAACGCGTTCGAGGGGCTGTGGGAGTGACAGGCAAAAGAAGTTGAATTTTCAATGGTGAAGTAACACCAATAAATGAAACGATTTAGAAAATACTCATTATTACTAATGATAATGGTTGCAGTAAAAGTGACTCGATTTCTAAGTTGCTCCCTCTACCTGTCGTTTGACGTTCAGCTTACACAACAAGGAAAGTTAAATGCGCGTGCGGGGCTAAGCAACTTTCGCCCATTGTAGAGATAGTAAGTACTTAATCAAAACAACACAATTTTTTGACTTAGGAGATTATGAAAGCATACCTGACAATACTTAATTCATCAGTGTCAACGCTTAATACATCATACAAGGAAAACGTCGCTTGCCCGTCTGCTAACTGATGATCGTACACGTGAATGTTCTAATTCATGTAACGACCCAACCGACGAAAAGTCCTTCGATGAACATGATAAAATAAACTAGTTCCGCGTTGACTCCAACAACCAAAATAGCTCACCTGGCTAAGGCCATTATACGTTCGTATAATCCAATTTTCCAAAATAGTTGCACCACTTCGTTATCACAAACAACCACAAGTCAAGTTTAAATAAAAAGTACAATAGTCCACTGAAACCGAATAACACCGGTATGCGAAAGTGTATCACGTTTGACAGTTTCACTTCACCACATGGCTGGCAAGTTGCGCGCGGTGACGAGACAGACGTACACTGCGCTCGACGTATGACGGGCGACTGCCGAGTGCCGCGACTGTACTGGACTCTCAAATGCCGCGGCTCGGGGAGTCGACTCGCCTGTAATGTGAATGTGAGCGCTTCTCTTGCCGCTCGCGGAGAGCGGAGCGGCGGCGCGGGGTCAGCGAGGGCGGAGCGCCCGACAACGGGCGCCCGCGGGACAGCTGCGCACCACAGACCCTTTCTCCGTTCAGTCTCTATTGTATTGGTGAAAGCTTTAGCCTGTTCATATGCTTAACACGACTTTTTGACGGATGCGAGATTATAAGTTCAACCTGGGCAACATGACAAATTCTTTTACATCAATTCTTTTAAAGTGAGGCATTATGAATGATCTAGTTATGTTTAGACCTAAATGAAAATCTTATATCTCTTCAAAAAGTATGTATACGATGAGTAATGCGTACCCTCTACAAGTAAAAGTAACATTGTATTGTAAATAACAGCAGACAGCAGCTACTTTATATTTAACCTACCGAACAATGAGATATCAAGCTTGAGCGTTGACTGCAGCTTTGTTCAGCGCACGCAGGGAGAAGTTGTTGCCCCCGAGTTAAGCCTTGAGCCGCCCTGTTCGACACGCCAAACAAATAGATGTGAATTACATTCAAATGATAATGCTATAACACCGATTTCTGTTTAATTGTACTCAGCTTCTTAGTCAATTTCTGTATTCCTCATAAATATTCCATGTTGGTAATATTTGCCGCAACAGAAAGTAAAGCTAAACTGAAAGTTTTGCTTGGTTACACCTCGTCTGGTTACTTTGTGAAAGGGTCTATAACTTTTAATGCCGAGGAAAAAATAATTAGGTATATTTTACGAAATTAAGTTTTAAGCCCTCCTTGATCATGTTACGTTCCTGCTGTGTATTATTTGATGCAGATTCATGAATAATGCTTTCATTTTTATGGAAATGCGTTTATAAATAAAATAATGGATAATTTATTGGTAGTAGTAGTCTTAGTTTTTTTTTTTCACTTTTTTCTCCTCATGTTTATTAATTGGTGTCTATTTTTGATTTCATGCATTAATGACAAGTCAGCTTTGTTCTGCGAAGAAGTTTAATTAAAGTCGAGAGAATTCTTTATTAATACAAAACTAAAAGAATATTTAAATTCAAACTGAATCACTCAAGATGCATAAATAATGTGAACATGGTAATTCAGAGATATGCGAATGAAAGAAGTCGATTGGTATGGCCGGGAGGTTAGCTGCAGTAATAACGCGTGCATTGGCTGCCACAACAGAATATATAAATAATATGACCGCAAGGGTTAGTCAAAGTCATCGAGTCATCTCGCCCTCAAAGGCGTCTCAAACACTCGTCGACCTTGGCTCGAGCCTTCAGGGTTAACCTCCCGAAGGGAAAAAGCCCTCGGCCTCGGATTCCTCAACCCAACTTACCTGCTCAGATTATTTGCTCCTTTGTTTGAATTGAATCGTTTCGGTGTTGTGTTTCTTAGAAAGTATTCGGGATACGTCAGCTCATTATATTAAACGGCTATTGAAAATATTTAGGATAATTAAGATTGTAATTTAGTGTACTAATGAGCAGTTCTTATAACAACGTGTGGATGGCAGAATTATTCTTCCAGAATATATTTCTGAATATTGTGTGTATGCTTGTTTTTGCAAGTGACCGCTTGTGAATTTTTATTATGAGAATCCGGTCTTTCAACTTCCTACAGGAACATTATAACGAATTGACGTTATTATATGACAAAATAAGTTCTTTACATTCTTCGAGTTTTCTATTTTAAAACAAATGCTAAACTTTAAATAATAATAATCTGTGTGAAATCAGATGAATTCATTATTTTAAGGTACTTATTCCAATGATGATTTTTATTTCATTCGTTTTTCAATTTTTTAGCATGAATATGAAATGCGAAATATATACCTAATATGAGACTATATAAAAAAATATTAGCACACGTGGTCTTTGAAGTGGCATAATAAAGTTTATGTTGTAGGAGAAACAAAGAAAAGTTTTTTTTTTAAGTTGATAATAATGGAGGGAAAGTAATGGTTAAAAGAGACTGACGAAAAAAAAAATGAATTACATACACTGCGATGCGATGCCAACTCAAATAAGAGCAGAAAAGAGTATGACAAACTTCATATGTACAAGAAACTACGTGCGAAAATGCAGGGAATATTTCTTGCAGTAAAGACTCAGCAGTTTACAAAAATAATAACAAATAGCGAAAATCTTAGTCTTGATCGGACGTGACATATCTATCAATTTAGTTGATGACTGGGGAAAAATATCCGTGGCCTCATTATATGAATGATAATTTCAGAAGTTTGCACAATAATTGTCACCAAACAAGAGTCCTAGATTTCAGTTGGGGCGTTCCTAAACCTAATTTTTAGTTTACTATAATTAACAACCAGGCTCTGAAGACTTTCGAAAACATGGTAAATGTCGACAGGGCTGTAAATTTTTGAAAGAAACGCTAATTGAAATCCAAAAAGGACATAGATACAGTCAACGTCACGATTTGCATACCCCCCCCCCCCTGGAGGGTTGATTTTAATGCATCTGGGGTAAGAAATTGAATCACCACCAAAACAATGGTTTATATTCAATTGAAACTTCTTTAATTCAGCTTACTGCTTTCAAAGTGACCAAATTACAAAGAAACGATGTCGGTGGACCCATAGGTTTAATATGCGCAGCGTGCGTCAGCAATTTGCATAATACCGTGTGTTTGTTTGTGATAAATGATAAATGATAAATGATAAATGATGTTTATTTTGCAAGTAGGTTTTCACAAACACTTTTACACGTCTTTTTTTTAAAACTAGATGAGGCCGGTGTTTCGTACCCGACTACTCTGAGAAGAAACAGCCGAAACAAACTCAGAGGTCATAGTCTCTTTTAAAGTCCAGACAAAAAAAATCTTGGTCAACTTACATGAGGACTATGCAGATTAGTGTCTGAAGTGGTCTTTTTAAGAAAGCACCACACAGATTGAGTGGACCTGTCCAGTCAGTGCAAGCATTTGTCAGTTATCGTGTAGCTCGACTCATAACCCAAGGAGCTCAACGAAACGACGAACAATACCAAAAAAAGGACATTAGCGTAGGTCACTAAATACTCAACTGCCAGAATCGTCAAAAGCAAAAAAAGGTAAATAAAAGTTATGATCCACATGGTCCTCACATTCACAATAAACAACTACTTAGAGACTAGAAAATATTTACAAAATTAAATTAATGAGATCATAATGAAATCATAACATGTCACAATAAAAAAAAAAAGTAAAATCAAATAAATAATATAAATAATAAAATAGGTATAAAACAAAGTAAATATTAATGTCAAATCATTAAATGTCAGTGTATAAAATAAAGGAATGAACAATAAATAAATGAAACAAAGAAAAATTTTGACACTCACTGAGTAAATTAAATTGGAGCAGCTTAATCCCAAGCCTTTTTATCTTCAAGGTAAAAATTAATATTATAGTAAGCTTTAAGAGTTAACTTACGTTTTACAAAAACTTTAAATTTATTGAGGCTTAGTGTTTGAACGTCGTTTGGGAGTTTGTTATAAAAACGTATACATTGACATGTGAACGTGCCCCCTATTTTTTTTAGCCTCGTTGACGGAACGACAAATTTGTGTTTGTTCCTCGTATTTATGTTGTGGATATCACTGTATTTTTTAAACAATTTTATATTTTTATGCGCGTACAAAAGGTTTTCGTAAATAAACTGAGAGGGCACAGTAAGTATATTAATTTCTTTAAATTTTTCTCTGAGGGAGTGTCTGGGACTTAATTTATACATTGAACGAATTGCCCTTTTTTGCAAAATAAAAATAGTCTGAATATCGGCGGCATGACCCCACAAGAGAATACCATACGACATCACACTGTGGAAATAACTAAAATAAACTAAACGGGCTGTCTCTAAATCAGTTAAATCACGAATTTTTTTAACGGCGTATGCTGCAGAGCTTAGTTTTTTTGACAACTTATCTATATGAGGGCCCCACTGAAGCTTAGCATCCAAGGTTAAGCCTAAGAACACTGTGTTATCTTCCGGTTTCAACTCTTCATCCTTGATTAGTACACTGGTTTCCACTTGTTTTACATGAGGTAACGTAAACTTAATGCATTTGGTCTTTTTCTCATTTAGAAGTAAGTTATTAACATTAAACCAATTAACGACCTTTGCTAGAGCGCTATTAACATCGTCAGTAGCTAGCTGCTGACGTTTTAGTTTAAATAAAAGAGAAGTGTCGTCTGCAAACAACACTACATCATGATTATCCTTTATGAGGTAAGGCAAGTCATTTATATAAATAAGAAACAAAAAAGGGCCAAGAATTGAGCCTTGTGGTACTCCCATTCTTACTACAGATCCGGGAGATCTTTTCCCGTTAACATCAACTCTCTGAATTCTACCACTCAAATATGACGTAAGAAGATTCAGAGAGGCGTTCCGGATTCCGTAGTGGTGTAGTTTCCTGATTAATGTTTTATGGAAAACGCAATCGAAAGCCTTGGATAAATCACAAAAAATGCCCAAAGCATCGCATTTATCTTCCCAGGCATTATATATGTGTCCTAAAAGTTCAACACCGGCATCAGTAGTTGAACGACCCTTTGTAAAACCGAACTGTTTGTTATGCAATAACTTATGTTTATTAAAAAATCTTTGCAGTTGCTCTAAAATTATTTTTTCAAAAATTTTACTAAATGTTGGTAGCACTGAAATTGGTCTATAGTTAGTTGGGTCTAATGTACTACCCGATTTAAACAATGGTATTATTTTACTATTTTTCATTAGATCAGGAAACTCACCACGGTCAATACAATCATTAAATATAACAGCTAATGAAGGAGCTACAATGGTTATAATGGACTTAGCAACGTCCACAGAATGACCCCATAGATCAGCGGTCTTCTTAACATTTAACATATGAAAAGTTTTAATTATATCATTACAATTGACATATTGAAAATTAAATTCGGAATCATGGAATGGAACGTTTTCTTTTAGTAAAGCATCTGCAGCAGCAGGTGACGAGTCTAGCGATTTAGTAGTCGATACAGGAATATCCGCAAAGAAATTTTCAAAGGCTGTAGCAACTTGAATATCTGATTTTATAATATTATCGTCGATAGCAAGGCTGTAGTCACTATTTCGCTTGCAAGACCTTCCTGCTTCGCTATTAATAATGTTCCAAGTGGTTTTAATTACGTTACTACTATTTTTAATTTTTGAACTCAAATAACGTGACTTAGCTATAGTACAAACTTTTTTAAAAACTTTAGAATAATTCTTAACATACAAATTAAATTCTACAGTATTAATACAAATTCGCTCTTCATACAGCTCATATAGCCGTTTTCTACTTTTATGAATACCAATGGTGGCCCAGTCATTGAAAGAAGCGTTATTATTAACCGAAATAGTCTTAGGAACAAAAGTGGTATTAAATTGTGTGCAATACATACTAAAAAAATTGTTATATTGTTGATTGGGGTCATCATTAGTTGACAAAAGTGGTAATTTAGTCGAGAGTTTAATTTTAAAAGTTTCTAGGCGACTTTTAGTTTTTGGGTTAACAATGATATCCTTTTTAGCTACTTTTTTTATAACATTTGGAATTGTGATCAGTTGCCCACAATGATCTGAATCTAATAAGTTAATAATTACTTTGTGGGTTGGTATAACATCTGTATAAATATTATCTAGGCAAGTGGCACTAGTCTGGGTTATTCTAGTGGGCTCCAAAAATTTGTTTTTAAGATTGTATGACTGAAACAGGCTTATAATTTTAGTACTCAACCCAGATTTTTCTAACAAATTAATATTAAAATCACCACAAGTGATTATAGATTTCTTTGTGGTACAAATTTTATGCAACACTTCATCCATTATCTTTTCAAAACAATCATACAAACCTGAAGGGGGTCTATACACACTTAATATGATAAACTGCTCCAATTCTATACAGGCTATTTCAATTGTTCTCTCAACAGACATGCTTACAATATCCTTGCGTTCTTTAAATTTGAGCTGATTATTTACCAAGATTAATGCGCCGCCATGTATAGCATTTACTCTACTGAATGAGCTACCAACCTGGTGATTACTAAAATTAAAAATTAACTGATGACTTTTGAGCCAATGCTCTGTGATACAAAGAATATCTATGTTATTACAGTTCAGGAAAAGCCCTACTTCTAATTCTTTGTTCAAAAATCCTTGAATATTTTGATGCACCAGGTTGATACAATCAAAATTCCCAATACTTTCACCTGATTTATTATCTGGCTTCCTTACGTTATTGCAAGAGGTTGCCTCTATTGTCTCAATCTCTAATTTAAATGATGAACTGGTTGATTAATTGTGATCAAACTATTGGCTGAGTAACTTAACTGAGTATTGCAATGTTCAATAGAGGCAACTCGCTTAGCCAAATTCTTGGCTGTAATTGTAAAAAAATATGATAGCGACATAGCTACTTGTCTTCTACAATAGTTTGAAAGATAGTACCGATCCACAAAAAATCTATCTTTTGTCAAATAAAAATAGTTACCAACATAGTTATTGGTGTCAATCAAATGGAATACATTACTATCAAATGTCAAATTATGTAATGTCTTATTCATGTTGTATCGTATGTAATTTTCTTCCTGTGGCAAACTTGTACTATATGGAAATGTAAACAATACAATTTGTCTTAAATTCAAGCTAGATAAGGTTCTATGATATTGGAGCAATTCCCCTTTGTTCACATTTCCTCTATTACCAATCAAAATTACTAGTATGGTGTCCTTATTGAAATTACATTTAATTATTTCCTTCATTATATGATATAACGAACATCCTGGCATACAGTTGTTTATAACTGAGTGCCCTGGATATTCATCTTTTAACAAACTACCTAGGTCTTTTCCAATCTCATCACAAAACATTATTATGTCATTATTTACACCTGGTTTACAATGATTTTTAGAACTATTACTAGGACTATGTAAGTTAACACATGGCTGCAGTAAGGTGGCATTACATGTTGTCATTGAATGATCTGGTGTAAGTATATGTGAAGTTGGTTGACAGTGCTCACAGCTATTGGTTTGTGAGTTCACCAGATCATTCATCGCCAACACATATTCCCTCATTAGTTGTTCAGAGGTATTATATTTGGTAGTCATTGAACTTAACTTCTCTTGTAGGTTGTCAAGTTTGGATTGCAAGTGTTCAGTGTCAATTTTGTACTTCCTAGTGCTTTGTTCCAAATTAAGTGAATATATATCTAATTGTTTTATGACATTCAATCTTTCTCTATTTAATTTAACATTTTTAATGAAAAACTTTTGCCTTTTAACCATTCGCTGTGTTTTGACAATGTATTTGTTGATTTTAATGTATTTTTTGATTTTATTCTTACTAGTGACTGCCCTTATTGAGTGAGATATCTTAGAATCATCCTCACCTGTCAAATCTATGGTGCAGGTGGGAGTATTGGCAGAAACTATTGACGGGGCAACAGGCACCAATTCACTGAACAGACTTTGATTCAGCGAGGCAGTGATGTTGTAATTAGTAGTCTCAAGTTCTGTTATTTGACTTCTAGCCTCGTGTAACTGCTGTTGTAACAAATGTTTGTGATCAAGAGCTTGTTCATACTCTGTGCTACACTGGCTGAATCCGTCCACAATAACTTGGAGCCTATCCCGGTCTTCTATGGCAACAGTGAATTGAGTGTATAACTGGCCCATTTCTTTTTTCAATTTCCTATTTGTTTCATGGGCTTCAAAGAGAACTTTCTCATTGTCATCCAATTCCCTGCTTAGTTGGTCACAGGACTGCTTGGACGCCTTTAATTCGCTCAAAGCCAGCTTGAGTTCTTGTTGGCGAGCGTGGGCGGTACGAGTTAAAGTCATGATTAGGAGGAAATGTAAAAAAAAAAAAGAAAAAAAAGATAGGAGAAGAAATTGGGAAGAGAGTAGGTAACTGTGGCAGCAAGTTTAAGATATTATAAAATGAAAAGGGAAACAAATTAACAAAAAATAGCTTAATTAGCGAGTGCTGTCACCAAACCAAGCTAGGTTATGTTTACGTTCTAAAGGTCTTTAGTTTCGTAAATAATACGATTCAAAGGAAGATTCCTTATTAGCTGGTAAAATTATAGGACGCAAACAATATAATAGCAAGTAGAATTTAAAATATTGTACCTGATATTGAGATGACAATGCAAAAAATCCCCCAAGCCGGTAACTGTCACTGATTCACATAGATTTTAACAACAATTTGTACTTGTTATGTGAATCTAACACAAAAAGAACACACAATTAAACTTTTCAGTTGATGAGCAATTGGCAATATGCTTTAAAAACAAAGAAATTTAATATTTAAAGTATAAAATTAAAGGACATTAAAAAATCAGCTGTTAGCTGTAGTGTTGCCACAGGAAAAAAACGGACGGGCGCTAAACCTTCTTGGATATCATTACGACCCAAGCTTTAGTATTAAAATAGAAACACATTTCGTATAACCCGATAAAAAGCTGCTATTGAAGAAGATTGCCAACAAAATGCCCTTTCAATTGCAAAGTGGAAGCTTTTTGAATACTAAAACTACATATCCAAAGGGAAAGTATATTTATTGCGTTGTCCGTTTCAAATTGAAATCATTTAAAGAGAAAATAAATAAATCTGTGTTATACTACGGTTTATGTATAACACATTTTTTTTTAAATTCTCGACGTGTAAGTTAATCAAATTAAACGAAATAATATAGAAAGCTCGATATACTATTTTTTGTAGCTCTATGGTTACGCAAAACGATCAAAGAAATTCCGTTTTAAGTACCTAGAGTGAATTATGTAGCATGTATTTTTATTTTTTTATCAACAAGGTCATATGATTCCCTCGGCAACAAATAAAACATGTATGCACGAGTGGAAGAACGATATTGTTCCGATAATGGAATCGACTTTCGTTTATTGAATCAAGTGGCATTTTATTTTGATAAATCGTTCAGTGTTTTACTGTTATATAGCTTCTTTTCTCACAGGATTTTGGGTCCGTTGTCCTTTGTATTATAGTCTACCTATATCTGTGGTACTATAGATCCTTTGAGCCTTATATAGCTTTTTAACCGACTTAAAAAAGTAGGAGTTGCTCAATACAACTGTATTTTTTTAAATGTTTTTTTAATTCAGAACATTTGATTTAGATTGTTATTATTCCTTTTTCATTTGAAAACTGCTACTTCCCTTGTGGTCCCATTTCAATTTAGTGCAGTTCTGAGGAAAGACATCCATGAGAAAACGATATAATTATGTAGTCTTTAATTTTTTTTTTCTAAAGTAAATGGGCGATATGCTATGATGATAAGCAATGAAAAAATACTCGATAAGAATTTGTGTGAGATATAACATCAACTAAAAAGGCATAAATATTAAAAAAAAAACGCCTTCTAAACCAAACGAACACTAAATAGACGGAAAATAAATTTACTTCAGGAAATCGGTGGAAAAAAACGAAAAAAACGAAGAATCGAACAAAAGTCACCGACTTCCGGAAGTAAATTTATTTCCCGTCTTTATAGTGGTTTTTTGGAAGTCATTTTTTTTTATTAGTCTAGATAAGGACGACGTGCAATTTACACTTACACCGAATAGCGAGGCGAAAGGCTACCAAGTCCATTATATTTTTTTTAGAAACTGCACCAGGTGGCGCAGATCGCACTTTCCACAATAAACTTTCTCATTCACAATACGAGTTGACCTTTCGTTTCTATAGCACTCCAAAAAAAGGGTGGAAGATCTTTAACAAATACTTTTAATATTTTATACGTAGTTGTATGTTGCCTCTTTAACCGCCACAAGCGCAATTGCCACGCTTGAGGTCCTCAGTTCGATTCCTGGGTCAGTGTTATTGGGTTTTTTTCCATCAGAAGTTTCTCAGTAGCAACCACGGACTCAGGATTTTAGCCGGGCTGATGGCAATAAATTCGTCCCTAATACAAACGGAGTTCAAAATCGGATGTACTGTTAGATACATTTCTGTCTACCCCTTCGGGGATTACAAGGCGTGATGTTACGTTGTATTTAAACAGGTGACTCATAAAAAACACGGTGAGGAGTTGGGCTCAATATTTTGTGTACTTTTCGAAACAAAGGCGTTTTATTAATAATGAATAATCATATTGATGAACATGGAAATCCAATTTTTTAGTTCATAACCTACATTTAAACGAAAGGAGGCCATTGAGAAATAAGTATTTTATAGAGAGCACTAAGTTCATGAACGGTGTTATATACCTACAGTTGTGTACTGATATGTAGTGTTTTCGTTCTAAATGGATTTATTAAATGTATGCGAGTTGGAGGTGAGGAGAGAGCCGCGGTTCACTCTCAACTCGACTCTCGCTGAGTGGAAAGCTCGCTATCTCGTCTAGGTGAAAATCCTTGTCGTTGTTACCTTTACATTTAGTTCACAGTGCTGCTTATGCTCTCGAATTAATTTCAGAATCCTAAACAAACTCGATGTAATTAATTGGAAACAAAATAAAAAACTATTCCTTAAAATGCAAGACACTCATTGAATAAATTATAACATTATTCGAAACTCTTTTAAAATCATGCATTACTTTTTGAAAGCATTTAATTGGTTTTCAATTCATTATAAAAGACTGCAGAAAAATCTTAATAATTTAATAACATATTATTTATTAGAGACGAGAGGCGGAACGCAACAGTGAAAGTGCATCTCTACATTGCGCCCGCGCACCGAGTTTAGAGCATTTTTCAGCTGTGATTAAAAAGAGAGAGAAATGCAAGAAAGCGCTGCTCGAGCGGGCGATGGTATAGTAAAATTTGAAAGCGCTACACAATAGCGCGTTGTCGAAATTGGAAAGTTGAGTGGCGTGCGTCTATTGCGTAACAGCTCTTACGAGCTGCGGTGTGACGCTGACGAAAGGTAAGAAGTGACGTCACCGGCATGAAAGTGCATCGGCCGGCGCCCCTCCCGCCACCGCCAACAGATGCACGTGCGCTGCAGCACTGCGCTTCCTGCATCTGAGGACTTTCTATTGGGAAACCGCCGCGACAAGCACTCGACTTCTCCACACATCACATCTAACTATTGGGAAATTCGACTCTCACGCATGGCTCCACGAAACAAGATGCACCTGATTGAGCAATCAACTTTACAATGCGCTTGCACAACCATTGACACGGTGGACGGTGCTTCGTTTCACACACATGCATGTGATATTAACCACGCATTTATTTATAGTTATTTAAATATTGGTACGTTTTATACTTACAAGAAGACGTCACGAAGTCCTCCGGTGTCTGCAGAAAAACCTGTAAGTAAAATATGCCGTAATCAAGTTAAGAAAGAAGACAAGTTGAATATAAATATGAATCATTCTCAAAACCTTATCAATAAAATAACGTCTAGAAGTTTGTCTGTATCGCAAAATATTGGACTGAAGAAACAAAATTGAGTTCTGGCTCAAGGTAAGGAGTAAGGACGATTACAGATAATCTATAATCTAATACAATGCATACTGCTGCTCATGTTCTAATTTCGCAAACTCGAGTAGGTAATCCCAGTCCCCCGTAATTTTCAGGTGCAACTTCTTCTTATTTTTAGTTTGGTGTGCTTCTTGCACAGCCAGTATCGATTTACGAGTCTAGAATTGTAAACGATATCCTGGAATCGAGTGGAGGTAATGCAATATTTCTCTCCCGTCTATTTGAGCCCGCCGATAAATTGACAGAAGTGCTACCACAGCTCCTTTGGCGTAGGAAATTCTTTAAAAATATTTTTGACTAGGTTTTGCCCCATCGCTCGCGTTATGGTCGAATTTATGTCACGGTGACGAATTCAATGTAGCTTATGACACTCGGAGATAATGTAGCCTACCATTTGAGAACGAAGTTTAGGGATCGATTCAGTAGTTCTGAAGATTACCCTTCCCTTAACTTTTTCATGTTGATAGTTTCTCCATATCATCCAGATTAAAAACGAATGATTTACAATAGCAAAATCAATTGTGTAGACATTTTGTACTCATTACAAGCTTGAAATCAATATAAGCCGCCTTGACACTGTTTGCTTTTACAGACCGACGGATGCGTGTGTCAGTATTAAATGTGTTACAATGATAAAATAATTATTGAAAACACGGATTATTTGTGAGGACACAACAAATGACATAGAATTTTTATTTTAAACTCATGATAATTATAGTAAACAAACTTGAAGTATAAATACATGAACTAAATTCAAAATTATAAATAGAAATAAAATAACTTGTGCGCGTTTTCATTCCCACTAATCCTGTATAACGTGTTCTCGAAATTGAATTTATAAATACGAAATTAGCCGTAGGCAGATTTGCTAACTAGAAACTCGGCATGCATACGATGAGTAAAGGTATTTTTGCAATAACCATTTTATAGGCACATAATAGTAATACCATGCCATACAAATGTCACGCCGATTGACCAATAAGTGAGAGAGTTAAAAAATTGAGGTCTCAACGCGGGACGCTCCTCAAAGGAGTTCATGGTTGAATGGAACATGTACACTGTAGTGTTAAAATGCTCAGCTGCACGATATTATACACCTTGCACCACCACCGTAGCGTTCACAATACTCTGGCACTTCAGAAGCAGTTCCTAAATGTAGGATTGAGAACGTTAGTGAATATATAATGTTTTAATCTTTATATCCTCTAAAATAGAGTCGACTTCTGTTTACAAGATGGCGGCATTCAAGAAGTAGGTTGAGAGAACGCACGTCTAGTACACTCGTACATCACAAAGACTCATTAACTCATCGGTGTAAGATGTGTTGTGATTGTCAATAATGAACTCTATGAATTTATGACATAAAAACTGCAACGTTATTGCTTTATTAATTAATGTGGTAATTATTGTATCTACTACGTAATAATTGATGCTTTTAATTTGTACCATTACCTTAACATTATTTTTTTTTGTAACAGAAAGGTTTTGTTGTCTTTCGTTTCGCTTGTAACTGCTTTAAATTAAATAATTTGAATATTACAGATATCAAATAGAATTTGCATTTTTCTCAAAAGATTTTAGATTTTTAATGACTCTTTTATTTACTAATAGCACATTCTGTCTGACTTACTACATAATTTGAAAACATAAATTATTCCAAGTATTGTTTCCGAGCCAACACAAACTGCATTTCATAATAAATGTCACAGAATCTGCATAAATCTTGATAAGCAACATTCAGGTGTGCAAGCATATCTAATAAACTCTCCAAATGTACCAATATTATGCCTAAGTAGTAAATAGTATTAAAAAGCACGCGGCTCGTGCACTTTCTACTAGTACATGGAACAAAAGTAACGAGCAAGTTACGATATCTCGTGTGATATAACCGCGCTGCTGTACATTGCGGTATTACCAAGCTATACAACGATTTCATGCCCCATTCGCCTTTCATAACACCCTTCTAAAATACGCGCAATTTCTACTGAATGGTCAATAAATGAAATTATGAGTTTTATCTGTGAAACTTTCTTGTGATTGCTTCCTGTTTTGAGAAATAAAAGAAGACTGGCGATATCGAAAGTTCGAAACTATCAAATCTATACCGATCAGACTTAAACGAAAGTTAGACGTGTCTTCTCTTTTTCCAATCATACCAAAATAATTTGTAAATAACCCTTGAGAAATACTGGTACGTATAGACACACCCGCTGTTTGTTACACCTTTGTCAATCGTTCCTGCCTACACAGTCCTGTGTATTAGCTAAGTCTGTCAGATCCACGAATATTTCGGTCGGGTAGAGCGGTTATTGTAACCGGCTTTTGTGTCACTTTTGTACATTTTCATGGTGACTTATTTCTAAGCGCAAAACAAACAATATTTGCTATTATTAAATTTCCCTATTGAGGCAATTGTGTTGATAGCAAAGCACCAGAAACTCACAATACACCTAGATTTAGATATAATACCATAAAGTGTAGCAATCTTCGGAGTATAAATATTCGCACGGCAACAGTTGTTAGAATTGTTTACCCAACTTGTTCGAAACGGGGATAGAGCAGGTAGCTATCATGATTGTCTCTAGGGTCGGCTAACTGGTCCATCGATAAGGCTAAAAGCTCACACATTAAATAAACAAACTTACTAGATTAGAAACTCGCATGTTTTGCAAGTTTCTAATGCTGTTGATTAGTTGTAATATGTTGCAAGTTATGAATATCTAACAATCTGGCTTTGCCGCATTCTCTGACAAAGTGCCTACCTCGCTGGTAAATTGCAAGAGATCTCAGCGAGAAATACGTTCACCGTCCTAGATGCGCGGTACTTTCGTTTTGAAATCGGCGCGCACAATTGGCCGTATCGAGACAGAAGCGGACCAGCTGCACTGTGCGCGTGCACAGCTCGGCCGAGCAGTCGCCCGTACATTCCTGTGTTTCTAACAAAAACACCCTCCCTCCACACAATATTTGTATTATCATTTTAGCTTAGGAACTTTATAGGTCATGTATTTTTGCCACACAACCCCTGCGCCCCAGTTACTCCCGATATATAGCGCTCAAAGCGGAGAAACGGAGAAATTAGTCAACGAACTAACTCTCTATCTACAGTCTAATTTTGATCTAACTAGCATACACTAATTATTTTATATTTCAAAGATATATACTGACTTTCATTAAATAAAATTTCATTTTGTCAAACAACTTTCATGCAGAGCAATCGATAACCATCACAAAATAAAAAGAGGCATTGAAGAGTTTGCTAAAAAATAAAATTAACCATGTAAAAACTTTCGTTTGTATACTTTTTACTAAAACTATTGAAAGTTAGCCATGAAAAGAATTTCTATTGGCTGTGATCGATGATCGTGACAACTTTCAAAATGGTATTTAGAAAAAAGATAATTGAAACTTACATAATGTTACCGATGAATTAGTGAATAGACTTTCGACATGAGTAACTCTAATTGTGGTGTTAATTTGTCATGACGAGGCTGTGAAGAAATTTGTTCCAATTTCTCGAGATTCTGGGCCATTAGAGATGGACATAAAAGAGAATAGCAATATATTGAGATGGTCCTAGAGATTCTCACAAAATTCTCTTCGTGAGAGAGTTTTAATGCAAGAGCCGTCTAATAAGCATACGTTGTGCGAGGCCTCGCGACTTTTGCAATTCATGTTACACTAACCGCTACATAGAGAATGTGACATAATTTCGCCAGTTTCGCTGTGTGGGCTTAGAAAGAGAGTTTCTAAATTAATCACAATAGAGAAACAAAACATTTCTATTAATATAACAATGATATTGTTTGAATGTATACTTGGAAATGAGAAAGTTAGGAGTTGATAATCATGGAGCATTATCATACCTACTGATTTTCGCACTGCTGACGAAAATACGTGGAACGCGCTCACAAGCGGACATCTTTTGTTAACAGTTGACATAGATAGATTAATTTATGAATAGAACGTTGAATTCATAAATAAAACGTGTGTCACCTGTCACAGTCGTAAACGCAGCAGTAAGACATTGTTGGCGTATCAAATAAAGTCAAACGGACATATTATAAAGTGGCTTTTCATTTATGCAGTCAACGTGCGCCAGATTTCATAAGCGTTCTCTCCGCACCCTGATCTAGGTTATGTGGTCGACATCGGCGGCAGCAGCGGTGGCGTATCGAGCGCGTCCGATGTTAACCTACATACATCGCTGGCACACTTACACCAACACGGCTGGGGTCGAGAGCACCCGGACCCGTAAAATTCGTGACCCAGCCCCCTCCCTTCCGACCTCTCGTTGTATTTGGAGGCCCCGCCACGTCAAACGTTGTTAGATAACAAAATTCTAGGTTCTGCCTTCTGAATGGATACTTGCTCAGTAATTGCACATACAAAAAGAGGCGAGGATAATAAATGCCAGTTCGTTAACGTAGAGAGAAGCACCCCACCCGGCTATTGTTCCGAAAAGGCTCCAATTTACGATATGCAAGTGAAATTTGTTTGTCATGGCTGTATTTTTCATGAATTTTGAAAGTCGTATTTACTACCGTTTTCCAGATAGCACTATACATAATGAAGAGTGAACCGGTAGTGGTAATCATTTATCGGGGAATCATTAAGTAGTAATATTATTATTGAAGCGGTTAAGGTGAACATTTTTCGTTTTAATCAAGTACATTTTCGTATAAATGAAGGAAGGTTGTGAATTATTTACTGACTAGAGGTACCTTTAATTTCATTCCGAATAGTTTCTACGGTGAAAAGCGGAAATTCAATAAAATATTCAATATTGATATCAAAACCACGTGATTTTTTGTTATAAAGCATTAGTACTTAGATAAGCTATATTTTGGACACATCGAAAACTTTGTGGGTTAAAACAAAAAAATATTTATATTATATATTTTCGACGAAATTGATTGTCGTTGCCATTTGCACTTCTACCATCCTTTCTTAATTGAATTTTAAAAGGAACCAAGTGAAAGTCATTAACTTTTAATCCTGTTTAAAGTTATCCCCATTTCAACCCAAAAGGGTATTGTCACTGCAATAAATTAGATCAAAGAATTACCACGTCGCGAATTTACGATGGATGCTTCAGTAAAACCTTGGAAGTTGTTTATGCTTTCAAGACAGGCACCGTCGCTCCTCCTTGGGTCACGATGCGCTCCAGTACAAGTGGCATGGCTTGCAGTCACGAGGGTCGATGCCCGGCCCGTGTCGCGTACACTACCAATCGATAACCTGATTTGCACTACTCATACAACACTAGCCATGATTCACCCGATATAACCGAATTAACTAATGTTTAATTACCACGCCTATCTCTATTCTCGATGCGTTTCCACTGTCCCGCTCGCACATACCGCTATTTACGCGGTTGAGTAATCAATCCTTAATGTGGTGTCACATGTGGCGTTATCTTAATTCATAGGAATTTATTTATAAAATATTTAGGCGAACTGTTATTAAGTTTAAACGTATTACTCATGTGACGTGTTTTACATGGCTTCGAAACAAATTCTGAGAAGGTAAACACATTGTTCTTGAAGGAATTCCTGGAAGCCTTTGTAAAGCTCAAAAATTCTGCAAGTACTTTGTTGACATAAGGCCATATGTGTAGTCAGGGCCATTGCGATGCGAGTTGATGGGACAATGCAAGTGTCCAGAGCCTGGTCCGCGTGCAATCCGAGGTCGACGCCCTGCCGCTGGACGAGTTAACCGCGGAATACTGACCCCTCTCGCACCATACTATCAACAATACACTTGCGACTCGATCCACATAAGGATAAAGTTCGTTTTACAATGGCCTGACTACCGGTTAGAATAACCACAACTTTGAAAGTTCAAATACGAGCAGATATCAACGGCATATTCATGCAGGAAGTAACGTGTGTATTGAACAATTTTGAAGAACAATCCTATCACATAAGGAACGATATTCATTTTATTATTCTATACACGACGCGCCACTAGCAAAAACAATTCTTCTTGTAAAAAAAGTTAAGATTTGCTGTGAAATCAATAATTGTAGACATGTTTGTAATAGGTATGCCGCATACGTGTATGGTATGGTGTTTGCGCATTTGCGGTGGTTTATCAAGGTAAACAGTGGCTTGAACACAACAAAATTGTGAGGAATCGCACGTTCGATGACAAACAAACAGGAAATATAAGGCAGAAGCCACAACGCAATAGGCACTATTATCGCATTGAAACCAAATTAAGGCATGTTTAACCACAATCAGTTTGTTGAATCAGCTCACTGCTAACAACGACTTAATTAATCATAGTTAAAAAGTAACTAACTGTTTAACAAGGTCCATTTGTCTTTCAGGTTAGGCTTCATCGTTGCGCTAAAATTGTACAGTTAAGTGACGTCTCAGTTAACCGCTAGGCGATTGATAGCCCTAAAAACTAAAACATCTATTGGATATGTAGTGCCGTTGTACCGAATTAGATCGAGGTAAAGCGATGAACAAGGAGATAGTGAACGTGATAACTTATCTATCAGTACTAGCACTGCGAAACAGTATGGCTGTTCATAGTTTAAATCAAGCAAGCCGATTTCTGTCCACTAAATAGGCGAGCGTATTGTTTTTTCTTTTTCAGTTTTCTCTGAAATTATTGCCTCATTATAAATTGTAAAGATATGTATCATCATCATTTTTGCCCATTCCATTTAGAGTCGGCGCAACACGTTTTCTTCTTCTATTCTCCTTCATATCATTCCTTACACAATCCATCCATATTTTCTTTGGCCTTCCTCTCGCTCTCCGTCCATCAACATTTCATTCAACATCAACAAAAATGTAAAGATATGTAGTAGAACTATAAAAAATACTGCAGAAACATACTACAAAAAGAAATACAACGCCATCTATAATCGCGCAAGTAAAGTTATCCACGACTTAAGATTTTATTGCATAAAAAATACGGCAAATGTCGGGGAAGAGACCACCAGACCACCTCCGCCTGTTTGGAGTGCCCTTCCCTTTCTATGGAGTATTGAAGGAACATATCAGCCTGTTTTTATCATTTCAATAAAATTCTCGTATCATATTTTTAGTTGCCATGGGTCCTACGAAACTGCTTGACCGATTTTTTTTAAAATTTTATATGTATATATTTGGTTGGTCTGACAACGGTCGTAATCCACTTTGCATACTGCAAGGTGATAAGGGTGGAGCTCTTCAGAAAGGGAGCTGAGCAGCGGGTTCATGAAATCGCTGTGCACAGCTAGTAGTACTACTAATATTATAAATGTGAATGTTCGTGAGGATGTATGGATGTTTGTTACTCTTTCACGTCAAAACGGCTAAACGGATCTTGATGAAATTTGGCACAGAGGAAGATTATGGTCTGGAATAACACATAGGATTTTTTTTTCGATATCACCCGGTCAAAGCCGCGGCCGCCAGCTAGTTTATTATTAAGATACAATTTTATTTTGACATGTTTTATCTTTCCTCTCCCATATTATTTTTTTTCCGGAGATATGAAGGCGAAAAATGTTAACAATGAGCACATGCGGTATTTTTGTTGCCTGTGCCAGAATTAAAAATCTAACCGATTACCCCCGATTCAGCTAATTATTTGCCATCGAAAACAAATTCTTGAAAATAACTTAATAATTTTTTTAAGATATTTCGGCGCAAAAGTGCATCTTTTACTATTTGTATTAGAACCAAAAACATCAAACGTCGGGTTACTTGATTTCATGCTAGAGAAGTTAAGTTAGCTTGGAACAACTTCAACAATAAGGTACTAAATACTTAATAGTATTTACGAGTATCACTTGAGCATACAAGGAAGTATTGTTTTAACATTGTTATCTGTTATATGTACGTTATGCAGGGTCGTCTGCCGTCACGAATTGATATTGAATCAATATTTTAACCTTACATTTTACGTGTTTAGCTGCTATGAGGTTATTACAAGGATAATTACGTCAAATAATATTTTTGTGGTTATTAGTTGATTAGTTGCCATAGGTATATTAGATTAGGTTTCAATTTTGACTGGAAAAGGTAAAATAAAATACGTCACAGGTTTTTTTGTTGTTGTATAAAATAACATATTATTGACGTATATCGGAAAAACTGCACGTAATAGGCTCACAGTAACCTAGATGCCTAAATTAGCCTTATCCCCATGGAAGTCACAAAAATAAAGATTTATGGAACGCCACGTGGTACGGACTCCTTTGGCTTCGTCCTCAAAATTGAGCTGATTAGGACTCTTGATTTCATTTACTTTACAAGTATATTACTAAGGCGACAAGTAAAACCGCGCCAATTTCATAAAACAATTCCAGGAAATGCTCCAGATTAACGTACTCGGCGGTGTTCTACAAAACAAGCTCCTCTTAACAACTTTTCTATTACCAGCAATCCTGTACTGAGAATCTAGGGTCCCCTTCCCACGCAACAAGATTTGATTTGCATAAAGTTTCTAGAGTTCGCCACTAAAGAAAAAGTAGGTAATCATGACATGATGCTGTCGAAACTGTTGAAAGCTTCTGTTTTGTGACGCTTAAATTTGTTTTGTTTATTCAAGCTCGATTCTTTGTTAATTTAATCACACAACTGCTCAAATACGTAATGTTATCTAACATACATTTAAAACAATTTTAAAATTTATAAAGAATATGATACATAAAAATATAAAGTTTAAATACAATCAAAATGATTGCTCTTTGTTTGAAAAATGATAGTTCTTAAAATTTGCTCGTTGTTTCAAGCCTAAAATGATAAAGGCTTCAGGAGTTTTGAAACTTCAGAAATTATTGTATTTTTCGTGTTTACTTTTCAGAAATACTCTTCCAATTTATGTCGATATTAACGGTTTCAATCTACAAATAAATAGTGAAAGAAGGAGGCAGAAAGTACCGAGGCTAACCATAAGCTGACACAAAATCCCTTATAAAAAGATACCGGAAAATACTAGGCTTATGATGAGTCAGAAAATGTAATATTGTGATATTTACTAGATTAGGTTTGACACAAAAATTCCGTATTCAGGGTAGTGGGTGAAGCGACCTAGAAACTGAAATGATGTCATTTATCATTTGGAGCTTCTAGTCCTTGAGACAAAAGTTGCCCAAGGCCGGTAGCCCCGAAAATATCCTTCGAGCGGGTAAAGTCCTTGGAGGGTACGCAATACAAGGTCACCTCATTACAGATGTGGCCTACCAGTCGCACGATCAGTCCAGCTTACTGTAACAAGGTTACGGAAAATATTTCGGTAGGCATGGGTTCTAACGATAAATTCATCGAGTGCTTTGCGAGTTTATAGAACGTGAATAAATCAGAGGTTGTTTTATTCAATAAAAGCTTTTTCATTGGGATGCTCGTTTATCTTGATTAATTATTTTTATTGTTTTATGTAGTTTCGGGTTTTAGGCTGTGCGTTTCCACTGCCTAGAAGTTAAAGCTATTCCTTTCCCCAGGCAATTCTTACGCTTGCTTGGAGCAGAGTCACCCTTTGCTTTGAACTAATTCTTCGCAATGTCCTTTAGTTCTTGCTGCTGTTCTCAGCTGAAGTATATTAATTGCCATTAATTAAATAAGTATAGGTCACTTTCAATTTGCGGTTAATTAAAATGTCGTAGCTAGAAATAGTTATTAAATTACGATTGCTTTTAAGGCCAAGGTTGTAGCTAGGGGGTAGTTATGGATGTTTGTACCCTTGCAACCTTCGGTGTTTCGAAACCTGGTGATTTGTGTGGTGTACATAACAAAATCAAAAGTCATTTATTCAAATTAGGCTGATAATCAGCACTTTTTGAACGTCAGATTACAAGAGACAGTTCCACAAAAACGCCCTGCCCTTCGCCACTTCCTAGTGTTTTAGCTGGGAAGAAGAAGTGGCGGAACAAACTCCCCAGCAACACATCTGTCTGTCAGGTTAGAAGAACCAGATTTTATACAATTTATATTATCACAAAAAAAATATATAAAAAAATATTCATTCATTGTCACTTGTCAGCTAGCAAACACCAATTATATATAAAAAACAAAAAAATAATAATAATACCCAAGTCTAAATAATAAATTAACCAGTCTAACGGGTGTGCCCGCTTACACGTGCAGTGAAGAAGTCACAGGTGATAAACTAGGACCATAGTGCAAAAGAAATAAGCTAAGCATAAAAAAGATAAATATAAATAATTATATTCAGTCAATGCTCGAGGTCACTAGTTAACCACATGCCAATAACAAAAACACACAAAATGAAACAAGTAAGTATATAAAGAAAAAAAGTAAAATATAAAATTACATGACGAAGACATGTAACGTATCAATAAGCTAATTTGGCGAAAAAACATGAAGGAGAAGAAAAAAATAATAATAATAATCGTCTTGAGTTCAACACAGTGACCAACTATGCTTGTCATCTAAATAGTCGTTAATAGAATAGTATGCTTTTAAACAAAGGTTAGATTTTACTTTAGCTTTAAATGCATTAAATGGCAAATCTAGAAAAGAAGCAGGTAGCTTGTTATAAAAAGTTATACCAAGCAAATGAATTATGAACCTTATGAAGCCGGTGGAAGGGAGCACGTAGTTTATGCTTATTTCTAGTGTTAATGTTGTGAATATCACTGTTTTTACTATATAGATGGATATTTTGCCTAACATATAAAATGTTGGCCAAGATGAATTGAGAAGCCACAGTGAGAATACCAATCTCTTTAAAAAAATCCCTCAGAGAAACCCGGGCACCTAGTTGATAAATTGCACGAACCGCTCGCTTCTGCAGAACAAATACATTCTGGATATCAGCGGCTTTGCCCCATAGCAGAATACCATAGGACATGACGCTATGGAAATAACTAAAATAGACCAATCGTGCCGTGTCAACGTCAGTGTATTGTCTAACTTTTCTGACGGCGTATGCGGCCGAACTTAGCCTTCCCGCTAGGCTTGAAAAGAATATTCTATCTATCTAGTACGCTATTTTATTCAGTAAGGCCTTCTTCATGTTCAGGGCTGTAACTAAGCATGCCTAGTATCCTTCGTCACTGAGAAAAGGATCGTGATTCGTGAACTATCATGAGATCATCTTCATAGATGGTTGATCAAATTGAAGAAGAATTTCATTTTGTAGAATAAAATCTACGCAAAGGATCTATTCACAACTAAGAAACTAACTAACTACCCTGGCTGGCTGACTAAACATGGATCCATGATATAGACATGCCTGAGTGTAGACAGAAAGGAAGAAGATGTAAGTAGGAACAATTATTAATTTTAGAGGGAACATTAATTGTACGAGACTGCTGGAAAGTATAGCAAAGTCTTGTGACTATGGTAGTGCTTGTTCATGTGCACTACCGGACAGTTTTTTTTTTAAATCGCTAGTGCTTATATGGCAATAAAAGTTTTTCTGGATTCGCCGATGGACAATCCCATCAGGTATACAACTAATTAATATGGATGATTTAAAAGGACTACTAAAACTGCACAAATTAATTCGATATTTAAATAAATAGAGTGCTTTAATCCGTAGTGCTCGGACAGAATTGAGTCATCGACACCGAGAAAAGATGCCAATGACAATTTAAAGGTACGTCACAAAATAAAATATTTCACAAATTGTTGCTCCTTTGGGTTATTAACATTTCTCAGTATCTCTGAACTGAAGTTAAGGTCAATACACTGCGATTTGACTTCTATTCGTTGTCATTGCAAAGTATTTCAATTCCAAAGTTCTTTGTACTGTGTTATTTGTTTTATGAGACCTTGGCATAAACTGCTATGCAGCAGCGAAATTGTAAACAATGATATCGATTCAGCATTTTTTATTGCTTAGTCCTTGGAGACACCTGTGTCGTGTGATCCCGCAGGTTTAGCATAAATTGCAAAATAAATGCACGGGCGGGTAATGAAAACTCTTCTTAACATTTGGGACGTGGACTCTACAATCATTGTACCGATAGACGTTACGGTTAATGGACTTATAGCAAAGAGCCTCGACCAACACCTTAAGAGGCTCTCATTGCGCAACTGGGTCAAGGGCTTGATTCAAATCTAGTATTCCTGGATACGACAAGCATAGTGAGGAAGTTCTTTTCTCTGGAGGCATAACCTCCGGTAGCCTGGACCTTGTTCCTGATATCGTGACTTTGACCATTATTATTCTGAAGAGCTTGTGCCTTTATAATAACAGCTCGGGTCGATCTTCAGGTTAAACCATGCTTGCCTAGGGTGATCTGTCGATAGGTGACCCATTACAAGCTAAAATTTCCGCCGCGCAATAGAATTTTCTTTATTACGTATACCATACCAATAACTTTGCTCGCGGCTATCATTGGTAGATCTTTGACAGTCGATAGTCAGTGGCCCCAAAGCCTGACGACCAGTATTACCAAAAACATCATATATCACCCAGTGGTAATAAGACTGCTTGGGGAGTTCAGACAGAGGCTGTCTGTCTGATCCGCCAATATTTGGCATTTCGCTACGGGTCGATCTCAACATAGTTGGGAAAAGGCTAGGTAGATGATGATGATGATTATTCTGATTTAGTAGCAACGCAAAGTAAAAGTAGTTGTAGCAACTTTATCAAGATAGATGCAGTTGCTATGTATAAAATAAAAATCCAATATACATACATATTATATTGTTATGAATTATCGAATACTTTACAGTTTACACTGTACTATTATAGGCGTAGAAAATACACAGGCCATAAAATACATAACAAAATACAACATTCTCATACATATTTATGTATTAGATAAAATGCGCATACTTTTTAAATATATTTATGTAAATTTACCAAGTAGCAGTGCATAGTAATTAGGGTGACAATTCTCGTGAGAAGATGCCTGTACAAGAAGGCTGTTAAGATATTTTATACAGTTTCTTATAAAAAATATGCATATTAATTGTGTCCAAGGTTGACCGTTACATTTAAGAACACCCTAGCTGTAGAATATCTTTAGTCGTGTAATTTTTTAAGTAACTTGTTTGTGCGTGGACCATGGGAGATATAATTGTCGATGACTTCTGAATAGCTAGTTACTGAAAATTATATACAATCAAGGGTCAGTTCTGATGGAACACATCTGATCTGACCCTCGATTCTAGATTAATTTTTTGTTACTTGTCACTTACACTTTTTTTGTTTTGATAAGCTGTCTTTAATAAAGCAATATTTGATTACATGGACCACCCGTCGTTTTTATATCACGAAAACAAATTACGGATCATTCTTACCGTAAGTAGCAACGGAAATTAGTTACCCACAAAAATTCTGTTGCGTTGCGAATAATTATGTGTGTCATGGCAACTTCAGTAAAAAGCGGGAGGGTCCCTATTTGGGTTATGGCGGAAACCACACGGTAATTTCCTGATTTTGTATCTAAATTATGTCAAGGTTCGCATGCATTATTAAAATGTAATTTTTCCCGTTTTCGGCGGATACGATAAAAAATCAGGCCAAACTCAAATGGAAAGCTATAACCAATTTGTAACCAAGCAGGATAAGAACACCGAGGTCATTATTTATTCAAATATGTTACATGTTATTTGCAAAGGATGTATGAAGTCGAACAACGCCATCTATCGGCAATGTGGAAAACAGAAACTTAAACATTTTTATTTGCCCTCAAAAATTTGACTCAATGATAGCCCAACTCACACTTAGAATTAAAAATACTTTTTTTATAGTGAACCCCGTATCGACATCTTGAGAGGATTGTAAATCCATTAGCGCGAAAGATTTACGGTTTTTCTGCCCATTCTTTGGCAACCGCACACCTGTTGTATTTACGAAGATAGCAATTTGAAAAACACCTTGGACACGACAGGTGTTTGCAGATTGTTTCACTTTACTTCGATGATATGCTGTTTCAAGGGTGATGTTATAATATAATACTCTATTATGTCGACTATGGAACGGTCTTCAGAATAAAATCAGGAATATAGACTAATTTATCTTTCATTTAGATTCAGCCTGTCCCTTTGCTGCCCTAAACCGAGGCTTGTACCTTTAGCCTGTAGTCGCATAGTTTTTAAGGTTTTTAGCCCGCAGGAGGCCTTACTCTCAAAGCATACACAGGATTTGCCCGGTTCAGCAGAGTACAACCTCATCAGTTGTGTTGCGATTCACAAAAAAAAACTGCTTACAAGGCTAGTGACGGTGTCTACCTACTCTTTGAATTGTTTGCTGCAGCTGCTTTACGAAAAGTCCGTCATTTTGAAAGGGATTTTTATGGTTCCATGGGCGTATTTCTCTCTTAGCGTTGTTTTTTAGGAAGGTATTAAAATTCTTATACAAATAAGTAAGTATGGCCGATTTGGCTGTATCATAATAGGATAATAATATCAGTTAATATTGTGAATATTGTATTTTATTTTATCCCATTATGATTCTGCTAATAGGATAAAAAACTACAATATTAACTTACATACATTACATATCTGCTGGATGAAGTCCAACCTTCTTTAGTAGAAAGCCTATAACCACTTTATCTCTAATAAGGGAGGGAGGGAGTGTCAGACTTGTACTGATTAAAACCATCCATGTTCGTCTTTAACCCTTTGTGTTCCGGGGCCGCGGTATCTCTTTAGGGCCAACCTGCAGCCTTATTAATAAAACACTTTTTGAATACCTAAATATCGTACGATTGGATTTACAACCTTCGAAAGTTAGGCATCATAACAAAACAATCACTACGCATGAAAACGAAGCCGCTTTCAAAGACTGATATAAATCATAAACAATATCTCTGATCTTTAAACAGATTAAAATGCCACTTCATTACGCGTGTCCTAGGAAAATTAAATAAAACCAGTGATTCAACGTAAAGTAGTCGCGGCATTGAATGTGCCCCTGTCTGTTTAAAAACTCGAAGCTTCCGCGTTGAAGTAACGTTAGATGCTTTACTTTCTATAATTAGATTAATTCTTTCCAGGCAGATTTTTTACGCATCAAATTGAATTATTTGAAAGATAAGAATCGGCTTTACCAACATGCCCACGCCAATTATTGTGGTTAACAAAATTCTCACATCTTTTGAATAGTTTTATATGTACAAAACAAGACAAAAGATGTTGGAATTACTTAAATTTTATCTACCAATAGATATTGGAAGGTACAAAATCAAAAGTCATTTATTCAAATTAGGCTGATAATCAGCACTTTTTGAACGTCAGATTACAAGAGACAGTCCCACAAAAACGCCCTGCCCTTCGCTCTTCGCTTTACAATTAAGAAGATAAAGGTAATTAGCAGAGGGGCCTACCAGGTTCATCGCCTGTTGTTCGAAAGAGATACCGCGGCCCCGGAACATTAGATGAATCAAAAGACGGAATATGAGTGGGATAAGTCCGTAAAAGACTGACCCGCCATCCAGAGCGGGGTATATTATTTGATGATTTCCCATCCGCAAAAAGATCGATATTACGATTATTCGCAATAAATGAAATCAAAAACATCATCGAGATTGATTAGCTCTCTGGTAGATAAGTTGCAAATAAAAGCCTAACCTACGAGCTCCACTTTCAATGCATCTGTATCGATCTTGCGAGCAAACTGTCAACCTATCTATACTATAAAAATAACGGACGAAACGAACTTTTTTTTTTTTTGTTCCCTGGCTGGTGATGGGCGAGCTTTTTAACCGTAACGCTTTTTATATCTTTTGCCTATATCTATGCGAAAAATATTAAAGTGAGCAATACGAGTTATTAATAATATTTTATATTAACTCATGATCAGTCTCCACACAATCAATAATAAATATCTACAATTCTACATATGTATTTAAAGAAGGATACAAATGTAACGGAATAATCCAACAAGGATAAATAATAATTATTTCCGCCCCAAAGACGTCATAGGAAAATAGGTTAAAAATATCATCGCTATACTTTAGTATATAATAAATTGATTAAGTATGGCTGATGCCACCCCTGCCATACTTAAGTATAGTTAATGATTTTATTGATTTATTTTACTGTAATCTATTTTTGTCTTGGAATGTAGACGACGACTACAAAATGCAGCTACTTGGCTATGTTTACGATGCAACTGTGGGAGATCACTGTATTTAATAGTAAACAGAACGAGACCCAGCCTTGCCTCTTTTGGTACTCCAACTTAAACACCAAAAATATTTAAAATCTAATCAGAATAATTCAATGTACAACTTCAGGAATTATAATACTGGCGATGAATGGGTAAGGCAGAAGATTTTATCGGGAATAATAAGCATTACATCATCGATGTCAATCAAATGCTTGTTGTAAGTCATGGAATGCCAACAATAATAAAGACCTACAAGCTGAATGTATATACTGATAAAATGCGATTTTACCTTAGAATGAGTTTATCATGTATAGTACTTATCATAATATAGAAGTGACAGACAAATCATTTTATGCATAACTCAAAAAAATATGATTTGTACAGAAATTAAATAATGTCTGTATCTGATTTCCGTTGTTGACTTTTGCCCTGAAGATTAGTATAGCGCTTAACTGTGTGCATGTATGTGTGTGACAGGTATATTCACTTTTCATTTAGAAATGTCAGAAATGTTTTTTTATTTACAAGTTAAGAGTGTTTTCAAGATAAAAATTTGAAATGGTGTGATGAGTTAAAAAATATTTGTATGGCCGCAGTCAGAAATATAAAAGGAAGGCTGGCTTAGCCTTGCAACAGTAAGATTGATTGAATAAATATAATTGATATGAAATAACTTTCTTCAAAAATCTGAATGTCCAGAAAAAAGTGGACAAAATGTTTTGCTGAACAATAATTTCAATAGAATATAGGACAAGGTAAAAGGGTTAAACATCAAATACAATCAGATGCAGGGCAGCCATCATTGTAATGTATATATGTGACTGCAACAAGAGCTGGGTCAAGGAGAGTTTGGAATAGTGTCAAGACTTCTGAAATATAAACATACACAATACGCACTCCAATTTGAATGTGTACTATTCAAAATGGAGCAATCAATACTTGGACATATTTATGCAGAAATGTTCAAAATCTATTTACTAATTAGTTCCTAAGACATGTTAAAATATTAAGTTAAATTAAACACAATTACAAACAAATAAAATATTTAGATCCCATATCATCATCATTTTTCTGCCTATATCCCAATTTATTTGGCATTGATGCAACCCAAACCCAGATAGGTTTAGGTCCCAATAAACACAGCACAAACTAAAATAATTCAATTAGTCCATTAGGGGCGGAAAGTGACAACAACAATTTTTTGTCTAACATTATTTTGTTTTAGTAAACGCATGTTATGAAGTTTTAATAATAAAATATTATTTATGGAGAAAACTACTCTATTCTCTCTGTCCCTCTCTACTCTATCATTACTTTTTATGTTGTCATATTTAAGTGTGATTTGAAATCAAATAGTAGGTATTCACTTACAAATACGATTAAAACCATTTATAATGACATAGTTTAGGAATATATTCTGGTTATATTGACCAAAATCACAGCTCCTGGCTGGCCTATCCTATTTGTATACCACATAATATTATAAAACACCTGTTAATAAATAGATTATATTTTTGTGTTTTTATATTTTGAATAAATAACTTTGTATTAATTGTTTGTGTAGTATTAGCAGTAGGTACACCATTGAAAACACCCCATTATATTTTTATATACATAAAGTTCATCCGAAGCTTGTCTGAAAAATATCGCTACCAGTGATAATACCGCCATTGTAACCATAGAATTAGCAATTTGTGTAAAACAGTTATGTTTCTATTTTGGTGTGCAATAAAGTATATTTTATTCTATTCTATATGCCACTTGGTCATCTTATCAAAAACATTGATTTTGCGACATAGCCTATTACAACTTCATTGAGCAACTACATTTAACAAATATTTTCAGAGAATTATAGCTGATATGACTACCTGAGCTATATTGTAAACTATTTGAATAAGTAACCACTTATGATAGTCAATGGCTAGTACTATTGTAAAAGTTAAACATAAAACATGTTGAGTTTAGGGTCTTTTGTAATTATTAGAAACAAAACAAGTGCAATGTGTATATATCTGTATTTTAAAAAGAAAAAAAGAATGTGCATGCTGTACAGTCATACCTGCTTTTTCAGTTCAGCTTGTTACTTATCTGTACACAAGATGCACCAAAACATATTGTCGAGTTATTCGTGAAACTTTTAACATTTCGCCAAGAGAAAGTAATCAAATCAATTTTGAAGAAAAAACTTGTATCTATTAACACTACTTAGTGCAGTTTCAAACAAAGACTTGGCAAAAGCATATTGTGATATATCAAACTCTGACTGTTTAAAGTTTCTGTGGGTCTATGCCACCCGAAATAAAGTTAATTCATTCATATTTCAATGATTTGGAAAGGGAAGGAAAAAATCCAAACAAAAGGAGAGAAAATTCCAAAAATTAAAAAAAGAACTTTGTACCTCCAAAATATCATCAGTGGTTTTTAAAACTAATTATGAGTAGTCCTTTTGATGTTGTTATGGCAGTTTATGACTATAGACTTTACTTTTTGAGTCAGCAGATTGTGGTGCCTATTCTAGTATATTTACCCAGTATGTTAATTGTGTCTTAATAGAAATGATTATAGTTTTTACATTAAATCAAGACTTTTAATCATAATTAGTAAATATAGTAAGTAGAACCATTTTGCGGTGGGTAAAACAAATTTGAATTTAGTTTATTTTTTGGTCCATGATTATATTAATGGTAAAATGATAGCCTCATTTATATTTTGAAAGTAATAATGTACAGAACTCATAGCTGTTTATTATCCACTTTTAAATTAATCATAAAGATATAAATATAAATGCAGATTTTACAGCTATGAGAGCGTTTCTAGTAAAATACGCCATAGTTACCTGCTCTCTTCTCTTTCTATCTAACACATGGCAAAACCAGGCACCAGCACTCAAAACACCATGGTTCAAGGTCACTAACCACTTTGTTACCATATTTTTGAACTAAAATATGCGTGGGACCCTTTTTAGGCATTTATTTCACTATCTTCACGAAGAAGCCTCTAGTAAAATTGCAGAAAAGGCAAAGGTGTGTGAAACAAACATGAGTTATCGCGAGCGAAGGAAACGTTCTCCATATTGCCTTGACGTCACATTGAAACACCAAACAATGGTGTATTAAACGAACCACATTTTAAATATATCCATAATATGTTATCAATCACTAAAAAATAAGTTCGTAAACGTGTAAAATTTAATAAAAACCAAACGTCAAGGGCGAAATATACCAAATTAGTTTGACAATTCGCGAATTCTAAAATTACCCACTTACCAATTTCTGCCGTTTTCACCACACTTTTGAAGATCAATAAACACTTGAAATGATAAACTCAACAGAAAAATTGTGTATTAATTACGATCTACCTTAAATTAGAGAATTAAAAACAAAAGAAGAAGAAATATACAGTGTGCAAGGGATAATGCAAAGCCTACGCTGTCAAGAGTGTAGAGTAGCAATATCGAAATGTTTTTATGTTTCATGTATCATACTACTTTTGCAAATACTTACAAATTCTTATATTTTGCATTCTAAATTAAAAGTAGAGCTATTTTGTAACGCTGATGAAGGTGTAAGAAAATAAACTGTTGAATAGAAACCCAAAAGAAGAAAAGGGGCTGAACAAACGGCAAACAAAACGTAGAATCTACTTTGTTTATTCTATGGTGTATCTGTATATTAATTATCTATGGGTTATTCGTTCTGAAATAATAATAATGGGAAATTGGGAACCGAGAACTGCATCCAGGATAAATAAATACAAACAATCGGATTCATTCCGAATTGATGAATCCTGTTGTTCAATAATCTTATATTTGGACCACTGGTATAACGCGATAGATTTATATATTACACAACTGGTGTATCAACCTTGTACTTATTTCTGACATATTAAGCGGAGTTAATAAAACCGAAAAAGAAGAGGAAAAGGACGCCATTCTGTGCAACACCCGCAACAAGATCGCACCATTCCTAGGAAACCTCATTCGAGTAAACAAATCAAATCAAATCAAATCATTTATTTCAATTAGACCATTACAGGCACTTTTGAAAGTCAAGAAACAAAATGAATCTACAGTCCCGGTCACAAGGCATAATAACTTGTGAAAGTACTGTAGTTGCCCATTCCAAAGCGTTGATCTCTATGGAGAAGAATGGGCAAGAAACTCCATGGACACTCTTTTAAATTATAATATTTTTACAAAATCGTGTTTACATCATTCATGTTGAGATTATACAAATATGTGAGAACGATGTAAAAAGGCGTGCACAGTAAGAGCGTCCAGAGTAAATAAAAAGCAAAATTTAATTTTAAATCTAAATAAGTTTAAAAATGAACCGTGGTAGCTAAAAAATGACCAGTCCCAACTGACAGCGCCCGTTCACGAACATGACGTATGGATCAGCCCCATTCAGCTCGACCATTTTGAAGGGAGCTAAATGACCCGACACACCCGCCACCATCAGTGAGACATTTAAGTGAGCATGACACTATCAACCACCAGGGCTTCGTCAAGTCAATGATAATACATAGCACTCACATATGGGCTTAATAATTATACAATACTAGAGAATTGATTCTATACATTGCAAAGATAGTCTTACAATCTTCTGCAGCTTCCACTATAGCTTCGGATACTAACCAATGAGTTTATCCCTATGCTTGTGGAGCAGGACTAGCATTAAGCCAAGCATTTTTATCATCAATATAATCCCCCAACTTATAATATGCTTGCCTACATAGTGTGCGTTTAATACAAGATTTAAATTTCGTTTCATTCAGTTGAAGAATGTGGGGAGGTATTTTATTGTAGCATTTTAAACAGTACCCCATGAAAGATGAGTCTACTTTAGCTAATCTGAAACCTGGTTGAACTAATTGGTCCCTATTTCTAGTATTATAATTGTGTCTGTCACCTCTTTTACTAAAAAGATGCAAGTTTTTCCTGACATACATGATGTTTTCATAAATATATTGACAAGGTACTGTCATGATGTTAATATCCTTAAACTGTTCCCTTAAAGAATCTCGCCTACGTAGGTTATATATGGCCCTGATGGCTCTTTTCTGCAGAATAAATATAGACTCGATGTCTGCAGCCCGTCCCCAAAGTAAAATACCGTATGTCATTATACTATGAAAATAACTAAAATAGACTAGTCTCGCGGTATCTACATCAGTAAACTGACGGATTTTTCTAACAGCATATGCTGCTGAACTAAGGCGTCTTGCAAGAGATGTTATATGCGGACCCCATTGTAGCTTTGAATCGAGTGTTATTCCCAAGAAAACAGTTTTTTCGACGAATTCTAGTTTCTCTTGATTCAATACTATGTCACACACACTGTTTTTGACATTTGGTAGAGCAAATCTTATGCACTTCGTTTTTTTCCCATTTAATACTAAATTATTAGCGGTAAACCAATTATGTACCTGCATTAGGGCATTATTTACGTCGTCAAGATTTGTGGCACGCCTGTTTATCTTAAATATTAAAGAGGTATCGTCAGCAAATAACACCATTTGTGGTTGGTTTTTAAACAAATGGGGTAGATCATTTATATATACTAAAAAGAGGAAGGGACCTAATATCGATCCTTGTGGTACACCCATCTTTACATTTAAACCCATTGAATTGACACCATTTATTTGTACTTGCTGCTGTCTATCATTTAAATACGATTTAACTAAACTAAGGGCAAGTTTCCCTAGGCCGTAATGTTCAAGTTTTAAGAGCAGGGTTTCGTGGTTCACGCAATCAAATGCTTTTGAGAGGTCACAAAAAATCCCTATGGCATCCTGTGCCTCTTCCCACGCAGTAAATATGTGTTTTAATAGGGTGACACCGGCGTCAGTCGTACAACGTCCTTTGGTGAAACCATACTGCTTTTCATGTAAGATTTTATTGGTGTTAAAGTGGTTGAGCATTTGGTTAAGCATTACCTTTTCAAACACCTTGCTGAAAACCGGCAAAACGGATACGGGTCTATAATTATTGGTGTCTTTACTGTCCCCAGATTTGAAAAGCGGTATTACCTTGCTGTATTTCATAAGGTCCGGGAAGACTCCTTGGTCCACACACAAATTAAATATTAAGGCTAAGTACGGTGCTATAGTCTCAATGATAGCTTGACAAACTTTAATAGACAATCCCCAAAGGTCTTCGGTTAACTTGATTTTTATTTGTTTAAAAGCTTTATTGACTACAGTGGGATTAATATGCTTAAACTGAAACTCAGCCGGGCATGGTAAAACGTTTGCTCTTAATAAGTCAACAGAAAGCAAGGGTGAGGAATTTAACGTTTCTGTAGTTTTAATTGGGATACTAGTAAAGAAATCCACAAATTCTTGAGCAACTTCGTTTTTTGTGGTTAGAAGACCACGTGAAGACTCTAGTGTTATATCATTATTATATTTTTTATTTCTATTAGTTTCACTATTGATTATTTTCCAAACCGTCTTAATTTTATTATCAGCGGATTTAATCTTGTTGCTTATGAATAAGGCTTTAGCTACCTTGCAGGTGTTTTTAAACATTTTTGAGTAAGTAGCAACATAGTGATTGAATGTTTCCGAGTTGATGTAAGGCTTAAGGCCGTAAAGTTCAAACAGCCGTTCCCTACTTTTTCTTATACCCTTAGTTGCCCAATCACTAAATAGAAACTTTGGGCTAATAGATTTAGTTTTAATTTTTAGCGTATCATTGAACTCTGAGTAGACAACCAAAAAGAATTCCTCATAAAAATGATTTACATTATTAATATCATATCCCGGAATGCCTAGATTACTTATTAAATTATTGTTAAATTTATTTAAATTGCTGGGTGTTATTTGTCTAGACTGTATCTGAATTTTTTGTGATGATGTGTAGGACTCGAAAACAACGGTTTGACCGCTGTGATCAGAGGGAAGGTAATTTACAATGGATTTATCTAAGAAGTCGCAGCAACAGAAAACATTATCAATACATGTAGCGGTATTTGTAGTAATTCGGGTTGGCTCCGAAAACACATTCAACAAATTAAATGATTTAAAAAGATTTAAAAATCTACTGCTATTTGAATTTTCATCTAAAATATTGATGTTAAAGTCACCACAGATGACTAGCGATTTATTACCTGTTGCAAGTTTTGCCAAAGCATCTTCCATTACTGACTCAAATATCGAGTAGTTTTGATAATTTGGGGGCCTGTAAACACACACTATGACATGCTTATCTAGCTCAACACAAGATAATTCAATATTATGTTCAACCGATAGATCAACTATATCAATACGACTTCTAAATTTAATACTATTTTTGACTAAGATTAGTGAACCCCCACGCATCTTAGATTTGCGGTTAAAGCAACTGCCTACACTGTAATTTTCATAATTAATTAGCATTTCATGATCTTTTAACCAATGTTCGGTGAAACAAACAATATCAAACTTAGTTTTTTCTAAAAACAATTCAATCTCTAGTTGTTTTGAAGAGAAACCTTGAATATTTTGATGAAGTAATTTCAAGGAATTCTGCTTAGCCCCTTTTTTAAATGTAACTATTTGAGAGCCAGAAGGTACCTTGGTGTCTGTTGTCTTACTAGCTAGTTTAAATGAGCCGGAGTGAGCGACAATACTCCCCCGCCTTCCTTGTAAAAAGGTTTATTAGTAGAAGTACTAATATTTGCAGTGTTAATAATTGTACAAAACATAGACATAATATTTATGTCCGAGTGAATATTATAAGCTAATAGCCTAGCTATTTTGTGTCTACAACTAGTAGGTAGAAACACACTACCCCGTGTCGACCTAAGTTTATCAACAACAGTGTTGATATCCAGATATACAAGTTTGTCACAATAGTGACCTACTAAGAAATGTACATGCTTATTCAGCATGTGAATATAATTATTTTGTTTGTTTGTCTGACTGCGAAATACTATTTTTATGTTATTAGCGCGTCTGCGCGGGGTGGGGTACTGGTGTCCTATTGCACAGGTCTTAAACATAGCTTAGGCAACAGTCTCCCACTTGTGGTGAGAAAACAATTGAATTGAATTGAACTTGCTGGGCAGTACTTATTTATACATGTACGGTACGTATTACGTGTGGTATGCGCCAGGGTACTGCAACAAATTCAAATTTTCTTTCGGTTTTACAACTTCCAGATGCAGGCTTTTTGTTCATCGAATAGGATATCATCAAATAACTCCCCTCACTCTGGGCAAAACGGGAAGGAGTGTCAGACTTTCACAAATTAAAAAACATCAATGTTTCTTCTTTTGCTCTTTGTGATCTGGGGCCACGGTATCTCTTTCAAACATCCCGCAACCCCGGCAGGCGGTAGCCCTGGTAAGCCTTGAGGCACAGGTGGAGCACGAAGTCGCTGTCGAAACGGCCTGTCGTCACTTAAAAAAACATATGGTGAGCAGGTTGTAAACAAGTGCGAGTAGGACTCGCAGACACAGAGTTTCGTAGCACCAAACAATATAATAACAATATTTTTAATGCCCATTGAAATATTATGGCTGCAGTTTGATGAAAAGTCCCAAAAGTCAAAAACTAAATATCAAATCGTATTCAAACCAATTTTCTTTGAGGTTTTTACACTATATTATGGTATAACACAAACCTATTTTTAAGCTATTGCATAGCTTCTATCGCGGGCCTTGAGCGCGGGGACCGAATCCAGAAATTCCGTAACGAAAAAAACCTGACGCTCCCCATTCCGACGGGCACGGAGGTGTGGCTTGTCTAACGTCGTTTACACAATACTGTCAGTTATTTCAATCCTGTTTCTAATGTTCTAATAGCGTGTTTGGTAGAGAATCGGATTGTCAATCGACGTTACGCTGGATCATACCCAAGGTCCTGTTATTTTTTTGCGACTTCTTTTCATTGGAAGTACTTTTTATATATTTATTTTATTTAGATTGTTTTTATATTGCATAAGTTGATAAAAAATGCTATGCAATAGATTTATCGCGGCTGTCCCCGACTGCAACACGTACCTATTTTTTTTTAATAACGAAAGAAAATTTGAATTACGCGGGCTACAGCGCACGAAATTAAAAATAAAATGTTAAACTGAGCATGGAATCCTATGTATTTCTGAACGAAACATTAAAGTAACCTCAAATGAACGATCTCATTTTCGTTTTCGATTGATAGGACAGTTTGTTTGTCTGTAAAATGCTTGATTAGTTGGAATTTATATAGAAGAAAATAATTTCGAATTAAAAGCCTTAATATAGAATATTAATATTTAGAGAACAGAATGGCTGACGAAGAAATTAATGGTGACACTGACGATATCCAGCATGATAAAGATAAAACTCAGAAGAAGACTGCAAAACATGATAGTGGAGTAGCGGACTTGGAGAAGGTTACTGACTACGCTGAAGAGAAAGAGATATCTTCTCAGGATATATCTGGGGTAAGCATAATCATAGGGGAAGTGCGGTTGGTCTGGTATTCGTTGAAATATATATCTCAATAGGTTTTATAATCCTGTTGTTGCTATCAGAGCTATATAAATAAGGCTGTCTCAACTTGCGTATTTTGTGTTATACTATTTCTCTTTTCAAATAGGTAAACCTTGTACATTCATTCAAATTTATCAAAGCAAATCATTATACAAATACTGTTAACAATTCCAGGCTCTGTCGTTAATTGGTGACAGAAGAAACAAAGAGGCTGCCGAGCGTCTTGAAAAGGAAAAGGAACTTCAAAAAGTTTCAGTCAAAAAAGATGATATAGAATTAATTGTAAGTATTTAAAAATAGAAACAAATCTATGACAAAGTAACCAGTCTGTAAAGTATACATTTCTGTGATAGATCTAACTAAATAATTAGGGGGTCAGTGGGACCATTCCTTTTGAAAAAATGTGATACCCAGACTTCTCTGGTGATTGATCTTTGTATTCACAGATGTTACGCCAGTAGAAATACTTCTGTAGATAGTGAGATTGCCTCCTATTCCTGTATTCTAGGAGTAATTATGTTGATGCAGTTTCATTACAAACTGGCAGTTTCCAATAGCCTTCAGAATTGTACTTAAACATAATCAAGCAACTGCCTACAATATGATTACTCTTAAAAAAATCTCTACCGTTTTAACAAATATATTCAATGATGTTTAAAGTCAATTCAATAAAATAAAGATTAACTTGACATCATGCCTAAAATCCTGAAGAATCAGGCAAAAGTGAGCTTAATTGTAAACCAACATTTTGCAAGTTTTAAATCCCATTAAGTAGGGGGTGTTCCTATTGCAATCAATCAGGCATAAATCCACACTCTGTATATCCCACATAACCATAAATCGTCAAAAATTATGATATAATAATTATGTAGGGTTCGTCTTCATTATTATATGGACCCGGCTTTGTTTTGTCGCCGGTTCTTTTTCTGCACTTGTGCATAATATTATTAGGGATAATACTAAATGCTTGTATGTTATTTTACCTTTTGTAAAGTAAGCAATGACTTATTGTTGGGTCTGCGCTGCCCTCTCATACTTAGGTACTAATGCTGTAACAAAAACTTTGTAAAATCAAATGAGTTTGTGTTTCTTGCCGGTTCTTCTCCATATCAAACAAGCAACCTAAACCGTGTATCTTTTCTTTATGTTTTATAAGTCCCCTCATAGGCCTATAAGAAATAAAAATATTTTTATAATTAACTCTTGAAACGGGATATATTACCATGTTTATTATTTATATTGAGTTTCCGAAATACTAATCATGGTAAATATCCCGTTTCAAGTGTTAATTAAAATATTAGTAACCATGTCAGTAAGATAAATATTTTTATTTGATTTGAAACATTTTTTGTTAAATTCCAGGTTAAAGAGATGGAGATATCCAGAACATTAGCAGAAAGAACCCTCAGGGAGCATCGGGGAGATGTGGTGGCAGCGTTGACTACTCTTACTAATTAATTGTCAGAACTTAAGTGAATAGATTTTTTCTATCCAAAGAAGACAACTTTCTTAGTGAACCTATACACCCACTATATTCTAAAGAACACATTACTTGATTGGTCCCTAATTCCCTATTATTATCATGAGCTAGACAGATCTTAAGATTAAGCCATACTTGCCCAAGTTTGTCTGTAAGTGGGTAGTACCCATTTCTTCTGTATCACCGAAAGCACATTAAGCTGTTGACCCGGCTGTCATTTAAATGTCTGACAACCAGTCTTACCAAGGGGTATTTCGCAGTGCTAGCTGGGTTGTGGAGGTCAGATAGGCAGTTGGTACTCAGCTGCATCCGATTTGACTGGAAGCTGTCCCCAACATAGTTCAGAAAACAATAAATGATGATAATTTATTTAAAGTTTATGTACAAAAGTGGTTCATAAGCGGACTTAACATAAGGCATTCTCTACCATACAACAACATAATGATAAGAGTAATTCAGAACTGGGAAATTGCCTATGTGTATGAAATGCAGAAAGAAACATTATTTTCTGGGAGAATCGTGTTGAATATTTTTGACTGTATGAGCCATGCATGTAAGGATGTTAAAGTCCCATGTTATTATCAATACATAACCAGCCATAGGGGCTGAGCCTAATGTCATTAGATACAAATCCAGACCCTGTGGGTGATACTGTGAAATTCTGGATGGAAAACCAAATAAAATTTGCCCGATTTAAAAATCGAACATATTACCCCATACGCAGAAGTCGCTCTTGCGCCACTGGTCTAACAATGCAGGATAATAAAGTGTAGTGTTATAGTGTATTCTAGGTAACACAAATAGTCCATCAACAGTATATACATCCACAACAACTAATGACAATAATAAGAAATACATCTCATCAGCTTGTTTGGGAAAACTGTTAATCACGCGCCTAAATGGCAAATGATTTTGGTATCTTTAATAAAATTCATCAAAACCATTTGATAGTTGGGACCCTGGAGACGGACATAGGATAATTTAAAGAAAAGAAGTGAGAAAAGGGAGAGAAAGAGGGAAGAAAAAGGGAGAGTTTTTTTTATCATCACTCGGGTTAAAGTCAGCATTAGCCCAAAGTAACTATGCCACGCGGACGAAGTCGCGGGCGGAAGCGACTAACTTATAAAAGGGGGTTGCAGTATTAGGTACACGTGTGCCCCACATTCTGGGAATTACAGGCGAGACGTTATGTTAGCACCCTTTTATTCTATTTTATTTTCAATGCAGTTGTGATGTAGTGTAGATGTTTGAGCTGTATATGAATAGCATTGTTGATGTTTTGTTTGCAAATATTTGAATGAGGTATCTACATTCTTTAGTTCTAAATTATTTGTATGTGTTGTCAGCAAAGGAAATTACTAAACGGGCTTGACATTAAACCAGTTGAATGTCGCGAAAAACATGCGAAAACGCTCCCTAAACATACGAAATATATGAGTAACGTTTTAACGTTGTAACGTCTTCAGAAAAACGAAGATTTTACCGTTAATCTGAAAGCTACACCGTATAAAGTTCCCCCGTGGGTACTGAAGACACTTGTAGCATTTTGTCTTATGTTTCCCCGCAGGAATTTAACGACATCAACGGGATAGTTGCTTTTTTCTTACAGGCCGCTTACAATGGCCGCTGAGCGGCAGTGGTTCGGAACACAGCCAGCGGTCATTTTACGTGACGGCACTTAAGGAAACCGATAGACGTTTTCAACTCAATATTGTCTCAATGTTTTCTATCAAACAAATTTAAGTTTCTTCTACGTTTACGGATTTTTAAGAAGACATCAACTGTATCTGACGAGGCTTTGTTATGTCTCCTTTGCTAATAGTACATGTAAGGTCCATTATAACCATCTTCCTGCCCTTGTTGCATGATATTTGGGGTCGGGCCAACACGATTTTTTCTTCTTTTCTTCCCTGTCAATCGCCACGCTATCATTTACTCCTCTTTCCTTCATATCATTTCTCACAAAATCGTTATCATTCTTCAAAATTGAGTAATCGGTGAACATACATAAAAAGAAAAAAAAAGATTACGGTGAATTGCGAACCTCATTCTTTTTTTGAAGTGGGTTAAAAATAGAATCCAATGAAGTAGTTTTGTATGTATATCCATTGAATCATTGTTTACTTTCTTGAGATTCTAATCTTGCGTGTTGACGATGCGTTTGGGTCATCTATCATTTACAGACAGGTTATAAGATTATTCAGGAGTCAAAAATAAATAATATACACAATTTACGTATTAAAAATATAAATATGAACAGTAACTTTATTATTATCACTTGTTGAAGAATTATTTACCTAAGTTACAGTAAGCTAAGACTTATTTTAAAAGAATACTGAATGGTTTTTATATGTGGTTTATCGTATTTTGGCTTATTGTATTTTGGCTTATCGTAATTTGGCTTGTTGTATTTTGGCTAATTGTATGTGAATTCTCTTCGGTTTTATCTTCTGGTGGCGTGTATGGGGGAGGCGGGATACTGCTATCGTGGATCTGAAACAAGATATATTATATGACTAGCTTTTGCCCGCGGCTTCGCTCGCGTTAAATTCGGGGTAACACAGTTCCCCTTGCGCTTTATTAATTTGTAATAGCAACGCTGAGTTTTCCCTTTTCTCCCTCTTTGTCCCTCACATCCCACTTTAAAAAAAAGCATATGTCCGTCTCCTGGTTCCCAGCTATCCCTGTACCAAAATTCATCAAAATCGGTTTAGCCATTAAAGCGTGAAGAGGTAACAAACCAACAAACTCACTTTCGCTTTTATAATATTTGTAAGGATAATAATCATGACTGTTCTTAAACTGTTGCTCAAAGTGAACGTTCTCAGACGACCAGCCAGTTGTGATGCGAATAGCGTATTATTCTTAGTGGACAAAAAAAACTATATCAAAACAAGATATGACATTAGTAATACGAATAACCAACAAGGCAAGCTGTACAAAAGCTTAGAATAACGCTCGGTTCCAATAAACAAAACACATTTCGTTTTGCTTACGATTCGAAATTACTTACGATACAAAAAACGATTCGATTCGTTGTCAAAATACTACTATGTATTTTGACAACGAATCGAATCGTTTTTAGGGTTCCGTAGTCAACTAGGAACCCTTATAGTTTCGCCATGTCTGTCTGTCCGTCTGTCCGTCCGTCCGTCCGTCCTCGCTTAATCTCTGTGACCGTTAGCGCTAGAAAACTGAAATTTGGTACCAATATGTATATCAATCACGCTGACAAAGTGGTAAAATAAAAATTTGAAAAAAATGTTTTATTAGGGTAGCCACCCTATATGTAAAGTGGGAAGTGATTTTTTTTTTAATTTCATCCCTAGCGTGTGATATATTGTTGGAAAGGTATTTAAAAATGAATAGGGGTTTACTAAGTTCATTTTTTGATAATGTCAATAATTTCGGAAATAATCGCTTCAAAAGTAAAAAACAATGTGTCCCTCTAACTTTTGAACCATAAGTCTAAAAAATATGAAAAAAATCTGAAAAGTAGAACTTTATAAGGACTTTCTATGAAAATCATTTTGAACTTGATTGACACAACAGTTTTTGTACAAAAAAGACAAAAAGTTGTACAAAATAATTTCTGGACTAAGTTTGTAGTATAATCGTATATGCAAGCTTTTTTTGTAACTTTGTTAACATATTTTATTATCCTGAACGTATCTTTTTTCAAACAAAAAAAGAATTATTGAAATCGGTTCTCGCAATCCAAAATTACCACCGAAATTGCACGTCTTTGTATTAATTAGTAACCCAATTCCTCGAGAGATGGCGCTGTAGGTACTTATTACATTGGATCGGGTATTACCGAATTGTTCGGTTGGCCTCATAACTGGGAACACTTATTGTGACGGACGGGAAACTACGGAACCCTACACTGAGCGTGTCCCGACACGCTCTTGCCCGGTTTTTGTTTATTGGAACCGGGCGTGAAAGTATTTGTTCAAATTAGGGTTAGAATCAGCAATTTTTGAATATTGTATGGTTGAGTCTTGCGCGGTTGGCACAGTGATTGAGGGATTGGCTGTTTGGATCTGGCTGTTTGTATGCGAGTTTAAATGTTTGTAACTCACCCACGATACAGGAGAAATTCCTAGAAGGCAAAGTTTACACAAGGAACACCGACGAGAAAATGATTGCCACTTATTAAGCACATCATTTTAAACCACACCCCACAGAAATCCTCGATTATTAAAAAAAGACAGCTGGTTACAACAAAACTGCAATACTTACATACACCACGAATAAAAAAAAGAAAGAAAGAAATGAATGGAACAGCTGATTAAAAAAAAAGACGTAATTTTTGTGGTGGGTTCAGATTGAATCTAGGTACTGGATGGTCGTTTTCACGTCGGTGTCCTTACATCCTATATTTTTCTTTATACTTGAAATCAATGGGCCAGTACCTAGTTCTACCAATAGTAACCTATTACTTAGGTTATTCCTAAAAACCCAATTGGTTAGTACTTACAAATCCAGCATTGAGAAATGCTACGGCAGGATACGTTGCTGATCCGGCTGCTGGTGTTCGTGAATATCTGCAAATAAAGAAACATTGTATTTGTACTAGCAAAACCATAATTTTGTACTCCCAATCGCTGGCCATACTTTGAATGACTGCAAGAATCCTTTTGGAGTCGTGTCAGCCTCGTTGGTCCCTCAAGTTAAGCCATTGATCTCGAGACCACCTACTGGGCCTAACTTATTTTATTTCCTTATTACAAAAACTTCGGTACCAAGCTTTCATTTGACCACCGTAACTTTCTTTTTAAGGTTCTTTTGTTTTTGTTTTAAACATATTGGTCGATAAGGGTTTTTTTTTTTACAATAAATTAATATAAAACATAACTCCCATATTTTTTGTTTTCCTACTTTTGTTCCCCATAAAAAGGGCGGTATACAGATGTGGTCATTGTGTGCACAGTATTTTGTTTTAAGAATGAGTTGACGCAGCTTTTGCCAATGGTAACGCCAGTCAAGTCTTTTTTGCGATTATGAAATCGACAAATAACTCCGCTCTAGGAAGGAGTCTGGCACTACCCCCTGGTAGTGTCAGACTTTTACTGACTAAAACCCACCCATGTTCGTGTGTGTTATTGGCTCTGACTGCTGAGCCGGAGGTAGTGGGTTCGATTCCCACGCCCACCCAGGACAAACTTTGTGTGATGAGCATGATTGTTTGTCCTTTGTTGCACCAACAATACCTGTTAGTAATGATACACCATGTACTTTAAACTGTTAGGTGCGACAAAGGGTAGACCGCATATGTTGAATGTTGTGCATCAAAATATGCAGGGATTGTCCGGCAAGGAATTAGAGTTAAGTTTGTTCTTAGAGAACTATGATGTTCAGGTATTATGTCTAACTGAACATTGGCTGAAGGAACATGAAGTAGTGTTTATCAATGATGAATTCTATACAGTACAGAGTGCATTTGTGAGAAGAAATGCTATTCGCGGAGGATCTTTAGTTCTTGTATCAAATAAGTTAAAATGTAAACAACGTTTAGATTTAGTAAATCTTTCCATTGAGCGCACTGTTGAGTTGTCTTGTGTTGAACTGGACCGATACTTTATAATTTGTGTTTATAGACCCCCTTCTGGTGATTTTACTTCTTTTGAGTCTGTAATGGAGGATTCACTTAATAAGTTAAAAGCAAGTAATAAAAATATAATTTTATGTGGAGATTTTAATGTTAATATTTTAGATGTTACTCCTCTAAGTATTAGGCTTCTTAACCTGTTTAGATCTTTTAATCTAGTTAATTTGTTTTTTGAGCCAACTAGAATCACGGCATCGTCATCGACTTGTCTTGATAACATGTTTACTGATTGTGATGCTGAAAATAAATTAGTGTTAAATGATTTGTCATCAGATCACTGTGGATTAATAGCTAGCTTTCCTATGCCATCATCATGTAAAAAGTCTCGTAAAATAGAGTGCAGGCCTTATACAGCTAGTCGTTGCAATAAGTTTAAAAATAATATAGCTCTTAAAGTTACACCGTCATTAGTAGAACGCGGGAGTCCTAATGAAATCTATGAAGCCCTTTTTAATGTTGTGCAAAATGAGTACCAATCTGTTTTTAAGAGTAAAACTATTAACTTTAGTGGACCTTCCATTGGCTTCAACCAATGAATGAAAAAACACAGGGTTTGCCAAACGCTTACCAAGCGAAACACTGCTTTCTCACGCAAATTTTTTGATTTTTTAGCTGGATACCTTTACAATAAAATAAATAAGAAACTCGCAATTTACCCACTTACAAAAACCAATTGTAAAAGGGCTTTAACCACTTGGTTAAAGACCCTCAGCTACGACGAAACAGAAAACTTACTTAAAGTCCCATCCTAGTCATCCTAGTCTTACTTACTACTCGACAACACCCACACTCTCATCCACATCCACACACACTCATACACCCGCACCCACACATTCACACATTTGCACCCACACAACACACACTTCTACACAACACACACACCCACACAACACACACACCCTCACACACAGCCTCATATACACATTCGGACACCCGATTCTCACTCCCTCATAAACTTAATACTCACAACAGACACACTTCACCCAGTTTTACCTAATTTTAATTTTTAATTTAAATTCTCTTTACTGGAATGATGTACACCTACTACCTGTTACCCAATTCCGGAGTCTGGAGAGGCTGGTAATCTGTCATACAGGTCTCCTAGTACAGAAACCAGTCTCTCACATAGATTATAATCCACCGATGTACACTTTGATTTATGTAAATTATTCCTTGTATATTTCTATGTGAGAGAGAAAATAAACTTTTTGTATTTTTTTGTATTTTGTAATGGGCTACGCCAGGAATTTATAAAAGTCGAGCTAGACTATATGAGCTGTATGGTCTGAAACGATACAGGTTTGATACTACTTTTCTAGAGTATGTTAAAAAATATTCAAAATTATTTAAAAAGATTTGTGTCATTGCAAAATCAACATTTTTAAGCGATACTATTAAAAATTCTAATAATAAAGTAAAAGCCACTTGGAAAATTATAAACAATGAAACGGGTAAATCGGTTCAACGAGAAAATCAAGTTGAAATAATGGTTGATAACAAATTAGTTAATAAAGCAGCGGACATAGCAGAGTCATTTAATAATTATTTTGCCATTATACCGATAACTACGACTCGCTCCTTAAATTCATCACCGTCTAAAGCTCAAAATCTTTTGCAAACTAGCGTGCCTAAATGTGATCACGTATTTAGTTTTGATCATGTAACACCTCGTGATGTAGTTAATGTTTTTAATTCTCTTAAGTCGAAAAACACAGGTGATTATTGGGGCATTTCCATTAAACTTTTGAGTAATATTATCGACATTGTTGCCCCACATCTAGCTATTACTTTTAATAAATGCGTTGATTTAGGTACTTTCCCTGACCTTATGAAGAGCAGTAAAGTTATCCCTCTTTTTAAATCTGGCAATAAAAATGATATGGGTAACTTCAGGCCAATTTCTATTTTACCTGCCTTCAGCAAGATTTTTGAAAAGTTAATACTCAAGCAGTTGTTGAGACATTTTAATTTAAACAACCTTCTTCACAATGATCAATATGGTTTTACAAAAGGTCGTTCGACAACAGATGCGGGTGTTGCTTTGTTGAAGCACATATTTAATGCGTGGGAGAACGCTCAAAATGCGATCGGTATTTTCTGCGATCTCTCTAAAGCTTTTGATTGCGTTCACCATGACACGCTTTTACGGAAACTACGTCATTACGGTGTTCAAAATGAAGCCTTAAATGTAATAGGCTCATACTTACAAAACAGATTTCAATGTGTAGATGTTAATGGCGCGAAATCTTCTGGGCTACCTGTTCAGCTAGGAGTACCTCAAGGCTCGATACTGGGTCCATTTTTATTCTTGGTTTATATTAACGACCTACCATATCATTTAAAGGGTATTTGTGACGTTGTACTGTTTGCTGATGATACGTCTCTTGTTTTTAAAGTAGATAGAAATAGACAAGATTTTAACGATGTAAACAGCGCGCTATCAATGGTCACGGATTGGTTCACGTCAAATAACCTTGTTCTTAATGCCAATAAAACTAAATGTATTAAATTCGCTCTACCCAATGTTAGAAATCTTGGTCCCAACATTGTCCTTGGCAATGAGAAGCTTAAAACTGTAGACTCGGCAGTGTTCCTGGGTATAACAGTAGATTCAAAATTACAATGGGGTCCACACATATCAAGCCTAGCGGGAAGGCTAAGTTCGGCCGCATACGCCGTCAGAAAAGTTAGACAATACACTGACGTTGACACGGCACGATTGGTCTATTTTAGTTATTTCCATAGCGTCATGTCCTATGGTATTCTGCTATGGGGCAAAGCCGCTGATATCCAGAATGTATTTGTTCTGCAGAAGCGAGCGGTTCGTGCAATTTATCAACTAGGTGCCCGGTTTTCTCTGAGGGATTTTTTTAAAGAGATTGGTATTCTCACTGTGGCTTCTCAATTCATCTTGGCCAACATTTTATATGTTAGGCAAAATATCCATCTATATAGTAAAAACAGTGATATTCACAACATTAACACTAGAAATAAGCATAAACTACGTGCTCCCTTCCACCGGCTTCATAAGGTTCATAATTCATTTGTAGGGCTTGGTATAACTTTTTATAACAAGCTACCTGCTTCTTTTCTAGATTTGCCATTTAATGCATTTAAAGCTAAAGTAAAATCTAACCTTTGTTTAAAAGCATACTATTCTATTAACGACTATTTAGATGACAAGCATAGTTGGTCACTGTGTTGAACTAAAGACGATTATTATTATTATTTTTTTCTTCTCCTTCATGTTTTTTCGCCAAATTAGCTTATTGATACGTTACATGTCTTCGTCATGTAATTTTATATTTTACTTTTTTTCTTTATATACTTACTTGTTTCATTTTGTGTGTTTTTGTTATTGGCATGTGGTTAACTAGTGACCTCGAGCATTGACTGAATATAATTATTTATATTTATCTTTTTTATGCTTAGCTTATTTCTTTTGCACTATGGTCCTAGTTTATCACCTGTGACTTCTTCACTGCACGTGTAAGCGGGCACACCCGTTAGACTGGTTAATTTATTATTTAGACTTGGGTGTTATTATTATTATTATTTTTTTGTTTTTTATATATAATTGGTGTTTGCTAGCTGACAAGTGACAATGAATGAATATTTTTTTTATATATTTTTTTTGTGATAATATAAATTGTATAAAATCTGGTTCTTCTAACCTGACAGACAGATGTGTTGCTGGGGAGTTTGTTCCGCCACTTCTTCTTCCCAGCTAAAACACTAGGAAGTGGCGAAGGGCAGGGCGTTTTTGTGGGACTGTCTCTTGTAATCTGACGTTCAAAAAGTGCTGATTATCAGCCTAATTTGAATAAATGACTTTTGATTTTGATTTTGATTTCTGAGTCTGGGTGTGATTTATCTATAATATGTATGTATTTATAAATTATATAAGTATGTATAACAGTTGTCTGGTTACCATAACACAAGCTCTGCTTAGCTTGGGATCAGATAGCCGTGTGTGAGTTGTCCCAAGATATTTATATTTATTTATTTTGCGCTTTATGTTTCGAGGCTGCGGTATTTCTTTCGAACAACCTACGACTTGCAACTCCAGCAGGCGGTGGCCCAGGCAAGCCCCTCTGTTTTATTGTCATTTCTGGAACACGAACGCGCTGTCGACACGGCCACCTGACGGTGCCTAAACTAGCTACTCAGTAAACTGACACCACTATAATTACTTAGATGTGAACAATAGATTGAATAATCGTTCTATTGTTAGTAAGAGGCGACCTCTAAGACCTTGAAGATTAGCACGGGTTTTCAAGGTTAAACCGGTTGTTATTATTTAAAATATCTTGTTACATAAAATAGAAATAACTTGCAATCAAGTAGAGGGAAGGTACCTAATCCCAAAGCGTTTAATGTGGGCCGGCTGTAATTATTATTTAATCTACATGCCAGGACCCGTCCTCTTTATTAGATGGGCATCTAATAAAGAGGACGGGTCCTGGCATGTCTGGGGTAGTGGATTAAATCTTTGAAGTAAGGTACATAACCGACCTACCTACATCCTCTGCTTATGTATTTCACAGCAACACATGTTAATTTTCTTGTAACTTGCTTCTTATTCAGATCTAGGAATCTTAAAGCTCTTGAATACATATACTTACGTTTTCATTAGGAATCGTGAACCGCGAACTTATTGTGTTCGCGGGAATATTTCAAATCTCAAAGGATTCATAATATCCGTTTTTCCTATCCAAGGGATTAATTAGATCATATTTGAAAACATTATATTATGGTTTATTCATCCCATTTGTATGTAAGTAGTTCGCTACAAACAGAGAACAAACTCATCATAAACTTTTTTCATATCAGACGTTGTTTAGTTTTTTAGAATGTGGACAACACAGCCAGTGTAAAAAAGACCCCAATCCAAGGTCCTAGATTGAATCAATTCGATAAATCTTCAAATTAGGTAACTATTATTTACCTTGGCGGGGCATCTCGCAATCTTTCGTCGACATACAACTGTAAACTGCCGATTGACAGCCTGCCATCACTGTTGGTCCCTCCGAAAGCTCTGTAAAAACATAGTCTTAAGTACTCGTAAGTTGCGTCATCATTAATTTATTACTGAGTAAGACAAAACAGTCTCAAAGTGACACTAGTTGAATACTTACGTGAGTTATATGCACATATAAAAGTAGAAATAAATGAAATAATAATAGTAGGCGCTGGTGGCGAGCCGCGAGAAAGAAAAACATTTTGCTTCGACCCCAATTGAAAAATGACAATTACAAAAGAAGATATTCAAGAAAGAATCACCTTTTCAATGTTACATACCTAGTACCTATCTCCGTATTTGTAAGATTGTTAATCGTTACCTTATATCTGTTGTAGCACAAAGCTTGTAGAGAAGTATGAACGTGGCAATAATCCCCAGGACTAGCGCCGCGCCCATTATCACCTGGGAACTGGAAATCAGAATTTGTTCTAGGGATTCCCTGGAACGTGACATCAAATGCGATATTGGTTAAAAAGTCCGTATTTAACCTACGAATATTTACCTATTGTACATACAGACTTCAGAAACGTGAAAATTTATCCAGAAAATCACCTTTGTCGCTACGAAATTTTATGGTATGTTACGACTACGCCCGTAGCTGGAAATATCGTGGATCTGTAGCAAGATGGCATATATGCCATTCTGCTACAGACCTACGATATTTCCAGCTACGGGCTATGACCTAAGCCGTAACCTAGAATACGGACGGTGACGTATCTGGCCACTGTCCTACAACATTTCCAGCTACGGCGACCTACGTCATTTTCTGCTATCGGTTTCTACTCTGCATCCGAAGACTACAAAGGATGAGTATTTTACACTTATTATGTTTATCGTTTACTTGGCTACGTTGCTAGAATTACACAGGTCTTTAATATTAACTGCCTACGCTATTTTCATTCAGATTAGGATCAGCTTAAAGTCTCTATAAGCTTGTTTAAATCTTACTATTTTAAATGGAGCACCTGTAATCTGATCTACAAACCGAAACCTTTGACATTTTTACATTTCGAATTTAGACCAACATCGACAATTATATCTTGTTTTTACTTTGAAGACTGCGATATTAATTAAAACAAAATAATGATATTTCTACGCCACATTATTAATTTTGAATTAAAAATGTACTTCTAAAACAGTGCTAAAAATAGTAGGTAAGGAATGCCTGTAGCCGAAACCAAATCGATTCGTTCCGCGTTTTACCATTGTTTGAAAACACTGGATATTTAATTTTTTTCGTCACTTTAATGACTCAGGTACGTCCTGTTTGATAGAGAATCAAAGCCCTCAGTAGAGCCAACCATGCCAGCCAACAAGTTTTTAATTGCATTATGCATTGAGCCCGAGCGGTTCCATGCCCTCTGTCTTCCAATTTTCTGTTCAGTATCCTGTTTATAAACGTGTATGCGAACCTGCAAGTCCATTTACCGAGGTTATCGTAACACGGTTGGCAAATCCCCTGCCAACACTGCAAGCTTCCATTCCCGTATACGTTGCAACATGGCCCCAAGCACTTCTCTCCTAAGCCTGAAATATGGGCAGAGTTTTAATTATTATTGTTAGTTATGATTCTATGTTGGTTTTAACTTTTTAGCTCAGTTTTTCGGGAAGTTTCGGAGTTTATTTTGGAAAATGTATGATTTAAATTTGGGTTTACCGGATTGTTTTTGTAAACAGCAATTAAATTCCCCAAAGATTAAGACGAGCAGACGAGTGACGAGTTTATGATACTTATGCTGTATGCTAAGGGCCGCCTAGCGTTAGTGAAAAAGGACATGAAGTTATTAATGAAGACATAATTTTAATAAAGTTACACTGTTTAGTAACATAGATTTTAAGTATTTTGTAATACTAACCAAAAATGGGCGATGTTCGAAATAAATTATTTGGATTTGAATAATTATTTTCGTTGAATTGGTCATTAATCTTAATTTAAACTAGGCTCTAACTCCGTACTAGTTTAGGAAAATAGTAATACTTAATATACATAGATTTACGAGTAAGTCAGAAATTCGCTAGATTTTTCAGCCAAACCAACGTTGACGGTTACATTAATAGCTTTAAATTTGAAAGGGACACAGCAGAAATTTGCCCCCAACCTCCTTAAAGAGGGGATGAAATTTTATATGGGACTTTTCGCAGTTTTAAAGGTAGGAAGCTAAAAATCGGTACACACAGTCATTGTTACCAACGAAAATACCTGCAAATCAGGAAGCTATGTTACCCCGAATTTAACTAAAGCGAAGCCGCGGGCAAAATCTAGAAAATAAATAAAACTACGTGTCTTTTAGAAATCCTTGCAAGATTATTATCTCTTTTATTCCTGACGTGTCAAGGTTAAAAGTAGATACGAGTACCTCATAAGATTCTGCAAACGCTAATGTGAGTATTTAAATGTGTGTCAGGGTTATAGATTCATAAATATTTTTATTTTGAATACAAGTCATTATTTACCAGAAAACACAAAGCTTTGGTCTAATTTGTAAGGTTTTTACGTAACCCGAAGTTCGGTTCTATTTCTATGATAATCATAATATTGGGATTTTGATTAAAAAATATAATAAAACTTAGGACATAGCACATATAGGTAAACATAATCATCGTGTTGCGGGTTGGATCCCCGCACGGAACTAATATTTGTAAGGCCTACAGCTAGTTGATCCGGGTCTGGTTGTTTGTGTATGTGATTTTAAATGTTTGTAAACGCCCCCACGATACAGGAGCTAGTGTGGGGCAATGTTTTTTTGAACAAAAGGGAAACATTTCATCACGGTTTTAATTCCATAAGGGTTTGGCAGAGGTGTACCTTACATTACACCCTCAATTTAGCCAGTTATGTTTTTTATTAAAGTCCCAAGTATGTACCTATTTACCTAATGGGTAAACCTATTGCCATCAAACTACCACAAATCCGAATTCCCGACTTCAGAGTGTGGGATTTTTCTATCAAAAATCATTTATTGAAACTAGGCACGTTTGCCATTTAACCTGGTAATGCTGCCAGCCTTCTGGGCACTTTTCAAATTGACAGCGATGTAGATGAATTTATTAACGCTCTATAGCTATACTTAATTGTTTTCCCTTTTTGGGATTTGTCCATATTTTAGTTAGTTACTCAAAATATTATAGACTAGCTTATGCCCGCGGTTTTGCTCGCGTTAAATTCGGGGTAACAAAGTTCCCCTTTCCAGATTTACAGGTACCTGCTACCTGCAGTTTTTGCCCTTGCGCCTTATTAATTTGTAATAGCAACGCTAAGTTTTCCTTTTTCTTCCCTCTTTCTCCCTCATGTCCTGTTCCTCATGTTTTTTTTAAAAAGAATTGCTTATATCCGTTTCCTGGTTCCCAACTATCTTTGTACCAATACTATCTTTGTATAATTCATCAAAATCGGTTTAGCCATTAAAGCGTGAAAAGGTAACAAACTCACTTTCGCTTTTATAATATTAGTAAAAGTAAGGATTGTTTATTGGTTTAATAAACAGATAAGATTCAAACTAGGCTGATAGTCAGCACTTTTTGAAAGTCAATTGGGTACACAAGATAGTCCCCCAAAATGCCCACCCTTCGCCACTTCCTAGTGTTTAGCTGGTAAAAAGAAGTTACGGAACAAATTCTCCAGCAACCATCATTTGAATAATTCTATAAATAGCAAAACGAACGTCTGATGAGATTACTTCTTATGAAACTTTTTATACGCAGTACGGTCTCTTAACACATTCGCGTGCAGAACGTATGGATACGTAAAATAATCGAGATGCGATGTCGCACAACGTATCGATACGTCAAATTTTAGGTTTCTCTATCAGTCAGTACGTTAGAAAACGTCAGTTTCTCATATAATGCTCCTATAGTGACGTCACAGTGCCACAACATATCAAAATCTTGATTTTGTAGTGTCACACAGCGTCGATATTTTAAGCGTTTTGTGGGCGCTTCTCACAGTTACAATGACACCTACTCACAAACGCAGAACGTGCATAGGCGTCAACTCGCGTATGCGCTGCCATACTGTCAGTCGAGCTGTGCACCGTTACGCGACGCGCATGTACAGTGAAGTGAGCTCCCAAGTTATAAAACATTTAAATCGTAAGTTATCACATATATTTAGTGGATTTAAATAATAGAATGTGTATTATATAGAATACAATAATTATTTTTATATTTGAAGGCAATTCACACTGCGGTGCACCATCTTCGCCTCAGAATATAGACCCTGAAAACTCCGACTATAATCCACATCTCATGATGCCGCCTTTGCCTCAGATTCCAAACGCCAAAGACCCCGAAGGCAACTCATATTGCGAGATGCTGTTCTTGCCTTAGACTTCGGACTCCGAAGGCCTAAAAGGGCCGCCCTTGCCACGGATTCTACCTTGCAAGCCCCGAAAGCAACCTACGTCGTGGGGTGCCACCCTCGCCTCAGATAATGGTTTCTGCAAGCTACGACAGCAACCAAGCGCCGAAATAATAGCTGAAATTCCGTATTTTGAATTTGATGAGCTTTCTGCAGGAGTTCAGTTTGAAATCGGCCCCAATTCATCAGTTGAACAAGTATCTAGTAAGTTATTACCGCCAAACATTATAGACTACTCGTACATAGTTGAGAAAACGAATGCTTATGGACAAGCACTATGTTCAAAAAGAAGACCAACTAGAAAGAACAACTATAATTTTAGAAATACGAATCAGCAACAAATGCTCAAATTTCTTGGATTATGTGTTTTGATGGAACAGGTTAACGTTCCACAAAAACGGAACCTTTTCACGAGCAATGATCCTTTATATTATCATCCCTAACTTTAAAAAATGTGTTTGGATGTGGTCGAACTCGATTCAAAAGGCAAAAAAATGCTTTGTATTTTTATTATCTCCTTCTTTATTTCAATAATAATAAATACATACTTACGTAAGACAGTGTTTTAATGTATTACAGTCAACGTTGCGTGTAATATAATAGATTAGATGAGACAAAATGAAGCAAAACGTATACATGCATCGACGTAATGACACGTTGCGAATAATATCATAGTAGGGTAAGATAAATTAAACTAGGACGTTTCTTTACGTCGACGTAATCAGAAGATGCGCGAGACATAACAGATAAAAAAGACGCTAAGGGGTACAACGTATTCATACGTTCACGTAGTAAGACGTTGCGTGGAGTACAATAGATTAGGAAATATACAATGTTACAGAACGTATATGTACGACGACGCACAGATACGTTTTGTATAATTTAATATGTTTTTAAGGATAAAATGTGGCAGAACGTAACTACACGTCGACGTATGGAGACGTTGTGTTTAATAAAAAAAAAGAAAAATAATAATATGTTGCGGAACGTCATCATACGTTGACGTATAATGTCGTTCTAATCATAGTTAATAACTTAAATATATAGAGGTACCAATGAACGTTTATAAACGTCCAAAAAAATGTATGGGGAAAAACAGTGCTCCATCACAATTTTCGAAAAAGTGAGCACCGCGCGCGAATGTGTTAATGTTATTGATGTGAACGTGAATTGGTTTGTTTGTTTGCTTGTAATGTCTTCACGCCTTAGTGGCCTTTCAACAAATATTTAGCGTGCAAGTAGACCATTTCCTGGGTAATTTTATCTCAGCAATACCTTCCTGTGGGATATTTTTATTCCAGCAATACCTTCCCATGGGATATTTTTATCCCAGCAATACCTTCCCGTGGGATATTTTTATCCCAGCAATACTACCCGTTGGATATTTTTATCCCAGCAATACCTTCCCGTGGGATATTTTTATCCCAGCAATACCTTCTCGTGGGATATTTTTATCCCAGCAATACTTTCTCGTGGGATATTTTTATCCCAGCAATACTTTCCCATGGGATATTTTTATCCCAGCAATACCTTCCCGTGAGATATTTTCCAACTTTCACACAGGTAAAGTTGCAGGCGATAGTTACTGCTATTTCAAAAGTTTCAACCAACTTTTAAAACCTAACCTATCTATACGTTGGCATGGCAGTTTCTATCAAAAATCGATCGTGCGTAAAAGCTTGACCAGATAATGGCTCGTTACTGATATCGGAGCTTTACGTGGGCACTGTTATCAGTGCAATAACCCAGTGGGTTTCACAATGCAGTGGGTTTTTATTCTGCTCTACCATAATTGGGTACTTGACACCAATAACCCACAATTTGTAGGCAGAACTTCTCGCATAGAAGCCGATTCTCAGACTTACCGAATATGCATAAAACTTGAGAGGTGTCAAGGGACACGCGGATGGAACGAAGTTATTATTTATTATGTACTAAAAACCTGTATACACTCAACAAAAATAATCGTCGCGACACCACACTGTTCAATGCAAAATAGAAAGACGAAACGAAAATAACTGGCTTTAGAGAGAGAGAGAGAAACTTGCGCACGCCGCGCGGCTTACAACTATAGCAAAAAGTGTCGTTACAACTTTTGGTTTAATTTTTTTCCGTCAAGCCTCCTTTCGCAACGCGCAATACGGAACTTAGTTCCAAAAAAAAATATAAGAATCGGTCGAGCCGTTTCGGAGGAGTATGAGAACGAAGATTGTGCCGGGAGAGTTTTATACATTAGATTATTTAGTAAATTAAGCATTAAGTATGAATAGATGAATGAAGTATGATGCATGAAGTATGAAGAATTGACGCTGTAGGACATAATATCGTATTCATTAGCCGTTGTATAACATCCACGAGAAGAAAATCAAAAGAGTTCTAATATAGTGCCTTGGAGTTGGCACCATTTATTATAAGCCTCATTGATTTCAGCCTAGTGGTTTGTAAGCCCTGAATTGAGGACCTAAATTGAATTCCAGGGTTTAACAATGTGTCGGTAATTGGGTTTCGCTTTCACACTACTGCCCAGAATTGGTTTGCAAATTATAATTGGCAAAAGGCTCAATATTTATTATTGACATACTTTCGCATAATCAATGACGGTATCAACAGGCGAACATGTTTGCAAATTTGAAACAAAGTCATTAATTTAGATATGATAAAACACTAGCAGTTTCTAGTAGCGTCACCAGCTTATAGGTCAAAAATGATGCCACAGAATTGGGTAGTTGACACCATTAACCAATAATAAAAAACTCAGTTTTTCTGAAAGAACACCTTATTCTAGACCTGAGAACTCCATTCATTTCAAAATAACTTTAAAATTCGATTTTAAGTTGCTTTTAAATCAATAAATAGTTGCATCATTGACTTGACAGATTAGTGACGTCATCGTTGCGAGTCTCATACAAAATCTATGGGGGAAGCGCGTTTTGACAGCTCATAAAAAGTATATCAATTTATTGGTGGTGTCATCTACCCTATTGTACTACTGGGACAAAAAGTACCCTATGTCTTAAGACAAATCATGATCTTACTCTACGGTAAATTTCATTGGAAGAAGATTTACATTACATTACATTCACACGTTCAGTATTGATCATAGATATCAGAAAGGAGTTTCTTTATATCATATTACTATTGTATGGATGCTTCCGAGAATTAAATTTAGTAATTAACTTGCAATTGGAGAAACCTCTAATCACTGTTAGAGGTTCACGATGAGGATCTTATACAGGAATAAAAAAAACAACTTCCAAAAAAGTCCATTAAACCAACAAAAGTCGGTTATTACTATGTAAAGAACTTCTTTATTTCAGACTTTTTAGTTTTGGTATGGTCAAAGCTATCAGAAAGTTTTAATATTTCTATAGGTACGATGGTATATCACACAAATTCTTATCCAGTAGGTATTCCTTTTCAATTGTAACTAAAAAACATTAGCAGATCATCCAAATAGACATAAAAAATATTTAAGGAGAACTCATAAACTACCCAAACTATGCAAATAATTTTTTTGTAAACAACAACCACGTGATTTTCCTCTCAATAATAAATAAATAATTACGTAAATCAGACCAGTAATTACGGAGTTATTGGGTAACAAACATTAAAGAAAAGAAACGATTTGACAAACTCTTTTAAAGAACGCAATTACAAAAATGGTAGCTTACCCGGACATCTCATGCATCTATTCTGGAAGTGGTTTGGTACATAACCTTTGGCACAATAACATGTGTCATCGATGCATTCGTATTCTTCTCCGTAGCAGTTTATCTCCATACATTTGTCTGAAACTAGAAGAATATTTTTATAGTATAGTTTTTTTACTGTTGGCCTTTTCCCTACTACATATTTATGATGGTTGCCTAAGTAAAATCCCCCAATTTTATTACTAGAATCGACTCATCCATCATGGATATATCGTCGTACATATAAATCATACTAAACGTTGCGGACAATTTAAACATCGTTGATTTACACTGGACAGTAAATAAACCGGGCCACCCGCTACCTTGGAACCCTGATGAAGATGTAAGTTTCAAATTTTTATTTAAAGTCAAACTTACAACTATCATAGTTAAACCGTTTCAAGTTTCGTAGTTTTACGAACATACTAGCTTTTGCCCGCGGCTTCGCTCGCGTTAAATTTGGGGTAACACAGTTCCCCTTGCGCCTTATTGATTTGTAATAGCAACGCTAAGTTTTCCTTTTTCTTCCCTCTTTCTCCCTCACATCCCACTTTTTTCAAAAAAATATTAGCCTATGTCCGTCTCCTGGTTCCCAACTATCTCTGAACTCACTTTAACTTTTATAATATTATATTAGTAAGGATAATACAATTCAACTAATGACAATATAAATTATTTATAAAATAAAATATGCCTGCTTCATAGGCCAATACGGTAAAAAGATCCTAACTGATTGCAGTTATAAAGGTCACCTGACTCGTCAAGCTGGTCATCGCTCAGCTGTCGTGGTTTATCTTAATTACTTTACTTTTTTAATGATTGATTTCTACTTTTACTCTGGATGCTCTTAATGTTTCGTTTAGCTACATCGTTCTCACATAATTGTATAACTCGGCATGAATGAAGTAACCATGATTTTGTAAAAATATTATGACTAAAAAGAGTGTCCATGGAGTTTCTTGCCCATTCTTCTATGGAGAAGAATGGGTTCTATGGAGAGACCAACGCTTTGGAATAGGCAACTACGGTACTTTCAGAAGTTATTATGCCCTGTGACTGGGACATTTTGTTTTTTGACATTTAAAAGTGCTTTAAATAAATGATTTGGGTTTGAGTTTGAGTTTGAAAGCCTACAATTTGAAAGTAAATAGGTATCATTTTAACCCGGGCTTTTTTTGCGGATAGGAAATCATCAAATTACTTCCCCCGCTCTGGGCTGAGCGGGGGGGAGTGTCGTACTTGTACTGACTAAAACCCATGCATGTCCCTTCTATTGTCTGTTATGTTCCGGAGCAGCGGTATATCTTTCGAAAAATCCGCAACCCCGACCATCCAGGGTTGAACCGATTTGGTTGTAACAGACAGTGTAATACTGACGTCGTCGACGTTAAAAAAGGCTAGACAGATATTAAAAAAGGGTCAGCAAAATAAGGAAGAGAGTCTTCGGCTGTAGGAAGAGGAAACAACTCCAAGTCACTAGATACGAGTACTCTTCACTGTAAAGTAGTGCCATTATCTTTATAGAAATAATAATACCAACTGAAACAAGTGACTACGCCCTGAAAGAACCTACTGTTTATATTTACTTGTTTATCTACATGTTTCACTCCGCCAGTGACAAGAAACGTAATTTACAATGTATGCGGTGTTTACGTTTAATCATATTGCATGTTTTTGTTTATTTATAATGATAATGATGTCTCAGGATTAGGTAATAAGTTACAGATTTTCGCGCTAGTTTAGTTATTTTGTTCTGTCTTGCTTGTATTTTTTACTTTTTAGGGTTCCGTAAATTAAAAGGAAAAACGGAACCCTTATTGGATCAATTTGTTGTCTGTCTGTCTGTTTGTTAAGACCGTTTATCTCAGAAATGCGTGGAGGTGTCAAGTTAAAACTATGTATTCAATTATGTAGTCCCTTTGTACTGTGCAAAAATCAACCCATTAAGTTTACGCAGTCAAAAAATATGGCCGTTTATGTCGCAAGTTTGTAAGGAACGCTAGCTGCGTGACTATGACTTGCTCTTGGCCGGTTTTCTTTATATAAAATGAAAATAATAGAAGTCTAGGTTGAATAAAATTAGTACATTAGAACATTTATCTCGTATTTAGCCAGCTACTTATATAAAAGTAGATATTCATATAAAAAAGGTTACCTTCGATATCACCAATCTCAGCACACACTAACACAAAAAACAAACAACAAAAAACGATCCGGTTCCACATTTTTATAACCTTACAATCATTTTTACATTATTTCAATCGTAGTTATAAAAAGCAATCCGTTTTGTTCGCACTCAACACAACCACTAGCTGAATATACTGAACATTTTTGATACATTAAAATAAGGTACGGTGATAAGTTATCAGAGATCTGCACTTGTACGATATTATGTTTATCGCGAGCGCGTCACTCATTACATCGAGATCGACTAGTGGTGCGAAACAACATCGGTGATTTACATTAAACCTTGTTAGGAGACAATAGCCATCACTGGCTCATTGGCTGCTCTGCTCAGCTGTCTCACTGCATAATGCCGACTTTCAATACTTCTAGACGTTTGATGGACAAAGACTTCGACTAAAACTCGTTTCATTTTATGTAACCGCGAAATTTTCATCATGTGATAGTGATAATTTTTTTCTCAGCACTTCCCCGTTTTGAGCGTAGATTATTTTATTTTCTTAATTTTGTGATGTTTTTCTTTTGTCTTTCAAATCAATTGAATTGAAGACAATGAATGACGGTGCTCATTTATTTTCTGTGTACTGGGACTATAAATCAATTATTGGGAAATTTAAACAAGTCCCGTTTCGTTCTTATTTGCATCTCGATTTATGAATGACTTATCTTAGTGTTTGTTAAAGATGATAATTTAAATTTGTGTACCTTTCAATCAACCTAACATTGTGTAGGCTGGTTATTTTATAGGCCTGGCTAAATGTAACCCACGATTTTACACGAAATTAACTATAGGTTCTTTAATTCACTAACAAATTACCGATACTACAGGGTCTATAAAAAAATTACGAATTTATATTACCCCATAACGATGTGATTACTAGTCCGATATATGTAAGAATGATGAAGGAGTGACAAACAAACACATACCAACATCTGCCTTTGTAATATTAGCGTGATATATGTTTTATAAGTGCCCATGTAGGCCTAAAACATGTAGGTTTAGAACATCAAATAAATGCACGGTTCCGGTTGGTCGTTTGCCATGGAGATGAACCGGAAAGAAATTCCATGGTTACTCTTTTTTAAAAAACAATGATAGGAAGCAAAATTCATGACAACGTAAGACAATGGTTTCTTTGAATCTAATTATGCTGGATTGCATTTTCAAAGCCACTTAGTTATTAACATAATACCTAAGTACGCAAGTTGGAATAATCACGGATGCTAAAATGGTAACCAAGTATTCAGTATTATATTCCACCCTTATTTTTAAGTATCCTTACTAAAATATTATAATAGTGAAAGTGAGTTTGTTTATTTGTTACGTCTTCACGCCTACATGGCAAAACCAATTTTGAAGAATTTTGGTACTGAGATAATTGGGACCCTGGAGATGGACACAGGCTAACTTCTTTTTAAAAAGATTGAAAAATATGGGAGAAAGAGGGAAGAAAAGGGAAAACTTAGCATTGCTATTACAATAAATAAGGCGCTAGGGCAAAAACTACAGGTAGCAGGTATCTGCAAATCAAGAAATGGGAACTGTGTTACCCCGAATTTAACGCGGGCGAAGCCGCGGGCAAAAGCTTGTAATATAATATAATGTAGTTTTATATAGCTTTCGTTATTTTAAAAATAAGTTAAAATTGAAAAAATATTTTCTTGCTTTCCAAAAAAATGCGGCATAAACGAACAGTCATGTCTTTTGACTGCGTAGACTTAGAGATATGATTTTTTCACATCTTTAAAAGACCATAGATTTGAGTATATGGTTTTAATTTCAACTCATGGTTGTAATTTTAATCTCAAGGAATACCTTGATGCTTTCCCGTGATAAAGGGTCTAGACAGAACAAAGTGATCAATAAGGTGTCCGCTTTTTTCCTTTTGACATACGGAACCCTAAAAATACTAGCTATAATATACCTTGTATTAACAACTTTCTTCACGAATATCTTTCAATAAATCGCTTCAAACATTTATCATTTACGCGGCGGCGTGGGGTAATGCAATGACAGATGGATATTTATTTTCTGTCATGAGTTGTTAATTTCTTGACTAGCTGATTTATCATGGCGCAATATACTTGCGTTTTCAGACAGCAGTTCGAAATATCTTGTGAAAGTCACCTCTGATTTTGTTATTTAATTTTAAAAAATTGTTTTGCACTCTTAAATTTTTTGACAAATATGTAAAAATATTTTTTTTTATAAACGCATGTGTTTTCTTAATTAGAATCTATATTTATCAAAGTATTCCCTAAACGGTTTTAAAGGATGATGCTATGATGAAAAAAATACTCGTTTAACATGAAAAGTTTTCATATTTAGAAGAATTAATTTATATCTGTGAACGATACTGATTGTGCTGGTTGCAAACATTTTTACTAAAATCGATAAGTATAATTGTACTGATTAAAAAATAACCGATCAAAATGGGAATAGGATAAAGGACGCCTGATTAAAATAATAAATATTCTAGAATTCAATGTAGAGCACATTTCGCATCATATCAGATTATTTGAGTGAAGCAGGGTGTCAAAGGTTTTTTAGTTTTTGGTTATTCAGTGTATTTTCTAGTTTTGCATAAGCTGACTAAAGGCTTACCGTTGCGTTTAAACAGCGCACTCTTTGTAGGGCCTCTGGTCTCTTCAATTGTATTATAACTGTTATCTTAAGATTCGCAATACTTAACACGAATTACTAGAATTATTTTTCTTCCGTATTGATTTGATATGTTACCTAATGTTTTGCATATGTGATATCATACATTTATTTTAAGATACATGTCTATTATGTAGATACGAACCTGTTGAAGTTCATTTTATCTCAAGTGTTTTATCAGTACGTGTAAGTACGTCCACGGAAATAGAGAAACTGATCTCCAACTGGGTAAAACACTTACCGTACCCGCCCTTATATTCAGTTAATTAGCGTCCCTAGTTTAGAACGTGTGGATTACTGCTCTACAAGATTATTTATTAAACTGACTTTAAACAAATGTTGTCCTGTACCTTTCAATTTGTAGCTAGGCTAGGCTTTACGATTTAAAATTTTCACGGTCACATTTTTTCGTTGATCACATTATTGAAGTCGTAAAAAGCACAAGGTCGGTCAAGTTAATTTGTTTATTTGAACTACTTTGTCAGACGAAAAGTATACAAAAACGGGCCTTTTATAAAATCACCACATTGTATTAAAGACTAACGTAAGTACCGGTGTAAATTACTGGGTAGAGCCTATTTTGGTCTACCGTAACGTTTTAGAAAGGTACCTAATTAAGTTCCTAATGGTTGTTTTATCGCGGGCCAATGTGAGGTAGTACCTTAATACGTTATATACCTTCATCTACAAAGGATCGTTCTGTTCTATATAATCAGCTTTTTTTTAATGAATGGCATCTTTCAGTTCAACTTATGAGTTTGTTGTCTGTTTACTAGAAAATATATCGTCATTAGGAAATCAATATTTAAAATATTTGCAGCTAGCTGTGCCGTGCCATGCGTTGCAGTGCACCTTTTACTATCCTGCCGTATTTACCTACCTATCCTACCTACCTATATGCATAAGAGCCTCCTCACTAATTTACAACCAAATTGGTTCAGCCGTTCTTGAGTTGGGAATAATGTTGACGAGTGGAAGCACCGCAGCGCTACCTACGGAAGAGCGTGGCAACATTTTTGTATCACCGACTATTGACCTACGAGATTCACAAAAAAAAATGTGCGAGACCCTTTTTGCTTGTGATTTTTTTTTAATTTAACAAGCATCTCTGCTTGTTAAGTATTATTTATGTAAAGAAAATGTTAAAAGGTGATCCAAAAGACCTATACAATATAAAATTATAGTTATGAAAATATTGCTATACCTACTAGAAAATTTGAATTGTTTTAACTTATGAGTTGGCCTTATGTAAACTGACTTCCTTTGACCAAATCAATGAGTATTTGACAGCCAGTTGCGACCCTTTAATATGCACAGCCATCAGAAAAAACAGAAGATTTAGTAAAATGCATCTTCCATACACTGTAAGCTTAACTGTTGCCAAGAGTAGGTACTTATAAACCGCACATTATAACTTTTTAAACAACTAGAGGCCAACAAAAGTTGCGGCAAAACGCACCGCGAATAGATTTTGCTTACCCTGCTCGTTTGTACGAATTAAGTTGACAGTTCCTGTTCTCTGAAACACGGTAGTTTTGTCTTGTTATGATTGTTGCGAGAATAATGGCCAAGGGGAACAGCTCTCCAACAACGTAGATAAAACGAAACAACTTTGGTGGCGTGATGGATGATGCACACGATTTTGTATGCTACCATGCAGGGTTTGAGTGTATATTTTGTTGAGCAAGTTGATTTTGAAAGTGTAAAGAAGAGTGTATCACATGATTTTAAATATGCGTCTTGATTGTCTCTTACTTTTTCGAGCATTAACGGCTGAACGGATTTCGGTGATATTTGGCACAAGAGCAGATCGACCACATCGTGTCTTAACGCATACAGGCTCCTGACGGGGTTGCGGGTCGTTTAAAAGAGATACCTAACTCGTAACATAAAAGGCAAAAGAAAGAACATGGGCTAATATCAGTCAGTAAAAGTCTGATACTCCCCGCGCTCCGCCTAGACCTGGTGAAGTTTTCTCATGATTTCCAATCTATAATAAAAGAAAAATGCAAACATGCTTTTTATTCCAGTTTTACGTGGGTTCATTTCCTATACGCGGACGAAGCTACGGAAAAAATCTATTCATTAACAACGCCTGAAAGTTATAACTGACGGAGTAGCTGCAGAAAAAATATTGGTTTTCTGCGTGGAATACAATCGACATATTAATTCACTTTTAGATAAAGTATTATTTCCCAATCTCCCTCCCAAATGAATTAAATGGCCCAAAGAAAACGGTGGCCTTCTGGTTCCTGAAATTTTATATTATTACCATAATATTACCGCTGGCCTCGTTAACAACTTATTTTTTCATCATATAATAGGAAGGCCAACTTGGTACTTTTTGTTTTAAAGAAAGTTTTACCAAATTCTATTACAGAACTCATTTGCATTCAGAGTACGCTTCCACCGTGAAGAGCTTGAATGATATCTTTGTAAAAAAAGATATGAATGATTTGTTATTTTGCACATCAAAACCGGCTGAAATTATAGTATAACAAAAAAGGCCTGGGAAACTACAATGCTCAAAATAATTATTACCTACTTATCAAAAGGGAAATGACCAATTGACCACTGCAGCTTGACAAGTTACGGATTAGGCTGAGCCCGCACTACGGTTAAACCGCTGTGGTTTTTAATCCCGTGATTTTGTGCCCCTAGAAAACTTATACAAGCGGCCGTACTTGCGGTTTTTTCCCGCGACTGATTTTAAAACCGTGATTTGCTACAAAATGCTCGCGGGTATAATCGGCAGCAAAATCTATAGAACTTCGTTGGCGCGCACGCACTGGCGAAATTTTCGGCGTTGACGTCTTCTTTTTCTATTTCTTATTATCAGAGCAACAACACATACAGCTACCTTTAAATCCATCTTCAAACTGCGGGTCGTTTCGCGCTTTTTAATCGTGTTGTTTGCGTCTGAAGCGGTTTTGCGGCTGTAGCGATTAATAGCTTGCTGAAAAAAGTCGTAGCGTGGCCACAGCCTTAATGGCCACAGTAAATAGAGGACAGTGAGGACGCTGTGTTGAATGGCCAACAACTTACCTAAAGTATTTAACAAAATTCACAATGGCTTCTGCAATCTGGATAAGGTAGCAAAAGGGATGAATGAAGGACAATTGTATGAGGTTGAGATGAGAAAGCTAAGGGTGAAGTAAATGGATGGACTTTGTGAAGGATGCTCTGGCTAGAAAGGAGGTGAGTGCTGACATGACGAGTAATAGAAAAGTATGGAAAAAAAACATGCTGCGCAGACCCCAAATATATTAGGGTAAAGGCAGAAGTGAATGAATCTCGAAAAGGCATCTTTAAAACAAGTGAATGCTGAATACCTGTCTGAACGTGAAGTGGACGACATTATATTGAAAAAAACAAGACAATGTTTCTTACGAAATATGAATTATTAATAATTTAATTAAAAATACTATCGGCCACATTTTGTAAGGCAACTTGGTAGATATAAATTCTCCTAATCTTAAGCATGTGTAAAAAATTGGTTTTAGCAAAAAAACAATGCGTACACTGATTCTGCAGCCAGCAGGATCTAAGACCATTATTTTTATTTAGACACGTGCTCTTATAATTTTTCGTATCTAGAGGTGCACAATTTATTTCCGAATAATATTGTCACAACTTCTGTAAAATTTTATTTAACTGTATTATTTGAAGTTAACATCCCCCAGCGTTGACTATTTGGATCCCAATGTAATATAATTAAAACTTTATAATGTAATTATTGTAGTAGCTTAACCCTATTGAAAACAAATGACTATAATAAAGTTAAAGCCAATTTCCAGGTAATTACTTCGTTATTGATTAACATTACTACCTCTATGGACTCGTGGTGACTAGAGCGACTGCGGACCGTGGGTTCCTGGGTCGGATTCTGAGTCGGGCAAAAAACGATATCTCCCGCGCCGATGGGTAATCTCCACCGAGATATACAATGTGTCCGGTTATGAACTAGCGATATTCTAGATACTTATGTAACGAGTGTTTTAATATACTATTACGCTACACACTTGAGTCTAATTCGCTTCCCCGCTTTTTGGCAGCCATTTTAAGATATTATCTATGCGTGCACAAAAGAAAATCATATCTCTCAAAGTTTTGGTCTTACTGTAACGAAAATAGGTTTATTCAGAGGGCAACAATATTGTATAACATTTTAATTAAGAAATTATGAGCTTACATTTTACCTAACTTTAGAAAAAAAAATTAAAGTCCGAAAATAATGCAAATCACGAAAGTTTTGTAACCTTTTTTTTTGAAAATCAATAAATTTGAGTACTGGAATGTTTGTTATATAAGTACATAGAATATCGCTAGTCCGTGACCGGCCACTTTGTTTAATAAGGAAGACTATCTGTTGTTATATCTCATTTGTTGTTTTAAAAATAATGTATAATTCGCTGCTTAAATTAAAAGGCCACGTGTCGAAAAGTTATTTTTGTACAGGAGGGCCTATCAAAATATTTGTTAGCCAAACAAAGTGTGCAAAAAAGGCAGCAAACTGATTTGACCATTTAAAATGTGAAAATACATTGGGTGTCTTTTTTTGCATTTAAAAATATAAAGAGAATTGATGTGTAAGATATTTTTAGCAGCGAAATGTTTGATGATTGTCTTTCATATTTTCTCATTGTTATCAGTAAATCAGTGTTCAATCGATGTTCTTTTGCCACCACAGTTTGGGTTTGCATCATTCCAGAAAATGCTAGTAGTATTAAGAGTCCATAAATTAAGTTTAATTTATTATATATATACCTTTTTGCTGTAGGGAAGTCGTCAAAAAACGCTCTGGGCGGAGCGGAGGAGTTTTATTTTGTCAGATTTCTACTGACTCAAAGTTATCCATATTCCTTATTTGGCAAGCGGTATCTCTTTCGAACAACCCGCAAACCCGGCAGGTTGTAGCTTGTAGATACATTCCTACCTGGAACCTCAAAATGAATGCCGAAATGTTGATGCATATATGTAGATACGCAGTGATAGCCACAAAGCAATCTAGGTGTAAACGACCCCAAGACATAACTCTAAATATTCAGTTTCACGTGCGTAAAATGCGTATAATAATCACTTGCTTTCGCGGCATGTTAAGCTAAGACAGAGGCCAATGGGCTCTAGGATTCCAGGGTTCATTATTCCAGGTGCATGAACCTGGTGTCAGAGGTTAATCTTATGATAAAGAAGATATAGGTTTTGGTTCCTAAAACGCAGGTTTCTGGCTTAGTTTAGGAGGGAAAAGATTATTTTAAGCTTTTTAGGGTTCCGTAGTCAACTAGGAACCCTTATAGTTTCGCCATGTCTGTCTGTCCGTCCGTCCGTCCGTCCGTCCTCGCTTAATCTCTGTGACCGTTAGCACTAGAAAGCTGAAATTTGGTACCAATATGTATATCAATCACGCCGACAAAGTGGTAAAAGAAAAATTTGAAAAAAATGTTTTATTAGGGTAGCCACCCTATATGTAAAGTGGGAAGTGATTTTTTTTTTAATTTCAACCCTAACGTGTGATATATTGTTGGAAAGGTATTTAAAAATGAATAGGGGTTTACTAAGATCATTTTTTGATAATGTCAATAATTTCGGAAATAATCGCTTCAAAAGTAAAAAACAATGTGTCCCCCCCCCTCTAACTTTTGAACCATAAGTCTAAAAAATATGAAAAAAATCTGAAAAGTAGAACTTTATAAGGACTTTCTATGAAAATTATTTTGAACTTGATTGACACAACAGTTTTTGTACAAAAAAGACAAAAAGTTGTACAAAATAATTTCTGGACTAAGTTTGTAGTATAATCGTATATGCAAGCTTTTTTTGTAACTTTGTTTACATATTTTATTATCCTGAACGTATCTTATTTCAAACAAAAAAAGAATTATTGAAATCGGTTCTCGTAATCCAAAATTACCAGCAAAATTGCACGTCTTTGTATTAATTAGTAACCCAATTCCTGGAGAGATGGCGCTGTAGGTACTTATTACATTGGATCGGGTATTACCGAATTGTTCGGTTGGCCTCATAACTGGGAACACTTATTGTGACGGACGGGAAACTACGGAACCCTACACTGAGCGTGTCCCGACACGCTCTTGGCCGGTTTTTTTAAATGTCTTCACTGTACAACATTGATGTACTGTCTACCTAAGCAAGTTTTCTTTCTTTGTGTACAAATAAAATTAAAATTATAATAGGTACCTCTGCCAAATTCTTTGGACAAAACTAGCATTAATTTGTAAATGAAGATTTCTGATACTAGATGAATATAGACTCGAGACTAAACTAAATAATATTTCCGTTTCATTCTAAAGTTAGATGTACAGTCGCAAGCTTGAATACCTATGGTCTTAACAGAAACCAGAAACGATTTACTCGTTGTATAAGGTAAGGCAACATTGAAGTAAGCCAACTAGTAACCTATTCATTTATTGTGCGCATTACAACGTTCTACATTCCTAATAATGTTGTTGTTGTTTTTTTTTAAGAGTCGCAATATTTTTCTTTCTTTAGTGCTGAATATTTTAGGCTCTTATATGTGCTCGCCATCGTGGGCTAGACCTAAAAATCAGCACCAAGTGGTGGCTTTGTTTTGCCATCAGGCATTATAATTAGCTGAGGCCCTTTTGGCATTCCAATTTTATTTTGATTAATTGTAATGTGTTTCTATTATTCCTATAGTATTCATTATATTACTTCTAAATTCTCTCTTGTCAAGTATTTACAACTATATGCTTTCATATAATTCTTCTCCGTCTTCTTCATTTTTGCTTTGGTCTTCCTTAACGACCATACAGGGACCATAACGAGCTGTATGGTCCTTGGTCTTACTCTATCAGCAATCACGTTCTTTCGCAGTAGACGATCATAATATGAATGCTTGTGACTGTACCTACTCGTACAAGGAAAGTTTCATGATTAAAATTTTGTGAAGCAAGTTTCAATTTGATACTAAATGAACTGACAGGTGCACAGTGCAGCGAATGAAATTGGTGTCGTTGGAAATGAAAGTATAAATTACTTCTGTGCAAATTTTGTTTCGCAATTCCTCATTTTTTTAAATTCTGTTTTAATAAACGAGTAGTACAGAGTTGTGACCGTTGACTGAAACGCAAAAAACCCTTTGGGATAATACGGGCTACCTATAATAAAAAAATAGAGTCGAGAAAGATAAAAAAAACCGGCCAACTGCAAGATGTCGATGCCGATCGACTGCTGCGCTGCGTGTCGCGGATTCGATTCCAGCACGGAACAAATATTTGTATGACCTGCAGATAGTTGTTTCGGGTCTGGCTGTTTCTGTATGTGAGTTTAAATGTTTGTAAACGCACCCACGATACAGGAGAAATTCCTAGTGTGGGGCAAAGTTTTTTTTTAAAAAAAAACGCTGTTATTCAGCTGCATCCAGGAAGTCTGCAAGCCAGCCTCAACATAGTTAAGAAAAGGCTGATGTAGGTGATCTGCAGTATATTCACTATTCAGCAGAATATGACCCTTTTACTTGGAAGTGTCTCTAATCACGTAGGGTCGTCACGTTTGGAATGAGAAAATTCGAGATGAGGGTTCGCAAATACTAAATACGTAAAACAAGAAAACCGGGCAAGTGCCAGTCGAACTAGCTTAATTTAAGATTTTTATTATTTTTGTTATCGTTTTAAATTTTTACATACCGTTAAGGCGCTGTAAATAGCAAATACTTTGTAAAACTAGTCGCTAAGTTAGACGTATCTGTATACACAACAAGCCAAAAAAATACAGTGTATAGTCAAATACATAAAGAAAAGACTTAAACAAAAACAGTTTACAAACGTGGTCTAGTTACGAAAAAAAATGTTTTGGTACAGAGATAGTTGGGACCCTGGAGACGGACTAGAAAAAGTGAGAGAGAAAAGGGGGAGAAAAAGGGAAAAAAAAATTTTTTTTCGATCATCACGCGGGTTAAAGTTAGCCCAAAGTAACTAAGCCACACGAACGAAGTCGTGGTCGGAAGCTAAACTCATAAACTACAAAAGAAAAATAGATAAAGTTGCGACGGGACGCCATCTGGAGTATATCTTCCCCAGTAGAACCTCCTCCTTTTTTAAGTCAGTCAAAAACAGAGCCTTTGTAACAGTCCTGTTGGAACACTTCGGATACAGAACCCTAAAAAGTAAGAAGAAAAGTGAAGGTACTTAAAGTTTGTTTGGGGCTTGCATGTATCTTTAGTCGACTTTGTTTCCTAATCCTTTTAACGTCCGAAAAGACACCTACAGTACGGCCAACGAGAAGCGATACCAAATGTAAACAAAACCCATGCTAAAACCCCATCTAAAATGGCCGCCCGAATGTTGGCGAACCCGTCTTAACGTTGTCATGTTTTTGCCGGGAGAACGAGACATTACGACAAAGGCACAAGATGGAAAGAGCTAAATATTAGATTGTCAACGCCACAGTTGTTGTTAGGTTAATGACCTTTCGTATCGTTTCTCGTTGGCCGTACTGTAGCTATAATTATGTAGAAGGGTAAGTAGCACAGGTACTTTGTACAGTCTACTGTCAGTAAGTGAAGTAGTTTGAAAGATACATCTTGCAAACGAACTCAGCAAGTAAGTTTTAGCGTTTGCAGTCTCGAATATTCGGTTATGTGTTTGACTTGCTCGTCGCTAAATTAAATTAGTTTTACGTATGCAGGTACAGGGGCTCTAAAATGGTCGCTTACGCTGAATCAATTTTTTTTGTGGGCGTGTTAACAAATATTTAAACTCACATACACAAACAGCCAAACTCGAATCTGTAGGCCATACAAATATTTGTTCTGTGCGGGGATTGAACCCGCGATACGCAGCGCAGCAGTCGATTGCTCAGCCACTGCGCCAACCGTGTCGTCATATAATAATAAGATCTTAGAAAAAGTTTGTGTATTGTGAAACCATCGTTAAGATTGTCTAATAAATAATTCAAGATATCTCAGGAGAGATTTATAATTTTTTTTGCGGATGGGAAATCTTCAAATAACCCCGTTCTTGGCGGTGCGAGGCAGAGTTAAGATTTTTACTGACTAAACCCACTCATGTTCCTTCTTTTGCTCTTCATGTTCCGGGACCGTGGTATTTCTGTCGAATAACCGGAGGTTCCTCAAAATATCTTGATTACGGTTTATTTCGGTTAATATCATACATATTCTTTCACTAAATAAAATATGAAAAATTATAATAAATTTTCTTTATCAATCCTACAATCAGTTCCTTATCTTGTTTCCTTTAAGATGTTCATCAAACAACATGTCCCCAATTTGACGACTCGAATTTTTGTTTTTTGATAAACGATCTCAGCAAAATAAACATGAACATCGTTGCTTTAAACGGGTGTACGGGACCCTTCACCTCGTTCGACACGCACTTGACCTGTTTTTATCATTAAACTGGTTTAGGTAGGTATGTATTTCAAAACCAATCCTATTACAAACAACACCGAATCGAACCGAATGTTACGGAGTCAACATTTGTGAGGAAACTTCGCATGATTTTTCTATTTATTTCAGAAATAATGGAAATAAAAAAAAAAACATTTGTTCACACTAAACAAAACCTTTTTATTTATTTATTTTAAAAAGAAAACGCCTGTTTGTAGTTTATAAAAAAACAAGAGAATGCGAATGAGAGTATATACGGTACTTAAGTATAACAATTTTATTTTTATTTTCTTTTAGTTTCGACTAATCTTAGAACAGCGGGACTGATTTTACTAACTGGCTTATTTTGACAGATAGCTGACATTATAGGAACTAACTTAGGCTTTTATTTTAGAAAAAAAAAGGAACAGATCCGTGCAAATAAAACTCACCAAATCCTTACTAAAATTATAAAAGCGAAAGTGAGTTTATTTGTATGTTACGTCTTCACGCCTAAATGGCCAAACCGATTTAGATGAATTTGGTACTGAGACAGTTGGGACCCTGGAGACGGACATAGGCTAAAAAAGTGAGAAAATGGTGAGCAAGGGGGGAGAAAAGGGGAGAGAAAGCAATTTTTTTTTTCGATCGTCTCGCGGGTTGAAGATAGCGTTAGCCCAAAGTAACTATGCCACGCGGACGAAAAGCTAGTTATCAATAAAATCCGATTCAAATAGAGTAATATAATATTTTTTATAAAACTTCATGCGAACTATACTACTATGTCGCAATATATGGGGCAATAGTTAGTTACATAATACATTGACTTTTCTCTACCTTCCGTAAAACAGCATAAAAACCAGATGAGTAGAAAATAAACAACTAAAATACAAAAGAAATAGCTTAACATATTTCCAGTCTGACTTCCAGGTAAAACGATTTACTAAGTACAAATTAAATTAATTATCTATTCCTAGGTAATTAATATTTTCGTAAAAGAAAAATTACCGCAGGTCTGAAGGAGGCAGTTGTAATTAGCAAGCCAGCCTAGCCTCGGTGACTGGCTTACAATAAGTGCGAGATAAGGCCAGGTGTGCACAGGTGCGGCCAAAGTTCCGACTAAAGCTTAATTTAATGCTAGCATCGGGTTACCCTTACTGAGAATGAAATTATGTGTTCAATTTAATCCTTACTTCTAGAGGACACCCTGTGTATTTTTCCATGCTTAAACCCTAACTACTTGGAAGTAACTGTGTTTCAAAATGTAATAATACTAGAATGGTTTCAGCTTTCAGATTTTCCAAGAAAAACGTTATTTTATCGAGAGTGAGGCAAGGTAAAGATTCCGTGCTTATTAAAATTCTGTATTGGTTAGACTTTTTTATAAGGTCGATGGTTGGAAGTTATTTTTCTTCATTTTGTCCTGTTTTCTTGTCGTATAATCAATCTTCGTGTTTCGTTATTTTGTGACAAAAATATGGCTTTTGCTTTTCTTTTCATTCGTAAGGGCTAAGGGGAAAGACTGAGACTCTGCGTGGGTCAATTCTTAGGTCGTTCAGAGTGTTGTAACAGAGTTGGTTTTCCACCCCATCTGATGCCTCAAACTCTTTCTTTCTGGATTAACATAGATTTTTAAATTTTAGAATATTCATATTTCTAATTTAATTCTGTCTGTTTAGTTCACGTATTAACCCATATAATTATTACAATATATTTTTGAATTAAATTGTTACATTACAATCCTTATTTATATTATAAAAGCGGAAGTGATTTACAAACAAACAAAATCTCACGCCTAAATGGCTAAACCGATTTTTATGAATTTTGTTATAGAGATAGTTGGATGTTGTTATACCCTGGAGACGGACATAGGCTATATTTTTTTTGTAAATAAAAGTGAGAAATGAGGGAGAAAGAGAGTAGAAAAGGGAAAACTTAGCATTGCCTTAACAATAAATAAGGCTCAATTGCAAAAACTACAGGTAACTCTTTATAAGGAAAGAACAAAATGGATACTTAACTCATTTGTAATGTAATATTCATTATAACGACCAAAAATAAATGTTTGTTGCACAACCAGTAGCGTTCGAAGTTAGTAGGATATCAATTCGAGAGAGGAAAGCGGGATCCAAAGTTTGTCGGGCCGTGAGATCATAACCAAATTGTACTTGCAGATGCCACCTGAATTTATGCAAATCCTTGGTTAAGCTACTATAACTTAGCAACAGCTACCCTACCATGGCGTCTTAAAGCAGAACTTATTCTACTGAGGGAAAGAGACAGAGCTATACAGGATGTCTAGCACCATCTCTTTCCTTCAGTGGAATAAGTTCTGCTTTAAGATGTCATAGTAGGCCTACAGTTCTGCGACGTTTGAATAATATTTAAGAGGAACTCCCCCTGCGACCCTTTATGAACAATCGTAAACAAAGAAAACCTTTGTTAGGTTTTGTGGTTACAAACGCGGATGTTCCATGTTTACGTTTAGATTCTGTGCTTGGGTTAGCAAAAGCGTTTTTGAATTTTGGTCTGTGGTTACACTAACATTAGGTTTGTTTTTTCTTGTGGAGCAGAGTGGATATTTTCTACTAAACCGTTGCCAGCATGTTTGTATTTTTGGGGTTTCGTACCTCGAAAGGAAAGAGCGGATCCCTTATGTATGTCTGTCTGTCAAGACACTTTATCTCAAGAACGCGTGGAGATATCGAGTTACAATTAAAACCATATCCTTAAATCCGTGGTCCTTTTTGTGCTGTGAAAAAAATCAACCCTCCAAGTCAAAAGATACGGCCGTTTATGTCGCAAGTTTGTACGGACCCCTCGGTCCTGATTCGGTTTTTAGCGGTTTTTTTTTATATAGCAAGATAGACTTTTTGCTACTATACCGTCGCCAGCGTGTAGGTATCATAATCAGCATAATTCACAGCGTCATGTATTTCTTTAATATCCCTAAACTCTATTTGTGTCAGTTTCATTTCAATTATGATGCAATATTGATGTTTAAAATAAAAACACGTTCATATTTATTCGTGTTTTCTGGAATGACAATTATTTTAGGAATGTTGTGTATTTTATTCTATGTTGCACAGAGTATTTTAGGCTCGATTTTATGACAGATATTATTTTTAAAAAACGTTTACGGATCGACTTTTTTTTCCTGTATCGTGGGTATAAACATTTATCCTTAAAAAAACAAACAGCCAGACACGAAATAACTACCTCAAAGCTATATAAATATTTGTTACGTTCAGGAATGACTGACCGAAAAATATTTATATAGCTTTCGTAAATTCTTATTATATTCGTATGTGAGTTTTTTAAAGGGTCACATTCATATTGTCCACACTAATAACCAGCGTATAAAATGCGAGACTCCGCTGTAGACACAATCAGTACCATGATTAAAGGAGTTCCTTGCACTGTAGTGCATTGTAATTTCATAGAGATACAGTAGAACAAATTGTTCGCAGCACGTGCCCGGGTAACGAACATTACACCTCTGAACCTCTTCCAGTGTAACAATATCTTCATCACTTACTGAAACTGGGCACGTTCGCCTCCAAATGAGAGAGAATCTAATCTTTTTTCCTCTCTCATCGAGCCGTCTGCGAACGACTTGGCCACGAGCTACGCGATTAAGCGACTCGTTTGTATCAACCGCAACATAGTCTAAGCCTTGTCCCGACTATGATTGGGTTGGTTTCCAGTCTAAGCTAGGCAGCTTATTACCAGTATTTTTACATGAGGGACTGCCTATTAGATCTGACCTCCACAATCTTACTGGGTAATATGATAACTCTTGGTAATACGGGTTGTCACACGTTATGGCCGCTGACTATCTGTAATGACTGTAAAGATCTACAAATGACAGCCGGTACTAACGGCTTAACGTACTTTCTGAGATAGCCATCCATTAACTAACCTAAGCAAGCAATCCTTATAATCTAAAGATCGCCGAGCTGAGCTCCTCACTCGCTTCTTTCAACAGCAAGCTGAAAACCAAGTGAAAGCTTGCCCATTCTTCTCCATAGAGATCAACGCTTTGGAATGGGCAACTACAGTACTTTCACAAGTTATTATGCCTTGTGACCGGGACTGTAGATTCATTTTGTTTCTTGACTTTCAAAAGTGCCTGTAATGGTCTAATTGAAATAAATGATTTGATTTGATTGATTTAAAGAAATTCTTTAGGGTATGCCACGAAATACACGCGTCGTGAGTTTTATGACGAAACTTTCACGAAGGAAACAAATGACAGACGACAATGTGACGTTCTACAAACGAAGCGACTTGTTAAGTCAAGTCGCATTGTTTGAGGTCCTTCACGGGGCGTTATATATTTCGTAGAAGTCGTAGATGGTCATTTATACAATACCATTTGACTTTGGCACCTTTTACAAAGCTGGATTAGATCTCGTTTGCATAATCAGCGCCAATTCCGCTGGATTCATGAGTTCAACTTTGGGTATTTATGTATGATAAATTCATTCGAAAAATAATCTGAATACTTAGTGGACTGAGTTGTGTACTTGTCGTTTTTCCTGGAATAGAATCTCAATTGGCTGTAAATGAGTCTCATTACGTAATCGAGGCCAGATTTTCTTTTACTTTTAGGGAGGTACTTGCGCCCCGTGGTTTCAACATCGAATACCGGGATACAAAGTAGCCGGGTTATATAAACAACTATCTATGTAATTGAATTTTTGACGGCATTTTTTAATTTACTTATAAGTTAGTTAATTCTATTAAAATTGATTATAATCTTTGTGCGTACTGCTAAGGAGTGGAATTCCCTGCCGGAGTCTGACAGCTATAACCTGGGGGTCTTCAAGTCAAGAGTGAATAGGTTATTTCTAGGTAAGCGTGCTTCATCGTCGACCACATCATCACTTACCATCAGGTGAGTTAGTGGTCAAACGCGAGCCAATCAATAATAAAAAAAATAAATAAAAAAAAATAAACGGAATAAAATAGATTTATCAGAGAAAAATATAATAAACAGAACACTACACGTTCTCTTTCATCTAAACTCGTTCTGTAGTTTTTGCATGTGTGAGTGTTAGAGAGAAGAGAGGGAGAGAATCATCACCATCGATCTATTTATCAATGCTCATAAACTTTCCCATTAAATTTAGAAGTAGTAGGATTTGTTGGTAGCTTTGTATTTTGAGAACCCCACCATGTAAAAACTTTATCAAATTGTACGCTTGCGTCGCAAAAAAACATTTATTGTATCCAATGCCAATCGTCTGAGGTCGAAAAATATGTACAGTATGATGCTTTTAAATATGGAACACATAACATAATGTCACGCCCATAAACCGCGATGTGTTAGGCAGAGGTGTACATAATAGTACACCACAGTTTGACAAAGTTATGTTCAAATCGCATATCATAATCTGATGAGCTTATTTTCATCAACCGGGCAAAATATCCAATAACAGTTTGCGACCCGGGAATATAACCCACGACCGTATGCTTAGTAGTGATGTTGGTGACCAATGGACCCACGAGGCAGTTTTTAGATCCAGTAAGTAGGTACTCTTGCCCGGGTAGCGGGTTGGTCGAAAGAGATACCGCAGCCCCGGAACATTAGGGGCAAAAATAGGAACATGGGTGGGTTTTAGTCAGTAAAAGTCTGCACTCCTGGGTAAGTTATTTGATGATTTCCCATCCGCAAAAAAAAACAGTAGGTACCTACTACTAGTTCCACCCAAATTATTAGGTAAGTAATTACCTGATGTTTCCATCCGTATGCCAATGCTATATTTGTGGTTCAAGTGGTCCTTAGTACATAATTTAAGTATAGTAAATAGGAATGTTATTGGTCCATGTGTTATGAGAACAAGCCATTTGGAGAGTGCCTATGTGCGTAGCATCGTGACAGATTTTCTTAGGAGAATAACACTGTTATCCTTTCTGTCGACTCTAATAATATTATCAATGTATTTAGCCTTTGTGTGGTCAATTCCGATTCTCTTACAATATTTTTTCAAGACGAATTTCGTTATTAAGAAATATCTTGGGTCTATTTTCGGACATCGGAACTATAATAGGAATCGAATTAAGTAATATATTGAAGGATATTGTAGAAGTAAGATAACTCCGTAACATTGACGATTACTGTGTGGTAGCGTTATAAGATTGAATGGAATAAAAATCTTTACTTATATTATAAAAGCGAAAGTGAGTTTGTTTGTTACGTCTTCACGCCTAAATGGCCAAACCGATTTTGATGAATTTTGGTACAGAGATATTTGGGACCTTGGAGACGGACTTAGACTCATTAAAAGAAAAAGTGAGAAAAGATTGAGAAAGAGGGAAGAAAAGGGGAGAGAGACGGACATAGGCTAATTAAAAAAAAGTGAGAAAAGATTGAGAAAGAGGGAAGAAAAGGGGAGAGATAGATACATTTTTTTTCGATCATCACCCGGGTTAAAGTATATTCATTTATCAAGAACATTTTCATACCAAGTAACCAGCTTGTACCTATCTAAAAATTTTTTTTTGAAGGAATCCACCACACAAATTCGCAGTTTGCGCAAAAAGACAAAAATGTATTCAGAAAATCATATAATCATGATCCAATAATCATATCAGACTTGGAAAAAAGTTAGGGTAGATCCTTTTATATAAAGTGTTTTTTTTACCTGGAGCTCGCTTTCAGCGGGTCTTGCTTATTTCAGATTACACAGGGGACGAGCAAATAACATTTTTCTGACTCCTTGCCAAAAATCTTTTTGTTTCTCAAATGGAATTGAAATCAAAGAGAATCGTTTGTTTTTGTGGATTAATCGTGTCTTATAGCAGTTCTAATAATAAGTCATTGTTAATTGGAGAAAAAAGGAGCTCGTGGCTAAATAATAGCAGCCGCTCGGGTCGATCTTTTGGTCTATGGATGGGTGACCACCCGTTACACACCGAGTTTCCTCCGTGCCTCGGAAAGCACGTTAAGGCGTTGGTCCTGGCTGTCATTTGTAGATCTTTGACAGTCGTTACAGGTAGTCAGTGTCCCGAAAGTCTGACAACCAGTCTTAATCGTATTACCCAGTAGGTACTAACTGGGTTGTGGAGGTCAAATAGGCAGTCGCTCCATGTAAAATACTGATATTCAGCTGGATCCGGTTAGACTGGACGCCGACCCCAACATAGTTGGTAAAAAGGCTAGGCAGATGTTAATTGGCGAAAAAATATTAATAAACGCCGTACGATTCTTGTGGAAGTCTAGAGAGGTTTGTGTATGTATAAGAAGAAAAATTTGTAAGTGTGGGAGTATGTTTGTTATTCCTTTATGCTCAAACGGCTTACGTCCGGTCTCCGGTTCCAATAAACAAAAAAATGATTTGGTTTGATTACGGCGTTAACGAATTTGGAAGGAATTTGGTACCTATCAAGATATCTAATATTTGATTTTGTGGCCACGGTATCTCCTTCGAACAACCCGCAACCCCGGAGATAGATTATACTCTGTATTCACATTGGCTACTTTTGATTTCCGTAAATCCATATTCTCAATGGATAACCAAATAACTCAAATATGATTTGAGGCATTTTGAGAAATTTATTTACTATTTATTTAACGATTTATGGACATACACACTGAATACAGAAAAAAAGCCAGAAACAAAAAATAGGTCTAAAGGAATCTTTTCCAGCATACATGCACACAGTGCGTAAAAAGTAAAAGAGAAAAAAAAAGAATACATAAAAAACATAAGCAAATAATGCATATTTAATTATCCAACACAAAGTCTCGAATAAGTAATTGTTTAGCTTGAAATCCTGGATTACAACCGAGATTTGGGCAACCAAAAGAATTTCGTCGAACCTACACGAATCGATTGGAATTGAAAAAGGTGCCCAATAACTGGTTACCGACTTACCGGCTACATGTGGGTTTTCAATAATGCCTGTAAGCTTGTACAGCCGTTTGGCCCTTTTCCCTTATTATCATTCATTACACATATCAATAGGAAGGTACATTCTATGTTCCTTTTTTTGCATTTATTCTTTCGATCCTTTCGGCGGTCCATATGAGTTCCCAGACACTGGTAGAAAATCCATTACGCGGAGTCTATCGTGTATTCATGTATAAATGTACTGGCTTCCGCCCGCGACTTCGTCCGCCTGGCATAGTTACTTTGGGGTAACGCTAACTTTAACCCACGTGACGTTCGAAATAAAATTCTTTCTGTACCCTTTTCTTGACTCTTTCTCTGCCTTTTCTCAATTATTTTTGGGTCCCAACTATCTCTGTACCAAAATTCATAAAAATCGGTTTGGACATTTAGGTGTGAAGACGTAATAATAAACGAACTCACTTTCGCTTTTATAATATTAGTAAGGATTCAATAATAATTTTATTACCTTGCTTTTTTATGTTGCTCCATACTAGGAGTTTCTCCTGTATCGTGCAGGTAGGTCAATCGAATAATTGTTCCGTGCGGGGATCGAAACCGCGCCACGCAGCGCAGCAGTCGATCGCCCAGCCACTGCGCCAACCATCATCATCTGCTTAGCCTTTTCCCAACTATGTTGGGGTCGGCTTCCAGTCTAACCGGATGCAGCTGAATATCAATAATTTACATGGAGCGACTGCCTATCTACCCCCACAGCCCAGTTTATACTGAGTAATACGATACCCCTTGGTAAGACGTGTTGTCAGACTTTCCGAACACTGACTACGTGTAACGAATGTCAAAGTTCTACAAATGACAGCCGGGACCAACGGCTTAACGTGCTTTCCGAAGCACGGCGCCAACCGTGACGTGTAATTCAGCAAAGGTACACATCTCTCCAAAAATATAATTAAAAATAAAATATTTAGAATTCTTAGTACCTAATTGTAATAAATGCAATTTTATGAGAATGTATGTTTAATGTGAACTCCACGCGAGTGAAGCTAGTACGGTTAAAAACATTATTTTTATTAGTTAAAACAAGAATTTCATACTTAAGAATACAGCTGCTGTTATTTGTATTCATTTAATCCAACTTATTTTAAAAAAGCTCAATCCAAAGCCTTTTCCATTTGCTAGGAGAAAATAAAATAAATTTAATGGAGATAAGCATCTATTTTTACATTCAATTCGTACAAAAACACGATTTTCTTCTTCTTCTTTGTTTAAACAAATATAATGGGTATATATAAGATCAACTGAGTAATGTTTGAGGTGGAACTTAAGTGCGGTTTATATATATAAGCTGGAGATATTTAAATATGTAAATGTGTGACGTCAGGAGTTCATGACGTGACTATGTTGGATGAATCTTAATTTTAATCTGCATAATAGAGATGAATGAATGACGTGGGTGTGGATTTACCCAGAATAACATTACACCTGTAATCCTTTTACGCAGAGGTATATATACCTCTTTCTAAACCTTCGCTGTCGCGTCTGTTAAACAGGGTTCGATTTCCAAATCGGTGTAATTGTCATAGGACTTTTCAATCAGAAAAAATAACTCGAAGCATTTATTTTATTAAGACCTTAATATGATGTATCCATCATATAATTTCTTCCGCTCTGGGGTCTCTGGTAGCGGTTTGTTCGAAAGATACCGCAACCCCGGAACACAAAGGGCAAAAGAAGGAACATGGATGGGATTTAGTCAGTAAAAATCTGACACTCCTCCCATTCATCATTCAACCCAGAAAACAAAGGTAATTAGGTACTCAGTAGAAAAAATTACCAAAAGAATAAGAAGCGACAAAAAAAATGATTACTGTTAATTTATTGAAAACATGTAAGGTTTTCAGCGTATGTAAGTGGTTTAAAAATTCAGTATCAGCGTATAAATTCAGAAACAACTTTCTTTAAGAAAAAAAAGGTAGCACTCAGGATTTTACTTCTGTAAAATAAAAACGAGTTCACTTGAATATCTTATAGGTAGGTAGGAAACTAACTGGAACTGTAAAAAAAATTGTTCTTCAGAAAATATATTAGTCCCAAATAAAAGTTAGAAGCCTTTAAAAGAAATATGAAAGTATTTAGGAACTTGTGATATCATTCCAATAAGTTTAAAATTACATTTAACCTTTTTACCCGACAGTAGCGAAGCCTCAAAGAGGGTAATGATGATCTATAAAAGGCCGGCCTGGTGTGAGTCGAAGCCGCGCATTAACGGTTCCGTAGAAACTTGCGACATAAACGGCTATATCTTTAGACTGCGTAGATTTAGAGCGTTGATTTTACACATCGACCACACTTGTCGAGATACTGGAATTTGACAGACAGACATACAACAAAGTGATCCTATAAGGTCTTCGTTGTTTCCTGTTGAAGTACGGAACAATAAAATCAAACTAATCAATTTGTTTTTCATGAAATAATTACAATTTGCCGAACGCTTTTGTTACATTTTCGAATTGAAATGGCCTGATGTAGTTACATATATAGAGAGCCTCCCCTGTATTATCCCTAATGCTGTCGCTTATTTGTGTACCGGTTTATCGGTTTATTGTGTATATGTTGCAGTCAAAACTCTTAACCAGTCAAAAGTACTACTGACTAGCAAAATCAGTCAAAAGTATCTGCCTAGCCTTTTCCCAACTATGTTGAGTCGGCTTCCAGTCTAACCGGATGCAGCTGAATATCAGTATTTTACATGGAGCGACTACCTATCTGACTTCCATAACCCAGTTAGTGCTGGGTAATACGATACCCCTTGGTAAGACTGGTTGTTAGACTTTCGGAACACTGACTACCTGTAACGACTGTCAAAGATCTACAAATGGCAGCCGGGGTCACCCATCCACAGACCAACCTAGGCAAGCGCGGCTTAACCTAAAGATCGACCCAAGCGGCTGCTATTATTAAGCCACGAGCTCCTCGCAACCGTTTAAAATAAAATTCGGACTTTTTTTTTTAAAGCATTGATCCACACTTGGAATTAATCCTGTATCGTGGGTGCGTTTACAAACATTCAATCTCACATTCACAAACAGCCAGTCCCGGAACAACTCTCTGGAGGCCATACAAATTTTGTTCCGTGCGGGGATCGAACCCGCGACACGCAGCGCAGAAATCGATCGCTCAACCACTTCGCCAACCGTGTCGTAAAACTTAATATAACAATGTGAAAAAAATATTGAAATTGATTCAGTTACCTATTCTTAACAAACATACCTATTCAAGTTTCGAATATAAGTACTAAAAATATTGTTGTCAGCAAATAAAAACATTTTACCACTAAACCTACACAGGCCTACAAAAAAACAAACCTTAATTTATAAAATCTTCAAAGATACTCCCTGAATATCAATACCCAGTAACCATGGATATCCATCAAAAAGTTGGAAAGTTCGAAGTTAAAAACGTTGGCGACGTAAAGCAAAGTTTTAAAACCGCATTTCGATCGCAATATCCAGTCTTCCGATCGCTCTTTTTTAACGAGTTTTGGAACGTGTTGTTTAGTTAAGCACCCAACGTGCTGTTTAATGTGGGTTGTTAAAGAACTTCGACCCATTTAGTAGGTGTTAACAGTTGACAGTAAATTGGATCACACGATAATGACTTGGGACCTTCTGCGACGTATATTTCCCGTTCTTTTTTTTTTACAAAATATGAAAGCTTATTCTTAAACTTTAAGTGTTTGCAACAACCAATAAAGCTGTGTAAAATCGGAGAAACTGTTTACCTACCATGACGTCTTAAAGCAGAAGTTATTCCACTGAGGGAAAGAGATGGTACTAGACACCCTGTACAGCTATGTCTCTTTCCCTCAGTGGAATAAGTTCTACGTTAAGACGACGTAGGGTAGCTGCTACCCGTTATTGGATTGTGAGTGTATTTTGACTGCAATATACAACCCTCCATAGAATGTAAACCATACAATTTAGCTTGTAAAAAATAGAACTTTAAATAATTCAAATATAAAGTAAGTAGTGCTTAAAAACCATATCGCACAACAAAATCATCATAATAAAAGACAAAAAAAAATTACATTAAATTAGTCAGAATTTAAAATAAAATAAATTACCTACTTGAAATCACATTGATTAATCATATTGATCAATTTAGATAAACATGTGGATACAAAACAACGTCAAAATAAATGTCAAATATATTTCAAACATAATATGTCAGATAAATTTTAAATGAATGTTAAAGTAATTAAAAAGAAAAACAATTAAAGATGAAATTGTAATTAGATAACAATAATGTTCTAATGAGCCTAACATAATGGAATATGCCTGTCACAGCAACTTCTCAAGTAGGGACAGTCGAGTTTTTCAAATATTTAGTAGGGCGAGCTATTCCTCGATGGTATGTTAAGCTAAGAAGTTCAGGCACTAACCACACGATGAAGAAAGAATACAGTGACACAATGTACGGTCTTGTCGTTAAAAGCGATATTCTTAAGACAAACTTTGGATGGATTTAAGGGAGGAGAAGAGAAAATACTTTAGGTAATCTGGAGTGTATCATTATTAAAATAAAAATAAATGCAAATATTTATAAGATACGTAGGTACTTTTAGAAAAATAGATCCTACTACTGTATATAATATATTTATATAAAATATTATTATTTTTATTATTATTTATGTATATATAAACGTGAAAGTGTGTACTTTTCTTAACTTACAACGTTACTCTTTCGCGTAAAAACTATTTTATTTAATGATTTTAATTAAATTTTACAATAATGTAGTTTGTAGATATATATTACAGAATAACATATAGGCTACAATTCATAAAGATATATTCTATCACCACGCGATTGAAACCGCGGGGCGCAGCTAGCTAGCAGCTACAATAATAATCAAAAAAACAAAGATGGACCCTGTAAGCATTCCCAATAAAAACATAACATGTCACTTACTTGAGAACAATAACTATCACAATACCAAATTGGTTTCGACAACATCCGTTACCAACTAATTAAAACCTTAAGCGCAATACACATTGAGCGCAACTTTTTGTAGGCGGTCTAGTTGGCGGCTTCATTTAATACAAGTCGGAAAATTTAGTCGGTGGCATGTGCCGCCGGGCCTGAGATGAGAAATTTATTTGGCAGGCCGCACTACAGGGGCCTTAGTCTGCTATTACAATAGTGTCAGAATGGTCGATCACTGATCGCATAATGGTTGATTTTGACAAGTTTAGTATGTAGCAGATTACCAAACTTGTCAAAATTAACCATTATGCGATCAGTGATCGACCATTCTGACACTATTGTAATAGCAGACTAAGGCCCCAGGTCGAGCGTCGCCGGGCAACTGAGCGCAGGCGTACTCAAGCCGCAGACATGTCGGCGGGCAACACGTGCGGGCGCATGTAGCCGACATGATTCTTTTCATACAGGCCGCCGGTTTGTCGGCGGCCCGGCGGGCTCAGTGTGTATTGCGCTTTACCCACCCAACGCATTCACTTCTCGAGTAATGTCTAGTTTGCGATTAAATACAGGCTAAGCTGGGCTTACATGCATTGAATGAGCGTAGGTTTCTAATGCGCTAGGGTATTTTATTGTATAGCTGTGTTTCAAATGTTTAATTTATTTTTGCCATCCCCGGGTTTTTGCTAAAACTAATAAGCTTGCTCGTCGTAAGCTTCGTTGACTAACTTGTCTATAATGTGTAAGTGTGATACTTTTATAAATATTTTTGTTTAGAATTTTCTTGATAAATATATAGTTGATTTATATTCATTATTTTTGTGTCTCTGTATGTTTTAGTAGTTGAAGTAACTACATTTCTTTTGGCTTTTTTATATTTTTTTTGGCGTTAAATTCGGGATAAGACAGTTCCTCTTTCTTGTTTGCAGGTAGCTGCCACCTGTAGTTTTTACCCTAGCGCCTTATTTATTGTAATAGCAATGCTAAGTTTTCCCTTTTTATCCCTCTTTTCCCGTCATTTTTCACTATCCTATGTCCGTCTCTAGTCTCCCAACTATCTCTGTAACAAAAACCATCAAAATCGGTTTAGCCATTTAGGCGTGAAGAGGAAAGAAACAAACTCACGTTCGCTTTTGTAATATTAGTAAGGATTCTGGAAAATTTATAGTTGTGACAGTTTTGTTTTTGCAACACTACCCCATATCTCGAACGGTGACATGTTACTAGGGAATTTAGTTGGTGTATTTTATTTAATGTTGTGTTTGGTAGAATAACCAAACTATGACCGTTTCAGTTAAACACGTTTACTAAAGTTTTGCTTACATACAGAGCAGAGAATAACAGCTAGATTCTTTAATAAAATAATAATCTTTTAAAACCAAATAGACTGACTCTTGAACAAAGGGACGCCGACGCGATCTCGACGTGCTGGCGAAAATGAAAAACGAAACAGGTCATTCAAATGAAACAGACCGAATGGAACTTAGGTATTGTTATTCATTTCACTGCTATCGTCAATCAATGTCCAATGTGAAAGGTTTTTTTAAAAAAGTAACGTAAATATGGCAATAGAGGCAACGTCTGGGAGGCAGAATATATATCTTGGGTAATATTTAACATTTTTGTGCAAAGCAAATGTACTGGCCAAGTTCCTGCCAGCCCACAGGATACCCACAATCCGCCAGTCCTGTGGAAGTCCCACGTAATAGGGGCAAGCCTATTGTCATCATCATATTCTACTTCACCTAATACTATCAACGCCAATTAATAATCACATATTTGAAATTTTCATTCAAGACTATTTTTAATTAAATAAAGAAATGGAGATTGGGTTTTGAATCAGTCAATCTATTCATTCAACTAAACATTTACTTCTGATTTACATCTGGGAGCTGAGAATGGTACCACACAGAGCTGTAGGCCTACTATGACATCTTAAAGCAGAACTTATTCCACTGAGTAAAAGAGATGGCGCTATACACCCTGTATAGCTCTGTCGCTTTATCTCAGCGGAATAAGTTCTGCTTTAACACGTCATGGTAGGGTAGCTGATGTCGTTGCCTTCTGCGTTTGTGATGGCACCGCTACTGGTCATCAATTGGCTACGAAACCACATTCTCTAACTGCCACCGAAAAATACTCATTTAGGATCTGTTTATGAGTACACTACGATTTTTTTATTTCTAGACTACGCAATTCATAACTTTATTTTAGTTTTACCATATATGTTCAGTAACAACGTACAGTTTTTGCGAATTACAAGGAACCTTGTATTTGTAAAGCACAAAAATTCTTACGTGTCCATCGTAAACTTTGAAATCACATAACCGTTGTGCCCCAAGGTTTCATTAAAAAGGCAATAATGCCAATAGGGGGTTAGACCACTAACATCACGCTACAACATAGCGGGTGAAACCCGTGCGCACAGATAGTGAAGAAAAACTACTCTTACGTAAAATCTTAGATAAGCTACTACCACCTACTACCTACCTGTCCTACCTACTACCTACCTGTGTAAATTAGTCCTTGAAACATAAGATAGGCTAGGCACAGACTGTCTACATTGAGGTACTTCGGTTATCATATTGTACCAATCTCGTTCCTCTACGTAATTTTCGTCTCGTCATATCGTCCCTCACATTAATCTTATTAAAAATATCGTCTTCCTTCAAGGTTTCGTAGCAATCGGTCCGAAACATACTGAAATCATTTTTATAATATCTTGTGAATTTATCCTACTTACTAATATATTAGATATACTTGATAGTATAATATTGTAAATGCGAATGTTTGTGAGGATGTATGGATGTTTGTTACGCTTTCACGCCAAAACGGCAGAACAGGTCTTGATGAAATTTGGCACAGAGTTAGATTATAGTCTGGAATAACACATAAGCCGCGGGCGCCAGCTAGTTAATAATAAATTATTGATTGTATTTAATAGTGACCTGGATTAGTAACAATTACTTTTTGGAAGTCAAACTGATAGTTACTTTACATAAATTCCTGTTATCCACGAGCGTTAGGCAGAGGTGTATGTACCTACAAGTACACACACATTTCGCCAGTCCTATGTAAAAGGGGGCGAGCCTATTGCCTTGAACCAGGCACAGATCCCAGACTCCGTTTGTCAGACCTAGGAATCGTACCCAGGACATTTCATTCACCAGTCGAGCTTTCGACCACTAAACCAAAGGCAGGTTCTAAAATGTATTGATCGTTAAGTACAGAATTCCAAAGCGTACCGTTTCAAAGAACATTTTGCTGGCAACCCTATTCTCAGTTTGCTTTTCGTGTTAAAATAGCAATGGATCAACGGACCAAAATCAGAGTTGACATAATACCAACGGGTATTGAGTAAAGCTTCGAACTGATACGGCCACCAAAAGATTAAATGCAATGTGTCACTGGCAACATTGTAAGTATAAGTCACTCCCTATTAAAGTCACGGTAGCAACAATGTCAAACCCATTAAATACTAACCTTATTGGATACGCATTAAGATCACTTATAGCTCGCACGCAGTATCACGAATCCGTGTTACCAGGACGTCTGAAATGGGTGCATTATTATTTCATAATAGAATAATAATATGAATTACGTCAAAATTCTTGATGTACTTGTATTTATTATGTGATAGTACACACGGCGACATATCACACTATACATTTCCAGTGTAACATGGGGTTGCTTCAATATAGATTTCCCTTCCTATTTTATATTATTTTTAAATGTTTTTGATAAGAAATATGTAAAAATATGAAAAAAAATATGTATACAAATAAATAAAGGAGTATTAATCCTAATTATAGACTTCGCCACAGTCGAGAAATGATGAAAAGTTTATATACAATAAAATACTTATACAGTTTTCGCTGTAGCATAGCGGTGTCATTAAATAAAAATACAAAAAAAGAGCGATGGAATGTATGTCTCATATATAGTTAGTCCTTTGTTTATTTTTTGTTGTTAAGTATTATTATTATTTTTGGGGTGGGTCAATCATCAAATAACTTCTCCCGCTCTGGGCGGAGCGAGACCATGTTCCTTCTATTGCCCTTTATGTTCCGGGACCGCGGTATCTCTTTCGAACAACCCGCAACCCCGGCAGATAGTTATTCCTTTACGATTATTATATTCAGGGTAACGCCTATTTTCAGCTGTGATCGCAAAATCGCGGAACTTTCCAGATTGAAGAGGATCGATTCATTTAGCTTATGTCACCCGCCCCATGCTACAGCACAAAACAGTAAAGTACAGACGCCTGCACATCAAGCTACTACAATCTGTCAGATTTATTTGATACATTTTCGACTTTATTTCTAAGGCCGTGCGCTGCGTTAGGCGGGCGCACGGCGCGGGCGCCCGCTTGGCGTGCTGTTTCTTAACGCAGCGCACGGCCATTGGCCGAGCGCTGCGGCGGGCGACCCGTTGCACGCAGCGCTGATCTATGAGATTACATGAAACAGCACGCCACGCGGGCGCCCGCGCCGTGCGCCCGCCTAACGCAGCGCACGGCCTAAAGTATTAGGTTAAAGGTTCACTGGGAAAAATTGGCAGTTTCGGGTAGCTTGACCTGCAGTCGTCTGTACCTAAGTCCTACTAGTAAGTTCTGATTATTTTCGTTTGTAACAGCTACCCTACCATGACGTTTTAAAGAAGAACTTATTCCGCTGAGGGAAAGAGACAGAGCTATTCAGAGTGTCTAGCCCCATCTCTTTCACTCAGTGGAATAAGTTCTGCTTTAAGACGTCATAGTAGGCCTACTGCTTACACTACACGACTGACCGTCTATCAGTGATCGGCGAACTTACTATTTCAATAAACTGAAGCTCTTCTCGTTTTCAGAGTCGGGGCCATCAGTTGAGGGAACGCGGATACTCGAAAACGCTAAAGTTAATCGACCCAGACGATTCGAGAGTATCTCTTGACATCTTTCATTAATCACTTAAGACGACGACTCGCAAGAAAAATAATTGGGAAGTAGGTAGCTATAGTTACACGTGTTTTGCCCTGAAAAGTAATCTAGTAGTTCGGATATCTAGAAATTCCGGCGATCCTAAGATATATCATAACTTTATTTTTGAAGTTTAAAAGTAATGGGAAGTAAATAGTGATTAATAAAATGAACTTTTGTTGTTACACAATCGTTTTTTTTTAATAATTAGATCACGCATGATTTTATTAATTCAAGCCTAGTTCGGACGATTTTATAAATTTGTTTTTGAATAATGAGTTTGTCACCGTGTGAACAACTAGAACGATTAATTCAAACCCATTCGATTGTTTTTTTTTTAGTATAATTTATCAAATACCTAACTGTCCTTCAATCAATCTTTTTTCTTGGCCAGAAGCTCAGCGTTGCTTTAGAATGTGGCAAACTCGCCAGTCTCTTGGGGTCATTACGAGTTGTCGCCGATGTTAAGATTTTTTTTGACGTCTTTTTTATATTGGAACGAAGATCCAAAAATAAGTCCAAAAGTTGTAAGGACACTTTTTGCTATAGTTGTAAGCCGTGCGGCGTGCGCGTGTTTCCCTGTCTGTCTCGATCTCTCTCATAGAAAACAAGCCAGTTATTTTCGTTTTTCTTTCTATTTCGCATTGAACAGTGTGGTGTTGCAACGATTATTTTTGTTGAGTGTTCCTATACAGGTTTTCTGTACATAATAAATAATAACTTCGTTCCATTCCCGTTCGTTTCGGTGTCCCTTGACACCTCTCAAGTTTTCAATCAATTAATTATTTCAACACACGTAACGATTAAGCTAACAATTTGACATCAATAAGTTGGATTTTATTCTTTACATAATGTTTATGATAAATAGGATACAAGAATAAAAGCCAACCACCAGTTAGAGGCAGAATAAATTAAAACCCCTCGGACCAGAAACAGCAAAAAGATCAAAACAATTTCTCCACAATCGTGAAGTGGCCAGCTATAAGCTAGATTCATTTCTTTCACGAAGTTCAATGCGATACAGACGCCTTTATCGCTGACACAATTAATGAGATATTCTATTTATTTATTCTTTTAACAAAATAATAACAAGACCATTTCACAAACTATTTTGTAATTTGATGATTTGCCTTCTATAAAACAGGGATGTTATGGAGCTCAGTAACTGTAATCGAATCTATCTGTATCCGATAGATTCGATTAAAATTCGGCTAAAATTCGAAATTTTAGCCGATATACCTAAAGATTTCGGATAAAGGCGAAGTCTAAATGACAGGTCGGATCCTGACAGGTTTTTGTAAATAGAGTGCAAAGTTTTAATTTCTTTTGGCTTTGAAAATTAATAAAAAAACATGGAACACATACGATCACACAGCACATTCTCTCCACATCTGAATATACATCATAAACTACAAAAGGCGGCAAACGATTAGTTCCGATTATGGTGCGCATAGTCTATTGCCCGGCCGAGCCGTCACTAGTCCCACAAGCCGCGCTAGTCTTTTTGCTTGCATTTGCATTGTTTAAATTTTTTTGGTTTATATTGGAAGAAGAAAACGTGTTGCGCCGATTCTAAATAGAATGGGACAAGGGCAGGAAAATGATATCTTTCGAACAACCCGCAACCGGGGTCGTTGTGAGGCTAAGGGCACAAATTCTGTAGACGTTAGCCAAGGTCATAGTAGACTGAACCTCTGAAAAGACCCATCGGAGAGTATGGATTTTAAGATAAAGGTGGAATTACGGAAGGCGTACTTTATTTATTTAATCTTTATTTCTTCGGGCAATTTTTCATGATAGTTATAACTTATTTGTCATAGCAAGATTGGTCTGTGGGTGGGGCACCATTGCTTACCGACTTTCCCTCGTGCCTCGGAAAGCATAACGTGCTTTCCCAGTGGGTGCCGGGTGACATTTGTATATTTTTGACAGTCGATACAAGTTTAGTAATCAATATTCCGAAAGTATGGCAACGAGTCTCATCAAGGGGTATCGTGTACATAGTACTAACTAGGTTGTAGACATAAGATTAATGTAAAAAAAGATCAATGTACAATACTAGTATTTAGCTGCATCCGGTTACACTGCAAGCTGAACCCAAAATTGGGCAAATGCCATGATCTCGGAAGGACACTGTAAGTTCAAAATTAACCGTGAAGGCTTGAAGCCGCCAATTCCACTGTGTCAACCCTAATTTTGGCATTTCAATTTCATTATCTTGGCGCTTTTGGTGGTGACCGACCTGTCGCAGTCACGACGTGCAAGCTATTTTTATTTTGTCCCATACCTATATGTATTTGTAAATGTTTGTGATAAGTACTTTGCATGTTGAATGTTTATTTTTTTTTTGTTATTTTGTTGCTCGTCGTAATTTGCGACTAATAAATGTTTTTTTCTGTCTTTCTTTCTTTTATGATGGTTGCTGTTGATTTTCACTTTTTGACTTTCAAGAAAGAGGCACATGAGGTTAGCGAAGTGTGCTGTGTCGGTGACCATAACCACATATTATCAAGTTCCAAATTTACTTCCATACCAGATACATGGTGTTATAACTAGGGTGTTTCGCAAATGAGTCAACAGAGCTTTATCATTAGGGTCACGGCAGATCGGGGGGCGGTGAGAATAATAATTTGTACCAACAAGTGTGTCAATCGATCCTTAATTTATCTATCTATTATCTGGCCACCGCGACGTCGCATGCGCCGGTCCACTGGCGGTCGCCTTGTTTATGTCGAGATGAGTTGTTATCAGGCGCCGCTCGCTGGGGATGTCTCATTTCTTATCACCGACTCAACAACAACAACAACAAATTAAGGTTAGTCAATTTACTAATGATCAATAAATATTGGCTGTTGTCTGTTTGTTCTCGCACTGTCTTGTTTACTGTAGTGCTAATAATGGTTGATTGTGTTGTTTTCTATTTGTTGTTTGATATGTTATTCTAGGTTTGTTATAGCTTTTTGTGTATATTCTAAACTAGCATAGTATTTTTTAAAACATATATTGTTAAATTAGAAAAAGTATTACCATTGAAATTGTTGACTCGTTCCAAATAAACCGAAATATATTCAAATTAATGATACCTTTATCTTAATCATAAATTAAAATAATATTTATATAAATAAACAAAACAAGTGGCCAGACAAGAGAAGCAATACTTATCCTTGTCAATATGTGGGACATTACAAACAAAATAAACATAGAGATACGAGGGTTGTGAGTAAACAATGACCTGTGACCCCGCTCGTTATTTTTAGTCCGTATGTATACTGCTTCCTGTAACTATCTCACTGATATCACTACTGTTGCTATGTGCACGAAATATGTACCCAGATAATAAATTAAAGACTATAGAGTCATCAACAGTCATGGATATTTTTTTTAATAAAAAATTAAGTTATAAAAGCTATGATAAAGTAAGTTAGAGTCATATTTATTTATCTGTCTTCAATAATAAGTAGAGCAATGAGAATAAGGAAAACGATAAAAATAAAACTTTTGTTATTGTAATTCGTATTGTATTTAATGATATAAATATCGATGAAGCTGCTAAAAGTCTCAGTATAGTGTAGGAGTTGAATTGGTTTCAACATCTTTAAGTTATTTGAATAAATTCTACTTTCTTTTACGTCATAACCTTGATGGAGGAATGCTTAAATTCAACAGTGTAACAATTCATATCTACTGTATTGCAAACTTATTTAACAAAAAGTTTACTAAACAAGAAAACAACAAATCAGCCAAAATAAAAAAACTAAAGTCCAAATTAAAGAATCATTTCATCGTGAATTTTATAAAAGGACACAAATTAACTCTTCCATTCAGTGTTACCATCTAGTTGCTTTGTAACATTATAATAAATCACTTGTTGTTTAGAACCATCTTCTTATCTTATTGCCATGACAATGTTTTGTAAACGAGTTTATCGATGTAAATAAGTTTTAAGTAATTCCGTACTATGGACCAGTGGGAGATATTTTTAGAGCTGCAGTGTTGTAATCGTTTCATTCATCAGGTATCTGTTTGACGGGACAAACAACAGTGAACAGTGCCTGTGAATTATTTGTACCAAGGATGAACTTGAAATATTCAGTACGTTATTTTTTTTTTTATAATTATTATTTCATTTTTTATTTGCTTTATTTTGGTGATCTGTGTTTTGAAAGGAGGTGTTTTTTTCGTATTTTTATTTTTGTGATTTAGAGAGTTTCACAAATTAAATGCGTTTGTTTCAATCTCATATTAAACAAGTTGTATTAAACGCCATGAATTAATCTTTACTAGGTTTAAGAGGTGGCACAGAAAAGTACCTACATATGTAGAAAACGGATTAACTTCCATTAAAGTTACAAAAATCACTAATTTAAAATCTATTTGAAAATATCTATTTAAGTACTAATAATAATTTTAAAGCTCAAGAGTTTCTTTGGTTAAACGCGCTAATACCATGAACTACTGGTTCGAACTAAGAAAAATCACAGAGAAAAGAAGGCAATCATTACGCTAAAACACTTAGGAATTGTGCAGAGAGTGGAATCGCTACGCACAGCTTACTAATATTTGCAAGTCGCTGATAAAAATACAGCACACAGTTCAGACCCAGTTATTATTAATTATAGAAATCTGTTCATAATATAATTCATATAAAACACATGTTATAAGTAATTAAAAGCTTTATACCTGTCATGAACTTTATATTACTACCACCAATTCGTTATTGAAGTTAATTACATCACTAATTAATTTTATTCAATGTCTGCTAATTTTGTTAAGTACTAACGAATAAATGGTTCATTACGTTTTACTTATACAAAAGTTTACGAACGCTTGGATTTCAATAAACGGTTAATAACTAATTAAATAAAGTTTTAGAATCAATAACAATGCTAAAATTGAATTAAGGTTTTAAAAACGATCAAGTATTTCAATAAACGAATCCGTTTGGACTAAGCACTGAGTAGCTTTTGCAGTTAGTACTCTAGGTACAATGACTCTTAAGTATTATTTCTAAAGAATGTTGTTTGTTCTTTATTAATTACAGCTCTGGATATTTCCATTCGCTTTCTTGGAGATTTATTGTTAACTAGTTAGATATAAGTTAATAGTTTATTTTTAACTGACATCTTTTGTTGTAATTTTAATTATAAAGTCTTTCATAATATTGATTATAACAAGATTAAAGTAGTCATATTACGATTAACTTAAATCGCAGTTACAAATATTTATATTATCATAAGTGAAGTATTTTTTTTTTAATTAGTGTTAGACTAAGAACACGCCCTTGAGGTACCCTTTAACGATTTTAAAGAATATTGGATGTGTTTGATATATGAATCGTTACTTTATTCGTCAACTTAAGAATTCGCTTATGTAAAATGTTTTTTCTAGATTTTGTGGCTATTGGCTACCTGTTTTCAACGTAGTATGAACGTGGACTAAAGCTACTCAAATCAAAAGCTGATGACAAATGTCTTTATCACAATTTGTATAACATAACATACCAACTGGCCTGTAATTCCCAAACCTAACTATTTAGGACGGAAGTGTACTTAATATACACAACACTATAATTTGCAGTTATGTTTAAATTACATGTAATAGAGGCGTGCCATTAATCAAAATATTTCTCCAAAATTAAAAAAATTATTTTCTTGTTTCAGGTCTGCATCGTTATGATTTTATATAGTAATGAAAGTTTAGTCTACGCTGACAAAGTCTATAAAATAAACGACAGAGTATTAAGCTGCAGCGGATGGTTGTCTACTATTATATTTAACTTTTGTAATAATAATTACAAAATAGTGAAGAGGGACACTTCGTTGATGATAGGTAAATTGATTTTCGTTACTAAATCTTAACTGCTTTATTCCTAATTGGCAAACGGATTAAAGAATTCTCGATATCGCACTTGATTTTCTTGATATTTATTTTTTTATGTTTACTTGATTTGCTCAATGTGGAAAATATTCAGATCTTTTTGGAACGTGGATGTTCAATATTTACGTTAGTTTGTACTAAGACTCTATATTATATTATTCCTTCAAATATTTTAATATTAAATGTTTTAATATTTTCGAGAAAATATTCATTTGTTTATTTATGAAATTTGGGTGAATATTGAAGGCCGTATAATGATTTCACGTGAAACTCTTATTAGAAAGTTTTTGAAACAGCTTAATAATGATCCTTTATTTTTGTTATGAAATTTTTTTATTATCTGTATTATTTTAAGCTTCTTTGATAAATGATTTAGCCTGCGTTTGCTTGAAAGAGTTATTTTATAAATAGTGCTTTATAAACATTAAAAAGTAAAGTTAGTCAGTTTGTTATGAAAGAGGTAATATTCGGAACTACTGATCCAGTTGCAATAGTGCATATGTCTTTAATTTCGTAGTATCAAGGGTAAATGGATAATACGAAACGTATTACCCATCACAAACTGAATAATTGTCGCGGTCAGATATGCATCCGCTTCATGTTATGTATTCAGCTGAAACCAGTAAGACTGGAAGTCGAATACAACATAGTTTGGAAAAAGATAGACATATGACGATGAGAATCTAATTTCATTACATGTTTTATTTTTCTTACAGAAAAAATGGCGCCCAAAGACTTACAACAGGAAACTGGTAAAAGACGCCTAGTAGACGAGAGTCACTGGCGACGAATTCGGAGGCAAGTAGCCTCTGAATGCTGCCTCCGTCCCTGCACAGTTGCCGACATCATCATGTACTGTCCTGACGATGCGAAGCTCCTGCAGGAAAATCCAGAAATATTCGAATGAAATCTCAGCTTAATAGTTAATTTCATAGAAGAGTATTATTATTTTTTAAATAATGTTTAAGTGTTCAGTCATAAATAATTTAATTGTCAATTGGAATGTAGTCTGTTTGTGCTGGTTTGAATGTCATTTGTGAAAATTATTTTATTTACAAAATCAAAGATCCTCTAATATTTAATAACAATATTTGATAATAACTGGAGTCTCTTACTAAACCATAACAAGATATCACGCCTGTAATCCCAGAAGAATTAGGCATAGGTGTGACCCTATTGCCATCAACCGAGTACTAATCCAAACTTAATGGCGTCGACCTAACAAACACTGTGCCCTACTCGGGAATCACAACTCAAGACCTACCACTACCACTACTAACACACTACCTGAGATACCTCGGCCCCGGAACATAAAGGGCAATAGAAGGAACATAGGTGGGTTTTAGTCAGTAAAATTCTAACACTCCCCTCTGCTCCACCCAGAGCAATTGAAATTTGATGATTTCCCATCCGCAAAAAAGACCTCACACTAAGCAGTGGAGTAACAAGGCAATCACACACAGCACGAATCAGGCATTAATTAAACCTATTTCCACTGAGGGAAAGAGACAGAGCTATACAGTGTCTAGCACCATCTCTTTCTCACACAGGAATTAGTTCTGCTATAAGATGTCATGGTAACCCTACTGAGCTATTTTGCATTTTTGACCATAAGATCATCCACGTCTTCTATCAATAATTCTTTTGCTGAACTAAAACTAGCTAACTACTCATACATTACATAAATATTGTTGCATTGAAAATTTTAAACCTTAGTGGTTATTTCAATTAATTACTTCTTAAAATGTAAACTATCACAAGACGTTTAAAGTCATAACTATTTTCTCCAAAGATCGTAAAATATTTCAGAGTGTTCACACACCGGGCGCTGCGGTGGCAAGCGATCCCGTATATTAGCAAAACTTTTGAAAAATGTTAATGTCCCTGATTGTGGACACTCAAGATTTATTGTCATATTAGGTGCAGGTACTAGGAAAACTTTAGCTCGTGGCCCACTATCTTAAATCACATAATAATGACGGCACCGTTGGCTCCATAACGCTTCTCAAGAAGGAAGTTCCAATACCGAACTTTTTGCGCATGGCAACACTGTAATATGTTGACATTGGCCTAGCTTCGAATAAACTTCCTACAAATACGACCTTTTTCCCAAAGCTAGTGCTGATTTTGACATTTGTTAGACAATTTTCACAGATTTATTAAAAATAAATGAAAGTTACTCCGCAATTGAAATACACGCTCTATGTACACACGGCACCAAGTTATTGTCACACATCATCATGACACATCCAGTATAACATTACCTCACTTCTTATAGATATCCAATACAATGAGATATCCGCATAAACTGGTTTTGTGTAGCTTGATTGGTCGCCGTGCGTAGTATGAGACCAACACAATTAAAATGTTTTGTCTTTTAAATTTCTTTGGTAAAATGGTGCATCTGATTTGCACTCTACACTTAAAGTGCGGCTCTCAAAAATAATGATTTTATTATCACAAGTGATTTACTGTGTCTATCGCTTAGCTATTTCCGCTCCCGTCTCACCCACACTACCCACGTCATACCTCGTGTTAAATATGTCGGTGTTCTTTTTTTTGTTAATGGCACCTCACAGTTTTACCTAGGAGGATGTCGTCTGCTTAACGGGGCAATTCCTGAGGGTGCCTTGAAATTAAGGCCTCTAGTCAGTATAAAAAACTTACAAACCAAGCGACCACACGCTGAGGGAACCCCAGTGGGTTATAAGCCTCGGCTTAGGTCATCGCTGGGGGAGGACTGCAAAGGGATTAAGGGACAGGCTGGATCTGAGTGATATTATTTGGGGACTGTTTTGAACTTACTGGCTCAACATCTCGGGCTGGCTATAGCAAGGGACGGATGGGGATATTTTGCTATTGTTTTAACCCTCACATTTGTAATAAATCCATTCAACACAAATACGCACGTGATTAATATTGAGCCATTTAAAATTGATGCGGATTGTTTCAAATGAATTTGCTAGATTCGGGTTACAAAAACTTGAAAAGTGGCAAGTTTGCAGAACTCAGGAGCACGTTAAAAAAGTTGGAGGTTTTGGACTGCATGCATGTCGCGAAGCACGAGTGGTACGGAGAGCACAGCTCTAAAAATACCATTACTAAAAAAGCTAAAATAAAAACATTTTTTGTAAAAACAACTAAAAAGTGGAAAATAACTTTACTTCTGGAAGTCGGAGACTTTTGTACGTTTCGTTGACATTTTCCACTCAAATTTGGCGTATGGAATAGTTTTACAGAATACTACAGTGAGATAAAGAAGTTGCCATGCATTTGCTATGCTGAATCGAACTTGGGACCATTTGGACCTTGAAAATGAAAACAGTGTGTAGGCCACTCGACAACGGATGTACTAGGAGTAAAGTGATTTTTTAAGTTGTAGTTTTCTAATTAAGTGTTTTTCGTTTTCTTTTTTATTTGCATAATACTTTTTTGTTTCAGGTTTTTGCTGTTTTTTCTTATCAAATATTCATTTTCCATTGTTACTAAAAGTTATCATCAGATCATCCACATTGACATACAAAAAAAAGTTTTTTGTAGAATAAAATTCATAAAACACCCAAAATTAAAATGATATAGGACCATCTCGAGAGTCGATTATTATTGAAAACGGCTTAAAATGGTCGAAGAAATATCGTAACAAACAAAAGTCAGTCGAATTCAGTCCCTTTTGTCAAAATCGCAAAAATCTATTTTTCTATTGGCAATTTTAAACCTTTTTTTCATTCAGCTCTTACATCTTAAAAGGTTAAATTGTTTCCAGGGTAAACAAAAAGTTTGTCTTGATTTCTACGAGAAAATCGTCAACATGACGTCGTAGCAAGATCAATAAGGATAGCCAGGACAGGAAGAACTCAGATTGCTTCATATATACCTATTCGATTTCTTCACTTACGGGGTAAATTTCACTCCACCGATATTGCAGTGTCATAAATAAACCAAAGCTTTTATCCTTTTATAACAGCAGTATATTGTAGCAACTGTCGACGCACAAACGGTTTGTTTCAAATCAAATCAAAAGTCAATTCAAAACAGGCGTGAACGTTGACTTTCTAAAAGTGCTGATTATCAAATCAGCACCTTTTGAAAGTCAACGTTTACAATAGACAAACCACTTTCGTTAGACCCTCGGTGCAGCGCACGTCGAGCAAAAGCGAGCATTTCCAAGAAGAATATAATATGTAAGGCTGAGCAGCCTTGCATATTATATTCTTCTTGGAAATGCTTGGAAAAAATAATCAGTAACAGATAAGAATACCGGTAACAACAATATGGATGAACCACGTCCTCGTCAACCACAAAGCTCTATCAAGAGGGATACAGGGTCCAGTAGTAAGCTTGAAGATTTTAACGCAAACAATCGGCTTCAAAGACTTCATGAGAGCACTCGTCATCTCTCAAGCGGAATTTATCTCTGAACAATGAGAATTTCGGGATGCGTTGCAAACATTAAAGGCACGTTGGTCGGCTATTGTCAGTCTTCATTGGGAGATAGAGTGCGAACTCAATGGGAACAAGTACGCTCTATTGGGTGTTAAAGTACCCTCCAAGAAGTCGATTAGGCAGTTGATTTCTCCGTCTTGCGATCTTTTTTGTTCTAGAAGCGTTTGAGCTTGAAGAAGTAACAAACATACACACACTTACAAACTTTCGCATTTATAATATTAGTGTGATTACTACAATAAGTTTTTTGAAGTTGTACGCAGCAATAACTAATTGGGAATTACTTTTCTAGACCATACTTGAGAACTCTGTACCTAGATGAGGAGATATTGTGAGGCCAAATTCTAACTTTTTCTCAAAGTTTTTTGGTCCAAGTTTTTAATGACCAACCCCAATGCTATGTTTTGAGTGCGTAACATTGATTTTTACCACAAAAAGTGAAGTTTCACCTCAAACCCTCCTCCATTTCGTTTCCCAGCAAAATTTTTGTTGAGTTATGCAGTTCGGTGAAGTTCGCTGTACGGTATGCATGATTTGAAGAACGCTACAAGATTCAAAAACCAATAGGTATCAATCTGAAGAAGGCGTTAAATACGAAGATATGGTCCGGAGCTTATCGAGAAAATAACACCAATATTTTTGTTTTTTTTTTTAAGATTAAATTACTCGAAAGCCATTCATAACAATTCATCATTGGCAAATGCGCTGAATTTTTATTTAAAGTATTTAGAAATGCGTAATAGATTTATCGTTTCCTCGAAGAATAACCTCATGAGTGAGTGAACCTGTATGGTTATCTTCTCTGCAGACCATCGCCAAATCTTGCCAGTAGTAGATACCAGTATCTATAGTTTTAAAAAAAATATATCCAAGTAAAGCGGGTTTTTGAATTTGGAATTTTTACGTAATTTCGTCACGTCAACAATCTTTTCGAAAGAGCAATTATTATAATCATTCCTATTCCCTTACGAATATTGACTGTTGGCATATTAAAGTTCCTTTTTTGAACGTATTTGGTTTCAGTTCTAATTGAAAAATGTTTATTTGTTTGGTTTCATATGGATGAGATTTATTTTATTTATTTGTTTGGTTATGATTTTATTATTATTTCATCGGTTCGTTTCCTAGTTCGGGTAAACTGTTAACTTCGGTTTTCTATCAGGCATTATTTAAAATTTAAAAAAAACTTGCAAACTAATAGTAACTGAGGGTATACAGTACGTTAGATTTTTTTTATATTTTAGATTTAGGGTCCTTTTCCGGGTTTTATTTGTTATTCCAAAGACATACCGTGGCTCCGGATCACAAAGGGCAAAAGAAGGAACATGGATGGGTTTTAATCAGTAAATGTGTGACACTTCCTCCCTCTCCGCCCAGAGAAGGGAAAGTTATTTGATGAATCCCTACGGTTCATGAGATACAACCTGGTGACAGACGGACAGACGAACGCACACCGGAGTTTTAGTAATAAGGTTTTACCCTTTGGGTACGATACCCTGAAAATGCTTCATCCACTTCCTTAGCGATATATTTTTTCTTATTCGCTTTATGCAGCCTTTGGTCAGCATTTTGTGTTCGAGTACAAGCCGAAGGAAAATAATTAATTTACTCGTTATTTATGTGGAACCACTCCAGAATACAAATTAAGCGTTTTCCTGCTTTTTCGAATACTGATTCTGAAGTATCATTTATTTTATCCATTTTGTATGTAATGGGTGATTATTGCTGTGGTTATTTTTTTTTCATAGATAATAATTAGCTAAGGGCTATTAAGAAAATGGTCAATGAGTTTAGTTTCCACAAAAAAAAAACTTTTCCGTATCGCTGTTAAGTCGTCTTCAAGTGATAATTTCAATGAATAGGTAATTATGAAATATATATAACCCAGAATTCAAAAATAGTTTTAGTAAATACATTAATACCGTTTAATTAAACTCATCGCCAATTGCCTAACCTTTTCCTAACTATGTTAGAGTCGGTTTCCTGTCTAACCGGATGCACCTATTTTTACTAATATTATAAAAGCGAAAGTGAGTTTGTTAGTTTGTTCGTTTGTTACGTCTTCACGCCTAAACGATTTTGATGAATTTTGGTGCATAGATAGTTGGGACCCTGGACACGGACATAGGCTTAGATAAGGGGGAGAAGGAAGAAAGAAAAGGGGAGAGAAAGATATTTTTTTCGATCATCATTATCGTTAGCCCAAAGTAACTATAAATATATATATGCTGCTATGCATGAATTTACTACATTAAAGTACAACAATAAATTAAACTCCGTTTCTTAATTATCAGGAACACGTACGTATATTGCTCAAAAAATGCACACCAAAAATCCGTGAAAGCAGAACATGGATGTCACGAACAAAAGGAAAAATTCCAATAAAATAAATTCACTACACTGATATTTCATTTAACATAATAATATACTCGATGTAAAATTAAATGCGAGTAAATAACATGGTACACGTATGACGTAATATGATTAACGTATTTACGAAAATTCAAAGAGAATGAATTCATTAATGACAAGACAAATTAAGATCAAAATTCATTCAGGTAAAAAGCTTTAATGTTTAACGGCAAGTAAACATTTAGATGAGAGTAAGGGTGCGTATATGCCGTGTCGATGGCGCGTTCGTGTTCTACGCAAAGAGATGTCAGCAAAGCAGAGGGGCTGCCAGGATCACCGCCTGCCGGGGTTGCGGGTTGTTCCAAAGAGATAACGCGGCCCCAACACACAAATGGCAAATGAAGGAACATGAGTGGTTCAGTCAAGTCTGACACTCCCCTCCAAGTGGTGATAAGTTAATTGATGATTTACCATCCGCAAAAAAGGAGTGTGAATATGGTGATAATAGAAATGCATTCGCTGGTGCGGTACCACTAATATCTTAAAAAAAAAATTGTTTTGGTGTCATTCCAGTGTGGGAAAGAGATAGAGCTATAAAGGGTGTCTAGCGCCTTCTATTTCTGAGACTAGAATAAGATTAAAACAATACTGTCATTTTACTTACCGGTTGACCACTGAAAACTCCCATAGCATATATAATATAATATAATATAATATACAACACATATATATATAGATATATTTTATATTTCTTAATAATGACATAAAAAATATTATAAATTTATTTCGTTTATTGATTTATACACACATTATTTTACATTTTTTTTTATAATTTTTAATGAATTTATTATTATTATTAATTATATAGAACCGATCACCCACCCGCTCGCTCGTTCAATGTGTCCACAGCCTATATTTCTTGATAGTACTATATAAGACGAATTTTCTCAGAATTTACATACAGCTTTAAGCTTTTCTTAAGTCAACACTTTGCAACTAAAACGGTAAGAATACTTTAATTTACTATAATGTATTGTATGACTATTTTCATTTTAATACTACTTTATTGTTCGTTTATGTCTCACTGTCGAACCAGGGCTTCCTGTTCCATAATACTTCTATGAAATACTAAATAAGTTTCTGGTAATTTAATGAATATTTACTAAGTAGACTTTCTTATTTATAACTAGCGACACGCCCCGGCTATGCACGGATGAAAAATAGATACTAATATGTTAGTTTTATAGATGGGAGCGGGACAGACAGTCCTTTACTTTGTTTTGGACTATGTTTTGACGCCGTTTACACCAAGGAAACTGCATTCAAATGTAGTAAGAAACGGCATACAATACTTTATTAATTTTCGTTTAAATCAACAATGAAAACAAATGCAAATGTGACTCGCCAATACTTAGTAGTAAATAAAACAATTGGATTGCTAAAACTTGCTCTAAAACCTAAACTCTTTTACTACTCTTTGGGGTCGGTACCGGATGAAGCTGACCACCAGTATTTAACATGGAGCGAGTGCCTATCTGACCTCCACAATTCAGTTAGTACTGGACAATACAACTCCTTTGATAAAATTGGTTGTCTGACTTTCGGGACACTGACTTCCTATAACTACCGTCAAAGATCTAAACATTACAACCGGGATCAACAGGTATGTAACGGGTCCACCTATCCACAGACAAACCTAGTCAAGCGCGGCTTAACCTAAAGATCGACCCGAGCGGCTGATATTATTTAGCCACGAGCTCTTCTAAGCTAAGCTCTTTGACTAACAATGCACAAAATATTTACTTAGAAGTACCGATAGTCGGAGAGCCAGTGCCTACAAAAGCCCACCAATTATGTTTTTTTTAAGCTTTCGGTTGAGTTCTTTAAACAATTTCCCTAGAAAATCGCATTAGAAAACACTCCATTGCGATGAATTAAATTCCATACCTTTGTCAATATTTCCATAAACGATAATATCTCAAAAACAATGAATTGAACGGGTTATTGAGTCTCAATTACTGTGTGTGCCGGGCAGCGCTGCAACGTGAAAGCTTTCTCGAACACATGCGTTGCGGTGTCACGGCATTTTCGTTGACACAAAGCAGGCTTTCAACGAATAATTTGATAGATCAGCCGTCAGCAAAGTGATGGACATACACACCGGGAATCAAGTTCAGGCTGCATGACTTCAGCAAACGGATCAATCAGTAGGGTTGTTAATATTTCTTACTGAACTGTCTCGTCCCACTGTTAGATAAGCTGAGCTTTTAATTATTAACACACATATAAATCTTAGAAGTTAAACTTGACCTGGTTTTCGATATTTTTGGGGTAGCGTACCTCGAAAGGATGAAACGGAACCTTTTTAGGATCTCTTTATTGTCCGTCTGTCTGTCAAGACCCTTTATATCGGGAACGCGAGGAGGTATCGAGTAGAAATTAAAACCATACACCTGTTGTCCCGTTTTTTTTTTTTGCGGATGGGAAATCATCAAACAACGTTCCCCGCTCTGGACGGAGCGGCGGGGTGTGTCAGACTTGTGTTGGCCTGTGGTCCCTTAGAGCTGTGAAAATAACCAACTTCAAGTGCACGCAGTCCTAAAATAAGGCCGTTTATGTCGCAAGTGTGTGTTTATATAAATAAAATATCGCTTTAGTAAGGGTATCTAATATATAAAATTCTCGTGTCACAGTTTTCGTTCCCATACTCCTCCGAAACGGCTGGACCGATTTAAATGAAATTTTGTGTACATATCGGGTAGGTCTGAAAATCGGCCAATATCTATTTTTCATACCCCTAAGTGGGCAGCGGGTGAAACCGCTGGGTACAGCTAGTAAATTTATATTATGCTGGTTACCTTATTCGCTTGTCAATATTAAATATTTGTTGTGTTTTGTTTCGTGCCATTCGTGTGTGAGTGCGTGACATTATGACATTATGTGTACGAAAAAAAATCTTACATTTAACTTTTTTATAACAACTCGAAGATGAGAATGACGAGACTTAGGTTTTTTTTTGCGGTTGGGAAATCATCAAATAACTTCCCCCGTTTTGGTCGGAGCGCAGGGAGTGTCATATGCTCTGCCTTATTGCCCTTTATGTTCCGGGACCACGGCATCTCTTTTTTTAACTTTACCCTTTCGAACTTCTAAGATTTGTTACAGCTGAAGTTATAAAAGCGTGTTAAAATAGTGCTCCAAAATGTTTGCTCTTCTTTAGAACACGCAACTATGAGGCTGATCATCGTGTCCTGTCTTCTGGCCCTGGCGTACGTAGCAGCTGATCAGCCAGTCATCTTGTGTGGAAGGCAGCTGGCCAACGCCCGAGTGATCCTCTGCTATGGGGCTGAATATGTGAACAAGAGATCGCAGACCATGATAAGTTTGTATACAATCTTTAAGTAAAGGGGATACGGTTCAAAATCGATATTCTAAACGTATTTAAGGATCTGCAAGGTGTTAAAATAAACGCAAGACTTCTTTTTTCTCGGCCGATCAAACTGAACAACTTTTCTTCCTGATCCTGAAATTCGCAAATAGGAAAAGGCCAAGTGCGAGTAGTATTCGCGCACCGAGGGTTCCGTATAAACTTGTGACAGAAACGGCCGTAGGTATCTTTTTAGTGCGTATAACAGTAAACCGTTTTCCTGTATTGTGGGTGCGTTCACAAACATTAAATTCGCATACACAAACAGCCAGACCCGGAACACCTACCTGTGTGTCATACAAATGTATGTTCCGTTAGCCGCTGCGTCAACCGTGCCGTCTCATCATCGTCCTCGTCGTCAGATTTGAGTATTATTTTGGTTTTAATTTCAACTCGACACCTCCACCCTTTACCGAGATAAAGGATCATGGCAGACACACAGACAGACAGTACGGTAATAAAGTAATTTTAATTAATTTCGGTTTTTTATTTTTGAGGTACGGAACCTTTTTAAGGTTCCGTTATGGAGTTCCAAAAATCATAGAACAAAACTACTCCACGAGTGGCCTCGCATTGCACATGCTCAAATTGTATATAAAGTAGCTTTTCCTTTAGCGATTGAGTTGATTAAAAGGTCAAAATGTGTTAGACTGAAACGTGCTACCGTAAAGTATGTCTTATGGAATGCCAGACTTTTACTAAAACGTCTGTTTCTTCTATTGCCCTTTATGTTCCGGGGCCGTAGTATTTCTACAGAACAACCCGCAAACCCGGGCAACAGTAACCTCGAACAACCCTCAACCCAGGACAACCCACTACCCCGGCGTGTAATAGAGAGATATTAGAGTTAGACAGATGTGTACCTAATAGTAGGTACATCCAAATTTCGCCAGTTATGTTTAAAATCTTATGTAATTGGGGGTGAGCCTATTGCCATCAACGGAGTACAGATCAAAACTCCATGGTTGCTAAAGAGAAATTCTTCATGGAAATACCCGATAACCCTTGGCCCGTCCCGGGGATCGCTTGCGGCTTTTAGATCAACTAGCATTCCAAGACTAAAGAAAACTTAAACTTGTGCACCAAACCCACTTGGCAGATCTACGACTTTAGTTGTTTTCTTCCAAGTACTATTTGTTTGTCAAGAAGTTGCTCTGGTGGTCAAGCTAAACATGAACTACAAAAATTACAAAGTACAATTACTTTGTAATTTTGGTAGTTCATGTTTATTCAAAGATTTTCCATATTGTAAGAATATTCATAGGCACGAAAACTAAACAAAAGGGCTTCTTTGTGTTTTTAAGCGCGACTGCCAAACATAAGGTCGTGGGTCCACGGCGTCTTGGCTTGTGCCCTCCGTCACCTGGGACTTAAACATGTACTACTAGCTGGCGCCCGCGTCATCGCCCGCGTGATTACGAAAAAAAAGTATCCCATGTGTTATACCAGGCTATAATCTACCTCTGTGCCAAATTACATAAAGATCTGTCAAGCCGTTTTGACGTGAAAGAGTAACAATCAAAACATTCATCCTCACAAACATTCGCATTTATAATATTACCTAATGTAATATTATAAATGTAATTATAATGCAAGGGTTAGGCAGACGCCTAACCCTACTAGGATTTGAGGCATAAAGCGTGATGTTATGCTATGGCTGTTTTTTTTTCTGTCCAAATTTTTGTTACTCTTTGTATTGTTACTGTCCACGAACGTGCTTAAGTATTGACATTTGTCAAAATTCCTTAGCATCAGACTTCTTACCCGGAGACAAGATGAACGAGATCGACTGGCCCTGGAGCGGACGCCGGGGAGCCTTGTCGGCCAACTGGTCCCGGTACAAGCGAGACGGCCTAGTCGACGAGTGCTGTCTCAAGCCCTGCACCACTGATGTCATCCTCAACTACTGCTAGACGAAAAACAACCTTATAACGAGCGCGATCAGAATGAGTTTGTATCTTTTGGAACGAAAGTACGCAAAGCTCATATTGGTCTGTAGCAAACTTGCGATGAATTTACAGCGACAAGGATATATTTCATTCTGAATGCGCTTGACAACAAACACTTCATAGACAACGTTTTTAATTTAAGATAAATATGTAAACAGTCCACATAAATTATTGTATTTTATAGAATAAATGACTGAGATAATATTTTGATTGCACGCATTTATATTTAAAATATCAAAATAAAAATATGTTAAGAAAAGAAACAACTTCAATGCCGATGATAATTATGTACATTTTACGTTTTTAATTTCCAATCTGCGAGGGACGAGCATACAAATCGGAGAGAATAAAACCAGGCTATTGTTGTTTTCCGGACGGTGGAAAAACAAGCAATGTTTGAATATAGAATATCAATATTGAGAAATATGTTGATATAAAACCTGCTTTCCACTTTTACATCTGGCCAGTAACAATGCAACAATGTAGGATACAGAAATTAAGAGCAGTTTTGTTTAAAAGATGGGGGATCGTGGTTGGTAAAGCCAGTCTGTTTTATCAGTCTACCTAGCCCTAAGCTAGGCTATCTAGTGTAATTGCGATAACCGTAACAATCTTCGAAACGCAATAACAATAATAATAGACTAGAATGTAAATAGCAAGCCTAAACTAATGAACAACATGGATTTCAATAAGCTTAATTGATAACATGATTGACAGATTGATGCAGAAAGTCTGAATAGGCTTTGATAATCCTATAAATAGATTGATAATTACCTAAAATGCTAAGCCTAGTTATAAGCCGACATAATTGATTCTAACAAGCTTCGAAAATGCTACACACGTAATGAAAACGTACTTAGTTGGGTTTTGTAAATAAATTGAATATTACATAATTAAAACGTGGAGATAATTTAAATAAACCCTCTGTAGTCTCGCCGACCAAGGTCTAATTAAATCTTATTAAAGTTAATCCCAAAAGGGGAGTAATTTAATCTTTTTTGTTTTCATTAGCAGTGAGACCAAATGAACGCGTCAAATTATTTCGTAATATTCGTAACCGACACTCTTATTGTATTGTTAGATTTTTAAAAAAGTATTTGAACCTTACAAGTATTAATTATATTCCTTTGAGGAATTCGTTCCAATGAATACGCCGTAAATGCGGCTAAAAAACACTAACATTTTGTTGAATCGATAAACAGAATCGTTTGTACATTTCTGTAAAGTTTTTTTTTTAAATTATAAAAAAACGTGTTATCAATCAATCACTTTTATTAAAGGCATCGAAGGCCCATATATATAATACACGAAATAAAATAAATAATAATTTTACAAAAATCATAAACCAATACAACAATTCTTTGTTAGAATATTATTAAGAGGTAAAGTACATATGTGAATTTGTGAGGTCGTAGGGGGTAAACACGGAATCTAAAATACCGATTTTGAAAATTCTTTTACCAATAGAAAGCCACGTTATTTGTATGTGTGGCTATCACGCGAGCTACGGGGGTTGAGCAGTAGGGTAAGTGTCTAAAGGGAACGCGGGTGAAACCGGGTGGGGAAAAGTTGGTATTATATAAAAGTAAAACTATTGCACACAAAGTGGTGGCGCTAGGTTTCGCTGCGAGTTCAGTATCCTTTCATGAAATCAAAGTTACGTTGGTCGAGTGGTCGCAAGCGCGTCCATTCGGCATAAGGTCCTGGTTTCGATTCCCGGGTCAGGTTTAAAAGATGATTTTCGACTTTGACACACATACAGCAATTTTCTTTAATTTGTCTTTCCACAATCAGTTTTTCAACACTGAGCTTGTAGCTCGTGACGAAGCGGTAAAGCAATCATCAAGATTGTTGTACAAACAAGGCAATATACAAACAAACGTTTACCGAACAGATTGAGTTTCCATCGACACAAGCTCATAGTTATAACGCCAAACCTTCCTTCTCGATATTGAATCCATGGACTGCTAGCTCGCTTGCTCTACAACGCAATATCGGCGGTGAATTATCAAAGTTATGTATGAGAATTTTAAGCCTTTTACCGAAGAGGGTAGACAGGAACTATAGAACTCCATCTCCTAAGAACCGGGGTTGCCGCGGCCCCGTAACGTAAAGGGCAATAGAAGGAACATGGGTGGATTTTAGTCAGTACAAGTCTGACACCCCCCCAGCTCCGCCTAGAGCGGGGGAAGTTATTTGATGATTTCCCATCCGCAAAAAAGAAAGTCTTAGTGTTACTGGGCACTGGCGTATTCCCTTGAACTTCTGAATTTCTGGCTTAATATAATATAAACAATAATATTGTTGTACATTATTTCACAAATTACACAAGTCTACAGATACACAAAAGTATTTGGGGCCGAACTAGGCATAGCTAATATTTCAGCCCTCAACGCCGATTCCCCTGAGTTACATTTTGGTATTAAAGCTATGTATTTAAGTAAAACCTTGTTTAAAATGTGCTGATATAAAACACTAGAAAAACAATACAACCAATTAAGAGAAACTTACAAATATAATGGAACATGATTAGCTGTTTCAAGTTCACAGCTTTTACTGGACATATGTTTTTCTAATCGCATATAATATCGATAGCATGTGATTAGAAAAACGTATTTCCAGTAACTTTTCTTTCTTCCATCCTTATTCTGTCCTTTTTTCCCGTTGAGTTACACCATTTTGTGTTACTGTTATCCATTGGGAAAAAAATACCTATTAGTAACACTGTAATAACTCAAAGCCATATTATCAATCTATCACTTCATCATATGTTTTTCCCATCAATTTACACTGTACGTAATAGGGTTACATATCGGGAACAAAATGTCCCAAAGAGTTGTAGAACTTTATTGTTTAATTAAGATCAAATAAAACTATTGAAATTATTGAATGGAACTAAAGTTTCAGTCGGTAATTTTTTTCACCCATTGGGAATAGTGTAATACAAAATGGAATAACTTAATGGGAACAAACTCATTCTTTGAATCTTGGCTACTCATTAATTTGCGAGGATCGATACCCTGGGCAACTTTGGTAATAGGTACTCTAAATTGCATCTAAACAGCTAAGATATGAGTATCTTAATCGTATGCCTGTATCTGCCTCCCGGTTGCAGGTACAAGCGTGATGTTATTTAAAAGCATTTAGGAGACTTTAAATGTTAGCTTTCCCATATTTGCTATCATCGTTAAGTTTATGGGTAGGTCGTAATGGTTAGGTATTGGTTTTTATGTCCGTATAATTTAAAATGGAAGGTAATTTAAGATTATATCAGAACAGCGGTTTGTCGAAACCAATTTTTTATTGACCAATCGGAGAGAGGAGACACTGGATTCCGTCTCTTGCAAGTTGGGGCGACGATCTTAGCAGTGTGTTTTGAACAGCTGAATGGTAGTTGGGAATGGTCATCAAAAAATCTCAATCAAAGCAAATTTTTCGGATGGCTTCCAAAATTATTGCTGATAATCCCGACTGCCCCATTCAAGGGCACTGTGTGAAATTAGCCATACGTTCATGTAATTAAGTAGGTAGTACTAATAAAACTAAAATAGTATAATATAAGCATATTCTGTTACTAATCCACTAACAAATTATGGATTTTTCTGGGTTTGACATAAAGTTTTTTTTTTGTAGGCTAGTTCCAGACACTTTGCTTGTTTTACGTCTTGTAAAGTAAGCAATGACTTATTGTCGCCTACGCTGTTTTCCCATACTTAAGTACTAGGCCTGTAACAACAACATTGTAAAACCAAATGATTTTAAAAGAGGGTAACCATAGAGTTTCTTACCGGTTGTCTTCCATAGGAAACGACCAACCCGAACCATGCACCTTTTCTCGACGTTTTATAAGTGCCCATATAGGCCTATGTGAAATAAAATATTTTGATTTGATTTTGGATTGTCGAAACAAAGACAACGATAAAATGAAGCTACTGTCTCGCTTATGGTGGCGTGTGTGTTCAGTTCCCTTCAAATCGGTTGTGCTAAACGGGGCTCTCTCTCATATATGCGTCATGTTCGTTAATGGGCGCTGTCAGTCGTGACTGGTCATCTCTTAGCCGCTACGGTTTGTTTTAATTAATTTATTCATCTATTAAACTCTTCTTTTTGCTTTTACTCTGGACGCTCTTAATGTGCTTGTTTTTCTCATATATGTGAGTATAATCTCAACAGGAATGTATTTATGATTTTGTAAAAATATTATGATTTAAAAGAGTGTTCATGGAATCTCTTTCCCATTTTCTCCATAGAGATCTACGCTTCGGAATGGGTAACTACAGTACTTTCGCAAGTTTTTATATCTTGTATGGAGTTATTATGTGTATGGACTGTAGCAGCATCTATTTTATGACATTCAAAGTGCCTGTAATGGTGTAATTGAAATAAATACTTTGAGTTTGAGTTCAATATAATAGATTGTTCAGTTTCATTATGTAGGCCATTTAAACGGGCTTAATACCCAAGTACTAACTAGCTATTAAACTGCGATATCAGGCTTGGAGTTTCAGGATAATCCTAGTTTAAAGGACATAATAGTTTATATCGCAATTAGTGAACACAGTTTGACACAAATCTCTGTTAACTTAGATAAACTTTAAAGTAGTCTGTGGTTCCCGTTTTGTCTAATAAAGATCGGCTTCTCTCGCTCTGAAGTTTTTAGAGATAATTGATTTTAACTGGTTATTTCTGCTATTGTGATTATTTGTTCAACTTTTCATTTTTTTCAATTAATAATAAAGGTTCCAAAATTAATAATAAAGGTATTCCAAAGGTTGTTTGGAAGATATCGCTATTAGCGATAAGACCGCCATTGTAACCATAGTTTTAGCACTTTTTTTATTAATCAGCATGTTTTTTTAAATTTTTGGTGTGCAATAAAGTTTATTCTATTCTATTCTTATAATGAAGATGGACGTCAAATAAATTTAAACACTACCGAATTAACACCTTTATTAACCACGAATACCGAAAAAACGAAGCCTTATGACTAGTCCGCAATTCTGTGTTTAGTATGTATGCAAATATTCAGCTCGGAAACTGGAAAGAGGTTTAAAAAGTTCTAAGATTTTTTTACATAGTTCCAAGTGAAGCTGATAAAAGTGTTGTATAATAGACTGCAGGTATCAGGTACACGTGAGACGACTCCCGGCCACCGCAGACGCTGGTCGTGGACGGTGATCAATGGCTAGCTTACCATCCGTCTAGTGACAACAGGCCACATATACGGCACTTTCGTGTTCCACGCGCGGTTCTAACGATGTCAGCAAACAAGGGGTTGCGGGTTGTTCGAAAGATATACCTTGGCCCTGAAACACAAAGGGCAAAAGAAGGAAGAATGGGTTTTAGTCAGTAAAAGTCTGACACTCCCTGCCGATCCGCCCAAAGCGGGGCAGTTATTTGATGATGTTCCATCCCTGAAAAAATATCAGTTACAAAACCAAATCTCACATTCGTACTATTTTATGAGAAAATTGTATTATAAATTATCAATAACTCGATATCAATATAATAACTCCACAATCTCGTCTTTTAATATAAGTATTATTTACAGTAGACAACTTGAATTATATTACTGAAATCAAATTGAATTGGAAATAAATATGGCCGGATATTAAAGAAATATTTTCGTTTTATCTTTGCCGACAGTCTTTACCTCGTTATTCGTAAATAAAGAGAATTTCGCTCGTATTCTAAAGCTACTTATGTGGAGAAAGAACCTATTTATAGATGGTCAGTAATCATCGAAATGACGTCTCTACTTCATTGATAAAATACAGTAAGAAAACGTACATCTTTATTTATTTAGGGGCTTCTGGTTTTATTATCCTGATCATGTCAGCGCCACCGGTAATATATATAATAGCTGTGCCCGATAAATAAATAATAATAAATAAATATCTTGGGACAACTCACACACGGCTATCTGATGCCAAGCTAAGCAGCGCTTGTGTTATGGTAACCAGACAACTGATATATATACTTATATAATTTATAAATACATACATATTGTAGATAAATCACACCCAGACACAGAACAAACAATCATGCTCATCACACAAAGTTGGCCTGGGTGGGAATCGAACCCACGACCTCCGGCTCAGCAGTCAGGGCCACTAACCACTGGATGATATGCGTTGCAATAAAATTTTCTACTTTTCTAACTACCCGACCTACCCTACCTACCAAATACCTAGAACGTGCGTCGTCAAAGGTTGTATCAAAATCAGCTCTTGTTTATTCTTTTTTTCCGTATATTTTAATACTTATACTGTTATTAGGCATGGAGACAAATTAAAAAACAAACATGAAAATCGGTCCAGCCGTTCTTGAGTTATAAGTGTTCGAACAAACCCGACTTTGTTTTATATATTAAGATGATTACTAGGATACTTACAAAAAGAATTTAATATTACTTGAAATAATGTATACCAGGCGTGACCAACTTGAATATACCCAAGATTTTTACTTACGAAACCTTGTGCAATCTTCCAATGACAAACTTATTAAAATTTTAAATGAAACAATATAGTTCAGTATCTTATACCATTATGTAGTATTTTTTTAGTAAAAAACACAATTGCACATCTGCTAGACGTATTTATTTTGTTTGCCTTGCCGCGATCGACTGGACTAGATCTATCTAATCTATCGTAGATCTAAGTCGCCGTGTATCATCATACCATAACTAAAAATTCTGAAATCTAAAACTTTTTCCCAAAAAAAACCGATTTCTAAAAAAAAGCTAAAGAGTGGGAAAATACTTTACTTCCGGAAGTCAGTTGCAAAAAATCAACAAACATAAGCCACCGACTTCCGGAAGTAAATTTATTTTTTGTCTTTTTGTCTGTTAATACTATCGACGTATTTATGTTAGTTACGTTTACACCTCGCCGTTTCTGAAGCATGGACCTGAAGCAGGTGGCGTTATATAGTATCTGCCTGCCCATATTGCAAAACAGAAGTGAGTTTATCTATCTATATCCTAAATGTATGCTACATATATAAGCGATTGAAGATTTGAATCAAATCAAATCATTTATTTCTTTGCAAACATGGGTATAGTGTATAGGTGTTTTTTTGTAGCAGAGGTCTCCATATTTTACCGTCACATGTGGGCATGCAAAGGTTTTACAATTTTCAAATTAAAATATCTGGCACATTACAATCCAAAAAGTAAAAATTAAAAATCAAAATGTCAGTGTTTACAGTACAGTAACAATAAATTAATGCTATATAATATTAAATAAAAAAGAAAGTCAGCCAGGATTACAATTTTACATGTCAGTCAGAATAATGTCAATCAGTTAATAAGTCATCATTAAGAAAATCGTCAATCGAGTAATAGGATTTCACAATTAAAATTTCATTTAGCGCCCTTTTAAATTTAAATGTCGTCATATTTTTTATATTATTAGGTAGTCTATTATATATGCGTGGGGCAATACCGAAAAAACTTTTTTGCATTAGTGCAGTTTTACATTTTATTTGACATAATTGATTGACATATTGCGTCCGTATTGGATTTTTCTTGACTTCTGATATTTTTTTAAAAAGATGTGGGTTACGTTTTACAAACAAAGCTGTTTCCAATATATATAAACAAGGAAAAGTTAATATTTTCAGGGATTTAAAATAGGGAACACAGCTATCAGTTGTCTTAAGACTGCACATTGCCCTGATGCATCGCTTCTGCAACCTAAATACCAGCTCCCTATCAGTAGACTGCCCCCAGAAAATAATTCCATATCGCAGAGTAGAGGCAACCAGTCCATGATACGCTGTTAAAAGAGCCTGACAATTAACTTTCTTTGAGAGTTGGTAAAGAGCATATGCAGATTTACTAAGTTTATTACATAGTTCTTCAACATGAGGTTTCCATGTGAGTTGGCTATCAATTGTAATACCTAAGAATTTAGCCTTATTAACCTCTTCAATATCACAGTCCTTGTATGAAATATTAATTGTTGGGTTTTCACGTCGTTGATAAAAATGCATGACTTTCGTTTTGTTTAGGTTTATAACCAAATTATTACTATCCAACCAATTTATAATGTCACTTAAGCAAGTATTAATGTCATTCTCGTAATTATTCGAATCAGTACTTTTTATTATAGCTGTACTGTCATCTGCAAAAAGAACCATCTGAACCAAGAATCATCTGCTACTGGCAAAAATAATAAAAGTTACTAACATAGCTAGCTGTCGACATCTGAGACCGCTATAAAAGCTTGTTTTTTTATGATTATTGTGACTAATTTCACTGGACTGAAACATTTAGGTGTTCAGATAAATCAGTGTTTTGGAAACTGCAGTAGTTATGCTTAATTAAAGAAATACTAAGTTTTTGTACCTATTAACCTCGATTGGAAAGAAACAATGTAAGAACACTTAATTTTAACTACCAAATTTAGCCTATTGTTAACTATTTCACTAACTTTCCCTTGTACATACGACGGCACATCAACCTACATAAAACAATTTTAACCTGATCTTTCTACTTCTCTGTGCGATCCGTAATAAAGAGATCAGGTTATAATAGTTTAGAATAGGTTGACCTGCCGTCGTGTGTACCTAAGCACTACTTCAAACCAATGGGTTGGTTTGAAGTGGGGTCGCCACGGGAGACCCTGCTTGCGTCGCCGTGAGACGGGTCCCGGCTACCGTAGATTCGGGTCTGTGGACGGTGAGCAATGGGTAGCTCACCGTCCGTGTGTCCAGTGACGACAGGCCGTGTGGGGCGCGTTCGTGTTCCTCTCGCGCCTCAAAGGGATGTCAGCAAAGCAGAGGGGCCTGCCAGGGCCACCGCCTACCAACGTTGCAGGTTTTTCGAAAGAGATACCGCGCCCCCGGAACATAAAGGGCAAAAGAAAGAACATGAGTGGCACCTAAGCAGTGGCCTTCGACAGTATTTCTTTTATATTTATTTTAATAATGATACTTACATCACAGACTACCCACAGTCTAGTATTGTATCTCCTCTTACCTTGAATCCATCCAAAGATTGTCTTGAAAAGATTTATTTCAGTGACCCTAAACCTATTTATATTCTTAATCATAATACCTGTAATTTGTATGGAGTCTATAACAAAGAGTATTCTATGTATTCATTAACCACGAGAACGAATTCAGTGATCTTAAAACCAATATTTTAATCAAGAATACTTTTTTTAATAGCAACCCTCTCTTCCTAAAATGGCAACCCCCAGAAAAGCGTCGAGTGAATTGAACTTGATGAGTTCCGGAAAAATTGCAATAAACTGTCTTGAAAAGAATAGGGCTGGTATGAACTGACAGGTGTCTTGATTAGCATCAAGTTCACTAGGCTGCAGGCCCTAAGCTCTAAAACCTAGTGTCTGAATACCTGATTATTTACTAGGATACACGGTGGCGACAATTCCATTGGGAGACGCAAGTTTAATAAAACACAAAAAAATACTTAAATTGTCTATTTATTGAATGGAAATGACAAACATAAAATTTATATGCATTAATTTACGTATGTAAAACATACAACACTCGTGTCAGTTTTTTTTTCAAGAATGGAGAAGAAATTTACAAAAAAATACACAACTTGATACAAGCATGTCATATTATTTTACACCTATATTTACAGAGCCAATGCAGAGAATACGATGCTTCCTAATCAAAGCGATCGGTGCGAGTATGAAATGCAAGTTTTCATACAAATGAGTGAAAAGGACAATAAGATTAAGTTTTCACGCGGCCGATCGCTTTAGTTAGGCGGGGTTACAAAAGATTACAAAAACTTGGAGCACAGAAATCTTTATTGATAAATTATTTTATTTAATTGTATAGAATTAATATAGATCAGTATGTTGCAGTAATTTCGCTGAATATTTATTTACAAGTAAGGAGTACAGAGTTGACTGCATGCCAATGGTAACACTTTGACCTTGAGCTGACCTATTGTAGTACGAAGTTTCAATAGAATAAGAGACCAGCTTAAACAAGTTTTGTCACAAATGACGTGCGGCAGCTGTTGTACTTTACAGATATTTTCGAAAACGTAACGCGAATAAATCTCGTGTCTCGTTCTCCTCACACAAAGAAACTGAAATCACCATCTCTTCCAGATAATTCTCATTTTAGAACTCACTAATTCCTAATAAGCTCTTAATTAATTATTACAAAAAGACTTGAACACAATTTCGTGTTTTATCTTAAACATTAGTATATAACAGTCCTTTTGTTAACAGTTTACACTCTTCGCCACAACCACGTAACAGAGATGATGACGATAGGAAACTGGGAGTTTGATGTCACAGCTGATCCCGAAGACCACATTGAAGACTGGTCTGAACTGTCCTCCGGTCACGAACTAGGCGAAAAATCTGGAAATTAAATACACTTTATACAATATTGTGTAGAAATTTGACATCGTTTATGTTTCGAAAATGGTGACTCTACTCATATCTCGACGCATTGTTTTTTTTTTACAGAGACAAAGTAATTTATTAAAAAAAAAAAGTAAAATTAGTTGTTTATAAAATTACAAACAGAAATAATCAACGCCTTGAATAGTAGGTCAATTAAATTTTGACAGTTTTGCTTATGAAAATTGGTTTATTGCAATAAAGAACCAATACATACAAAAATCCCTAAAGATTTCATAACTTAAGAATGTGCAGTCGTTTGAACAAGAGGACAAAGTAACAAGAGTAATTTTCAATAGGCTAGTAGGTAGCCTAAGTTTGTGGTGATAAATCAATTTGGCTTTTATTAAGGAAAGACTCAAATACGGAATGAAGTACGCCTTGAAACGTAAAGGTAAGAACATCTATTTCAAACACAATGGGATGAAAATCATCATCATTTTCCTGCCCTTGTCCCTTTCTATTTGGGGTCGGCGCAACACGTTTTCTTCTCCCATTCTCCCCTATCAGACATCACGGCATCATTCACTCCTTTCTCCTTCATATCATTCCTTACACAATCCATCTATCTTTTCTTTGGCTTTCCTCTCGCTCTCCGTCCATCAAAATTCAGATCCATCAGTCTTTTAGTCACATGTCCTTCATCCCTCCTCATTACGTGTCCATACCAAGACAAACGACTCCCTTTAATGTTTTCTGTAACAGGCGCAACTTTCAAACATCTCGAATATATTCATTCCTTACTTTATCCATTCTTGTCACTCCACACTTTCATCTCAACATTCTCATCTCCGCTACATGAAATCGTTTTTCATCCACCTTTTTTTATTATTATTACATGCAGATCCATCACCATCCATCAAAACAATATTTTTTATTTCTCCAGCGAAGGAAGACACCGAGAGAGTTGTAAAATAATGGGGGAATGCCTTGCAAAGAGGGGGGAAGAAAGGCTTATAAAAAAAAGGAATTGAACATTTAAAAGCGGATTGCGGAAATGAAAATAAACTCGGCCAACACTAGGGCATCGAAACCCGGTTTCGGTCTCGTAATAACCCGAAAACCGGTTTAACTTGGTGACTGAAAGCCCTAATCAACACATCTATCCCCCGTTCATAAGCTGTTGGAGCCTTAAAGTATTAACAGCTAGCTGCGCCCCGCGGTTTCGCCCGTAGACCGGGATAAAAGTAGTCTTAGAGTTAATCCAGGGCTTAAGCTACCAAATTTCACCTTCTCTGTGTAATGCTAACACACTCTTAATATACTTTAGTATAGAAGCAGGTTTTAACGGACTGATCTACTAAAAGCAACCCACGTTGCTACTAGTATGCTTCTTAGAACTGAACCATGCTGTTGGCGCTTTCAAAGACGTTTTACATTTTGAGGAAAGTTTTCAGAAATTCCAACATCCAGTTGTTTAGCATGATGATTAATCTTCATTAAAAGAAGCATTTGCCATACATTGGGATAATTCCTGGCTGATATGTCCATTATCATTGTAACGGGAACGAACATTGTAAAACAACCCGGGGGGAATCTAGTGTGGGCAAGAGACGGAGCTATACAAGACGTCAAGCGCCATCTCTTTCTCACTGTGGAATAATATTAAAAGAATACTTCTTTAAGATGCCATGCTAGAAATGGAGTTCATAAATATAAGTCTGAAATCGACAGTTCTGTCTAGAGCGCGGTAATCTATGCTCGTTTCTATGCTTTGGCTTGCTGTAGAACAATAATAGGCTCGGTATTTTATAAGAAAACTTTGGTCGAATTTGCCCTAATTTACATCAGTTACCAATGTAAACAAAACGATAAAATATAGGAACAGAATCATTAGCGTGTCAGTAAAACCACTGGAGCTGATTATTGGCCTACAAAGCTTATGGGTAGGATAGGTGATTGGTCGATAAGCGTTAGATAACTATCTTGATTGGTTGGTTACCTAAGTTCTGCATTTGATGTTGGCTCAGCACGACTACAATACGACCCTCATGCGGGAAGTGGATGTTGGGGTCGTGTTCCTTTACTTCTAATTCTGCATCTGTTGGGGAAATCAAGCGTCAACAGTAAAGTTTTCGTTGCTTCATACTAGGATTTCTCCTGTATCGTGGGTGTCAAACCCGGAGTAAGTATCCGTAGGCCATACAAATATTTGTTCCGTGCGGGGATCGAACCCGCGACACGCAGCGCAGCGGTCGATCGCTAATAGCCAATAGCTAAGGCAATTGTGCCGCATTGTACAAACATTTTTAATCGTTAAATTCACTCGACCATGTCACAGACAGTCTAAGTTAAAAAATAGTCAAGTGAGGAAACTGTTTCATTGCTGTTGAGGCGGATTCAATGGCATTATGGAGCTGAAAACATCAGTGACAAAATCTCACGTGAATCAAACGATGTTTTTCAATAAACGTACGAAGAAAATAAATCACAGAAAAATACTTTTGTCATTTATCACTACGAAACTATGATTTAATTTGCGTTCTGCGTTCACTTTTTGTCTATGGCTGAAGAAACAAAGGTATGAATGACACCGCTAAACCGCTTAATGTTAAAAATAAAAATTCAATACTTTTTGAATTTAGAATTCAAGCAACTGACAATTTTTTGTTATAAGCAAATTCATTTATAACTGATCATGTTTGGTTTTGATATTCTATTGATCAGTTCAATATAAAAAAACAATAACAAATATCAGTGGTGAAATCAGAAAAAATGAAAGCCCGCGTGGCTCGTCGCGATACATAATAAAAAAACAAGCGAGTGAAATACATAGCATGTTGAACATAAATGTATTGATTGAGGCCAGTGAGTAGCAATCCTTTTTGAAATTGGAATGTAAAATTAAAGAATATCAAAATTCTAAAACTGCGTACAACACGAAGACTTAAAATTCGAATATAAAATGTAAATAACAAAAATAAAAGTTCAAAGAAGCAAAGATATATTAAATAGAAAAGGCATAAAAAAGATGTTATTTTCATATATTTCTACTCACATGTCTGAAGTGGTGTGGTAGTAACATCTTCGAGAGCTGTCGTAACTTCTGTAGATGTGGATGTAGTGGTTACCAGGGCTATAACATGATTGTTTTATTCACCTAGAACCTCGTAAAATGTTTATTTGAATTTTATATTTTTATTCAACTATTCCAGCGACTATAAAATCATATATGACCTGTGTAAAACGTCGTACATTAGAATATTGTGACGACCCAAAGTACAACGTTTCAGTCGCTCAGTCTAAGGAAAATCATATACCTACGAAAACGCTAAATAATAACAGCTGCGCTGGTATATATTGGTTGGTCCCTGAATATGTGACCACCCATTTTTTTTGGGGTGGGAAATCATCAAATAACTTCCCCCGCTCTGGGCCGAGCGGGGGGTGTGTCAGACTTTTACTAACTAAAACTCACCCATGTGTATATTTCTTCGAACGACATCTCTTTGAGGAGCGCGTGAAACACAAACGCGCCGTCGACACGGCCTGTCGTCAATAGACGGACGGACATGCTGGAATGTGGACGGTGAGCAATGGGTAGCTCACCGTCCACAGGCCAGCATGTGACCCATTACATATCGAGTTTCTACCATGATTTGGAAACCACAAAAAACAGTTCCTAGCTGTCAATTGTAAATCCAAAGACTAAAATATTCATACTGTAGATCTTTGAGAGACGTGACTGGTAGTCACTGGCCAGAAAGTCTTGACAACCAGACTTATTAATATGGGTATCATATTGGCCAGTACAAACTGGGTTGTTGAGAGGTCACATAGGCAGTCGCTCCAAGTGAAATACCCCAACATAATAACAGTTGTAAAAAGGAAGATGACGAATGTGAAACCCAAAATTAAATATGTTGTTAAAAAAGAGAGCAAGACCATCATTCGGGTTGCGGGTAGTTAGAACGAGATACCGCGACCCCGGAACATAAAGGGCAAGAGAAGGAACATGGATGGGTTTATGTTGTTACACCCCACCCCAGCTCCATTCAGAGCGTGGGAAGTTATTTGACGATTTCCCGTTCCCAAAAAAAACCTTTTTGGGATAAATCTTCTAATTACTGTATAGAACAACGTAATTTATACATAATTAAATAATAATGAACGATATGATACCTACCAACAATAAATATATTGTTGGAGATGTATTTTCATGTTATTAGCATCGTTTTAGGGTTACTATAATTATTACAGATCCTCTTATTAACAGAATCATAAACATCTGATAGTGTTACGAAATTACAGCTAGGATTATTTAGAAGATCATTTTTGGGACCTTATTATGTACGTATTTTGAGGAAGTTTGAGCAAATTTGAGTTCCGTACCTCAAAAGGAAAAATGTACCTGTAGAGGATCACTTTGTTGTCCGTCTGTCATTTTGTCTATATATCTGTCAATATCCTTTATCTCAGGAGCGCGTGAAGGTATCGAGTTGAAATTAATACCAAATACTGAAGTCCCTTGGAGGTGTAAAAAATCAACCTTCTAAGCCGTGATAAAAGATGGTGGCTGTTAATGTCGCATTTTCAAAACATTCGCAAAGGGAATCAAAACTAAATATGAATACAAAGAAGATTGGCAAAACCCTATGTACTTTGAGTGTCGTATTTAAACTTCGCGTTCATTAGTAAAAACACCCGAAAGAGATAGATCTAAGGCCTAATAACATAAAGTATAATCATAGCATATTTTTTTGTAGTGGGGTTTTGATAGAAAATCGTTTTAAATATTTACCATAAAAGTTAGGTTATGTGTTGTGAAACGTATAATAATATAGCTATCTCAGACCTTTTTTTAGTTGACCTGAGATAGGTGTATTAATTATTGAGCAGGTAAATTCATTTTAGAATGCAAAGTAGGTACTTATCTACACATTTAAAGAATAATAATAGTTTAATAGCGCCTTTCTTTTGAGGCGAAACGTATAGGTATGTACGTGTAACCTACAGGAGGGTTTTATCTAAACCAACAGGTTATTTATGCCTTCGGATGTTGCTGGAACATCAGGCGAAACGTGCTTTAGCTTGTTTGTCATCTCTGTATATAGGAATGTATTAATGCTGTGCTTTAGGAGAAACCTAGTCCAGCAATTGAGTGAAGCATCAGATTGGTGATTGATATAATGTTTTAGTTATGTATAGGTATCTATGAGGTAGGCAGGTAATAGTAATAAGGATGTTGTTTTATAAAATGAAACAATCACTTTTTTACAATTGTTTATGCATATTTTACAATTATTTATGAATCTAGCCGGAGTAAGACTTGATCAAGAAACTGTGCAGGTGGAGTTATATTGTCCTGGTGACTGTAGCCCAGGTACCATAATAGAATGCCATAATACATTACATGAGAGCATCAACCGTTGTGATAATATGAAAACCATATCCTTGATTTGAGAATGATTAAAATGGTCTAATGCGTTTTTGGATATGTACAATTTACCAAACATGTTTCTACCCATGTGGTAACCGCATATCTTTGCACATCTGGGTATGTAAAACTCAGCACCCATATATAAATTATGGCTGGAATATGGTATCGCTCAAGATTCCTGCAGTCAGGGAACAAGCAATGCCTTTTAGTGTCAGCAGCTTGTTGAACGTTTGGCAGTGTAATGTATTGCTGCTGTGGTATTTCCTGGTTTCCAGAGTGTGGCACTGTATTTTCTTCTGGAATATCAATTTCAGATAAAACCTAGTGGTTCACAAGTTCCCAGCATTTGTGGCACACATAATCGGTGTCCATAATCTAAAAAGAAAATATTTACAATTTATTTCTCTTTGAATTTTCGACTTTTACTTACTAATAGAGTTAAGAAATTATAAAAATAATAGCCTGTAACTTACGTTTTTAGGACATGTCCACAGCTTTATAACTCTCATAAAATGATCACTTTCAAAAGACAGATCATGCTATTTTCTGCAGACGGCAGCTTTTTGTCACAGTTCACACAGCAATCTTCAATCTCCTCATGTTGAGAGCTTTGGTGTGGGGAAACAGACATTTCTTCCGAAGCACCAGTGTTAAACTGAGAGTTTCGGGTGTTAGTGTTGCAATGCAATATTCTTTGAGCTCGTAGCCAACATGGCCCACATGCTTCATCAAAAGGAATAAGCTTAAACAATAATTCATGCATTCAATAACCATAACAACAGAAATATGTAATAAGAAAATGTTTTTATAAAGACAAGAAAATATATTTACTTGACGGTGCTGTATCCACTGTGAAATGATTGTAGCAAGTTATTGTTCTTTATCAGTACAGTTTTCTTTACTCATTTATGTTTAATGAGTTAGAAAACAAACAAATAACAAATGCTACACGAATCGCAAAATATGTTTGTTTGACGACTGTGACACTGACAGCTCACAAATGACAGTTGTCAAAAACGTGGATAATGTTGCCAGGTAAAAACTATAAAACAACTAATTATGTTGTTTTCTTTAATTACTTGAAAATATAGTCAGTTTATGGTTAATATTGGTACAATGCACTCGTATTAATGTCTATTAAAAAGGTGTTCATAATGTCATAGTAAAATGATTTTTAGTTTTTAACCATCCAGCCAACATTAATATCCTACTAATGAATAATATTCTACTGAAAATGGCAATGACTACTGCAACACCCTGTGTTCTGTTTAGTTATTGCTACTTCTACTTCTGATTTAACAAAATCTTTATTTATACTTTTTCTCTCCTTTCCCGCAAAATAAAAAAAACACTTTAAGTGGGAAAATAAACTACTGTCCTCGATCTATAAAATGCATACAATTTCGTTTATGATCGTTTCACAAATAGAGCGACACTGAGGCTGCCGATCTTCTTTAATTTCAGTTGGTAAACTATCTGCGACCTATGTCGACGTATGGGACAGCAGTTTTCCAACGGCAAAGTTAAGTTTGTAGTTCCATGCTGTTAGCTTCTTGTTAGAGCAATGTTCGGTACCTACTTTCATTAGTTACCTATAAGATTATAGGGAACTTTCGGTGCGAGAGTCGGACCCGCACTTGGCGGATTTTTTTTTTATTTAGGAAGTAATGATTTATGCCAGTACCTCGCATAATCCATGAAAGTTTAAGACAGTGTTATCCTATATCCCATCTCTTTTTAGGGTTCCGTAGTCAACTAGGAACCCTTATAGTTTCGCCATGTCTGTCTGTCCGTCCGTCCGTCCGTCCGTCCGTCCGTCCGTCCGTCCGTCCTCGCTTAATCTCTGTGACCGTTAGCACTAGAAAGCTGAAATTTGGTACCAATATGTATATCAATCACGCCGACAAAGTGGTAAAATAAAAATTTGAAAAAAATGTTTTATTAGGGTAGCCACCCTATATGTAAAGTGGGAAGTGTTTTTTTTTTTAATTTCAACCCTAACGTGTGATATATTGTTGGAAAGGTATTTAAAAATGAATAGGGGTTTACTAAGATCATTTTTTGATAATGTCATTAATTTCGGAAATAATCGCTCCAAAAGTAAAAAACAATGTGTCCCCCCCCCTCTAACTTTTGAACCATAAGTTTAGAAAATATGAAAAAAATCTGAAAAGTAGAACTTTATAAGGACTTTCTATGAAAATTATTTTGAACTTGATTGACACAACAGTTTTTGTACAAAAAAAAAAAGTTGTACAAAATAATTTCTGGACTAAGTTTGTAGTATAATCGTATATGCAAGCATTTTTTGTAACTTTGTTTACATATTTTATTATCCTGAATGTATCTTTTTTCAAAAAAAAAAAGAATTATTGAAATCGGTTCTCCACCACCGAAATTGCACGTCTTTGTATTAATTAGTAACCCAATTCCCCGAGAGATCGCGCTGTAGGTATTTATTACATTGGATCGGGTATTACCGAATTGCTCGGTTGGCCTCATAACTGGGAACACTTATTGTGACGGACGGGAAACTACGGAACCCTACACTGAGCGTGGCCCGACACGCTCTTGGCCGGTTTTTTTTAAACAAAAATTACATTCCATAATGTGTGAAGATCTTAAAATCGGCTTAAAGCTAAGGTACAATTACGAACCCTGTACTGTAGGGCACAGCAAAGAGTATAAAATTATTGTGATGAAATAAAATTAATACATTACATTTAGTATTACATTAATTAATTCCTAATATTAATAAATCAAAATGATAACAGTTTCTGAGATCTGTAACATTTTATTTAAATTGTTTGCAACACACATCAGTATCATCAAAAGATTTGAATAAATTATTAAAATAATTGTATTTATTTATTTAAACTTGTTTAAAATAGTGATACATAGGCGGACTTAATGCGATATCCTTACTTAAAATTATAAAAGCGAAAGTGAGTTTGTTTGTTACCTCTTCACGCCTAAATGGCCAAACCGATTTTGATGAATTTTGGTACAGAGATAGTTGGGACCCTGGAGACGGGCATAGGCTATATATATAGAAAAAAGGGGAGAGAAAGATTTTTTTTTTATCATAACGCGGGCTAAAGCGTTAGCCCAAAGTGACTATGCCATGCGGGCTAAGTCGCGAGCGGAAGCTAATTTCGATAAAACAATAGACGAATTTACTTTTAAACTGCGCACTCGTGCTAGGGCTTCAGAACGACTCCATCAATATCATATTTTTTAAGAATAGAAACTAGAGTAGTTCAGATGAATACGGTTATAAGTTTTTACTATGTGCGATCTTCTCATATGCTTGGATCAACTGAACGAAAATATGTATTTAGGGCTCCGAAAACGGGTATTAAAGCAATATGTGAAGCGCCGACATTTTGCCGTTATTAGGTCGTGGAATAAGTTTTTTCTATTCAAGTTCTACTTTCAGAAAGACGTTATTCAAATGGTATTAAGCATATATTGGAATTCATATAAAATGATAAATGATATTTTTGCAAATAGGTTTTTACACACACTTCTACACCTTAGTTTGGGGTATTTTTTTTAATTAGATGAGGCCGGGGTTTCACTCCCGACTAGTCTGAGAAGAAAATAACCGAAACAAACTCAGAGGTCATAGATCTTTTAAGCCCCACACAAAAATCTTGGTCAACCTACATGAGGACTATGCAGATCAGTGTCTGAGATGGTCTTTTTAAAAATAATTTATGTTATTACATGACTATTATTATTGTCTACAGTGATTATTGCTGTCTACAGTCATGTAGACAGCAATAATGACATAATCAGAAATCAAGAGGTGTAATCTAATCTTTAGTCATCGGGGAATCCATATGAGTTTCTAAGTAAATCGCAATCAAACCAATAATTGTTTTTTTTATTATATAAATACCTAATACCTGGTGACTAAGATCTTTTTGGTAGTGTGAAGCATAAATTTTTTAAGTTAAAGAGTTAAAAATCATCGAATAAAGACCCCTCTCCTAAACCGAAACTAATTAGTATTTGGATTAAATTAACTAATGAAACAATCGTTAAAGGAGAAAAGTTCTTTGGCCGCCTGAATAAGGTGCTAAGCTTTTGTCAGGCGAAAACAAAATGCGCGCCATTCAACGGTTGAGGCATGCAAGTTTTTATGTTTTTTTTACAAGACTACGGCAAACCCAAAGGAGGGTTCCGTGTAATCAAAAGGACTCAGTCGGACACTTATTACCGCAAATCAGTCGCATCACCAACGGCTTAAAGATGAAGTCTATTGTAATCTTGTACCACCCTCAAACCGACATCGACATGAACTGTGAAATCTTGAAGATCGACTTGTGCAGCTGCTATTATTTAGCCAAGGTCCCCTCCAAATCTCCTACGTTTCCAATGTATGTAAGCACTTACTATAAATAGTGACGTCATCTCTTGCAGACCCCATCGAGTTCTCCGCGTAGCAATAGTAAGAGCCGATATCTTCCCTGGACATGTTCCTCACTCGCAGTAACGATGTGTACTTGTATCCTTGGAATTCTAGACTCGTCTGGTACTTTGATCCTGTACAAACAACAAAATTATGGAACTTTCACATTTTTTATACCAGCTGAAAATTAAATTGAACTAGCTCGTACCCGCGTCGTTGCATGCGTGAAATTGGGTTATTGTCCCAAGCTATAGATCTACCAGAATTATAAGTATGTGCAAAATTTTATACAAATCCTTTCAATAGCATTTTCGTGTAAAACTAAACAACATCCATACATCCAGACTTAGGTACACCCACTACTGTTTTTATGTGTACATACTAAAAGGTAATAAGAACTAATATATAATATTAAAGTTATAGTTGTTCTATCTAAGACTTCACAGACAACGGTGTATACAACCCGTTGTCTGTGAAGTCTTAGATAGACTTTTTGAAAGTACATATGAATTGTAATTTTACAAAGGTACTTGCCCGGATTTAATCTCACAACCACAAGCATAAGAGGCGAGGCGCTTAAACTCTGGGCTATATTTTTTAGTAAATTTAAAAAATCATTAGACCTTTCCAAACATATACAATATTAATTCCCTAGCGAAAAAGTAACAACTAGCACAAAATTCCACGAACACCAAATAGAGATAATAATATCCAAGGTGCGAAATCATATTTAAATAAGTACATATATCGAGAATATCATCTAACAGTTACATAAACATAAATTATTATTTTTATTTTTAGAACACGCATGAATTGAAATTACGTAAGTAATGTGTTTACAATTCGCTGGGTTTCTACAGGTAAGGTCAGGTAAAGGATATTAAACTTTAAGTCTCCCACAACGCCCACGTTTTACTGTTGAGGTCACATTTCATTTTGAAATAGAAATTAATTGGTAGACAAAATGTCTCTTTGTAGTACAAATTTTGACTGAACCGCTAAAACTCAAAGAAAGATTAAAATTAAAGCTTTCAAGCCAATATTTGTGAAGGAAAATTGTGTAATTCCAGAGCTAATCCCTACTTAATATTATATGGCTGTAGAGTTGACTGTAATTGGTTGAATGCGCTAATCTCAAGACCTACTGGTTCGAATTGAATAAATCTTTTAGTGTTGGAAAACCTGTTTGTCGGTGAAGGCTATAATAGGACATATTTCATCATGCTACAACACTTAAAAGTTAAGCAGTTGGTGAAACCGTTGCGCCTTTTTTAATAATATTGTCCCGCAGTTCAACAGTTATGAGGTGGTCGTCTGCTAAAACGGTCAGCCCTGTTAGTGGGTGGTATTATTTTTATTCTAACAATATTGTGTGTAAGTTTGTAATTGAATTATAATAATATTATTCTCCACATAGCAGTTAATGATAATGTTTTTGATGCTATCTAACCCTGTAGGTGACCACGGTTTAGTTTAGGCAACAGTCTCCCACAAATGAACATATTGCAGTACGCATGTACCTACTGCAATATTTTATCTTTTATTTTTTTATGTATTAATTTAAACTTACCATTATAAAGTTTATTTCGGTCTATATGTGTCCAATACACGGTCGGAAAGGGATTGGCTTCGATCCTGCATTTCAGTTGCATTGTTTCGCCAACGTACACACCCATCATTTTCTGTGCGATTCTTGCGGTCGGCTTACCTGACAAAATAACTGACATAAATATTGAATAATAATACCAGCCTATAGCAGCTGTCCCACTGCTGGGAAAGGCCTCTTCTCATACAGAGAAGACACGAGCATTTATCACCACGCTTGCTCAAGGGGTTGGCGATATCAGAATTATATTAATATCAACTCTAGGTTCACTCACTATGATTTCCTTTACCAATGTCTGTGATGAAATTTAGAAAGTGCATGTGAATTGAAAAAGAGACATTGGTATTTGCTCGGATTTGAACCCTCATGTATGAGAAGCGAAGCGCTTAACCTCTGGACCATAAACACATCACAAATTACATTGAATAATCTGGTAAAAACCATCAAAGGTATTTAAATATAGATTGATGATTCAAATCCATTTAAATGACGGAAGTTGGAAAAATACAGTATTTATTGTCTGCTAAAGTTATGCTGTGACATCAATGGAGTGCCCATTGATGGCATTTGGATAGCAGTTGATTAATAGTAGATAGAGAAGTTAACCGTATAGTTCGGTATGGACCCCTTCGGGGGCTCGACATTCAAACCTCCGCTGGCTCGGTACTGGCCCCGAAAGGGGTCGGACATTTAAGTCATATGACCTCCTCATTATTTTTGTAAATATTTTATTTTCTGGTTAATAAATAATATGGGTGTGCATTCATTAAGATAGTAGAATAAAAAACTCATATGTAAACGTCATGAGAAGTTCTTTAATTATTGAGCAAGTTTCTTAATTAAGTCTTATAAAATCCAAATGCGTAAATTACGATCATCGCCATTTTGATGGCAGTGTAGGTCGACGCTAAAAATCATAAAAAAAAGGTTTTCGGACATTTAAACTCCACATTATTGGGCATGATTAACGTGTCCTTTTATTACGTGAAGAAATCATTCGTAATTTAACTTATATTAGTTGTGGTAATGATACATTTTGAAATCTAAAGTCGAAGTTTCGCGCCAATCGTGCTTGTTTACATTTTTAATTCCACATTATATCATATATTCACGAATAGATTCTATAACAACTGACACAAATATCATTTCAAATATTATAAATAACATGACAATGCCCAGATCTTATCGTAATTTGCAATAATAGGACCAATAAGACGGAATATTCATAACCACTACTAAATTCACTTTCGTAATTGACGTCCATTTCTTTTTTTTTTAATTTTGTGATGTGTAATAGCGATTATTTCAATCGATTATTTTCTTGTAAATCAATCAACTCGAATAATTAAATTAAGGAATATCAGAAATTGATAGATGAAAATAAAAATTAATTTTGTAATACGTGTAAAATACTATAAATATTGATTATAATATTTTTACGCCACTAAAACCGATTCAACAAAAACAGTACAAACTGATCTATGGCTAAATTCGCGCCAATTTTATTTTCAGATAAAAATTCAAATAAGGAATGCGCTCGCTGTTCAAATTTATATTAAAATGTTTATTTGCTATTTTATTAATAATATGGTTTTGTACCTACTATTTGAATGTGAATTGCAATTAGAAATAAATAAGGTTGAAAATAGAACGCACATTAAAAAAATCAGCTAAGATAAATTACATTTGTTCGACAAAATTGTTTGGTTGGATTGGTTATTTGAAAAGCGTATTCATTCTTTCCTAAAACATGGCTCGTAGGCCAAAGTGTTCTTGGAGTGGAAGCCTTGGGGTAAAAATGGCCTATAGAGGAAGAGCACAATTGAGATGGAAACACGACATCAAGAAAACTCCTGAAAAATCCAGGTTCAAAATGGACTCATTTTGAACCTGGATTTTTCTTAATGTCGTGTACCGGGGTTTTTTTTTGGGTGGGAAATCGTCAAATAACTTTCCCGGCTCTGGGCAGAACGGGGGGGAGTGTCAGACTAGTACTGACTAAAACCCACCCATGTTCCTTCTATTGCATAACCCTTACACTCCCCCCGCTTCGTCTAGAGCGGGGGAAGTGAGGCGCTCCTCAAACCAAGCCAGCCACCGCGGGAGACGCTACAGGCATCGGGCGTCAGTTGTCTATATCAATATTTTAGGGCCCCTATGTGTGAGATGTGTGCGGAGTCCCTGTCCGTCTAAAACAAGGCTCTACTGCGGAGGCATGGCTTTCTAGGTGCGGTACGGTATGGTTGTGCCGGCTGGGGTGCCTGTCTAGTTACCTACAGAATTAGCATGACCTCCTACAAAAATGGCCGCCATTTTCAATCATCGTTATTCAAGAAAACAGCCAAAATCTTTTATCGCGAAACCGACAGCAAAATATACCTCAAATCTTGGCGCATAAGAAAATAATTACAGCATATTAACAAAAAAGCACGTGACAAAATGTTGTTGTCTTTCTTTTCTTATCGATATCATAGATATTTGAACAACTATAATACCAATAGTAGAATAATATGCAATCTCCATAGGTAAATTCCTCAATGGTCCCAAAACTTTTTTTTAAAGTTTACTCCATTACGATTATCGATTAGGTTGAATGCAACTTTTTAATCGTAATGATGAAACTTAGATTTACGGTCAGCACTAAGAAATGTCATGTTGCAACATAGTTTTTAGAATTTTTTGTTGAGATTTGTATCGTGTTTTTTTTTGAATTTATATGTAAAATGGCAAAAATAAGAATGCAGTTGGAATGTCACTGTTTTTATTTTGGATTTCCGATTTTATTATCAAAGGGTTGTCTTGTGTATGTGCAATATTTCCAGCGTTTTTAAAGTACCTAATTTTTGGAAGGGTTTTAATATGTATTTTACACACATTTTACAATAGACAGACGCCGTTTTATCGACCTTATGAGGTTTTTGGAAATATAAACCTCAAACTTATCATATGAAACAGCCGCTGTGACTTATTTTTAATAACAAAATTGAATGCTGTAAATTGATGAAAATTCTTGAATTTCATGACAATTCGCGTCACCCCACCGATTCAGCTGATGTGTCATGTGTCAAAATCCTGTCGTGCAGAGTGGTTAAATAGCTGTGACACTGATAAAAGTGTAGATTTAACTATTGAAACTATTTAAACCTCGTTAGCAGTTTTTAATCAAAGTACTGGCCATTTAGTAACTTAAGTTTTTGTCATATTTTTTTCTTTAGAACTTGTACACTGTTTTTTCATCGTAACACAATTTTCTCTCTTAATATTATAGTGTTTTTCTTGCTTGGTTGGTCTACTTAGCTCTCCCACAGAAATGATCGATTCCAGCTTACTTGTTCTCAATTTGATACAAAAAGAACAAACAAAACAGATTATAACAGTGTACTGATTCACTTACTAAGTTATGTTATTCTTTTATTTAATTTGTTTGATCATGTATTGGTAGATTTCAATACCCACATGTGTACTGCAGGTTTGCTATTTGACCAGTAAGCGTGGAAAATGCCGTTTGTATTTGATAGCAGCATTTTTTTCTTTTTTTGCGGATGGGAAATCATAGAATAATTTCCCTCGCTTGGGCGGAGCGGCTCACTAAAACGCGCCGTCGACGTGGCTTGTCTTTATTGGACGGACGGACGGTGAGCTACCCATTGCTCACCGTCCACAGACCCACTTCTACGGTGGCTGGGAGGCGTCTGGCCGCGACCGACGCTCAGGGCGTCTCTCCCTCAAACGCCCGGCCACCACCATCACTACTACCTATGACTGCTTCGCAGAAAGAAGTGACCGCTTCTCATTGATAGCAGCCTTCTAAGATCGGGTCATCAATACGATCATGCTTACTCGTACTTCCATTTCATACGAAAACAAACTTCACATGTTCCAAGTTCATTCACATTACATTTAATTTTAATACTTGAAACGACTTTGTGAGTTAAGCTTTGATTAATGAACCATTCAAACAAGTTAAAATACTTAATGTTTAGTGATCATCTTTAAGTATAAAAAGTTTAGGATCCAAAGGAGGTTACGGTCTGAAGAACAAAGAAAGCAATTAATTACATTTTTGATAAAGATTTGAATCGTTAGATTTAAGACAGTTTACATCCTCACGGGGTTGCGGGTTGTTCGAAAGAGGTACTGCGGCCCCGGAACTTATAGGGCAGTAGAGGGTGCATGGGTGAGTTTTAGTCAGTAGAAGTCTGACACTCCACCGCGCTCCGCCCAAAGCGGGTAAAGTTATTTGATGATTTTCCACCCCAAAAAAAAGACAGTTTACATTTCTGTTTCTTTAATTCTTTAATAGTCTTGTCTCGCTTTCTCAAATTAGAAATTGTATCAACTGTTTCATGTGGATTCACGCGACCTAACGTGTGGTGAGGACACATCTAAAGCTCAAATAATCTGCCTTTGTAAGGACCCTCGTTAGAGTTCTGTTGGAGAAAGGGTTACAATGTAATTAGTTGTACGATGCTACATAACTTTGAACAGAATATTATATTAAGATATTGACTATTTAATTGATAAACGCAATCATGTATGAAGTCTTTTGTTTCCATTATCTAGTTGACTTATTATTATGTTTAAATACTTGGTTGTGATAGTTGATAAGCATTATGTTTTAGATTATTGCTTTTAAGTTAAAATCACCTTTAGACGGGCTCTTGAGGACGAAACAAAGATAAATCTCCGAGATATATGAAAACATTCGTTCTTCCATCATAATATGCGTGCTTGATTTCAAGTACTTATTGTGATTTATATTGCATCTGATTTTTTACTACTAATTGTTGTACATTTGAATGTGTTAATATAAACATCTAATCCGCTTTAAATCAATAGCTTAGTTTTAACAAAGTACGGTATTGAAAAATAAAAGCACGCCATCCTATGATATTTTGACGACGGTGGTGCAGTGCAGATTACTGCGCTGCGTGTCGCGGGTTCAAACCCCGCACGGATCAAATATTTGTATGACCTACAGGTAATTATTTCGGATCTGGCTATGTGCGTTTAAATATTTGTAAACGCACCCACAATACAAGAGAAATTGCTAGAGCAGGGTAAAGTTAAAAAAAAAAAAACAATAAATGCTGTCTACCATCTCAATCACAACAATTAGAAATATTCCATCACTCTGGCGCAGCTCACCCAGAAATATCGAAAAAGGTTGTGCTAAATGCAATATTGAAGAGCCCGACACACCAGAGGACACGTACATCAAACAACTACATAAAATATTTCACTCGGGACTGAATTCCGGTAGTGAACGGAAACGTGTAACATGCTCATCCTATATTCAGGCACGTGAGAGATTGCACTCGAGATTCGATGATTTAAATCGTTTGATTTTCCCTGAGGCGTTTCTAGATGGCCAAATTGGTGTTCCGTTGACATTGGCATTTGAATTTAATTGTCTCGCTCTTCATGCTGAAAATTGTAGGTGTGGATACTGTGAATTTATATTAGACTATATTTTATTGTATTAGACTAGATTATCATGGCATTATGTTAACACATGTTTTTTTTATTGCTAAATACTTCTAAAGACAGTATCTTTAGAAGTATTTAGCAAAACCAGACTTGTTTAGCAAACCGTAAAAAGTTTTAAGCGTTTTCGGATATCTACTGAAAAACCGAAAACTGCCAACATCCCTAGTTGACAGTTTTCGTTTTTTTTTTCGCGAATGGAAATGTAACGAGTGAATATCAGGCTGCTTCTACATTTAGAATCGATTACTGTAAAGTGCGATGTATTAGTAGAACAATAGTTTGCAGTTAACAGCCATTATTTTCTTCCTTTTTGTGAGGGTATATCTAACGACATAAATATTTTATTTAATTCAATGACACTAAGCACTTACAAAGGACATGCAGAAGTATCCTTTTGCTGACCGAAGGCGGGACCCCGTTCGTTGCTATGCAGAGTAGAGCCCCATTCATGTCTCGAGCCACTGACGTCATGTTCAGCCAGGCTCCGCTCCACTTGGTGACTGCAAAGTGTCTGGCTTACAAAGTGCAGTGTATAGTGACGCGGACAAGTGTAGATATATTTGCGCGGAGACAAAGGATATGAAAACGTAGCCGCTATTTCTATCTAACATAGTATTTTCTCAAATCACGATTATTTCAAAGTGTTTAGTAAAAAAAAGAATTACTATTAAGTATTACATAAGTAACTACCTGCATATCTACGTCTTAATTAATTGTTTATGGTAAGCAGTTCTCCCTTACATACCAGTTTCCCTGCCGACGTAGAAGGCAGCTGAGTCCTCTCTCCTCCAGAGGATGGTCGGCTGTGGAGTCCCGGAGGCAGCGCAGTGGAGGGTAACGTTGTCTCCCTCCCACACTATCACCTCGCCGCTGCTGTCCGAATCCACGATATCCGGTGGAACTGTACAAAGAAGGAATAAGTATAATTGTATAGTAAGGCACCAGGCACTTGATGACTTGTCCGTGTGTACTATAAACGTGTACCTGAGTGACGTCATTGTACGTTATTTAATAGGATGTTAGGGTTCGTTTTCCGGGGTTGCGGTTTGTTCGAAGGAGATACCGCGGCCTCGAAACGTAGGAACGCCCGGAAGGGCAATAGAAGTAACATAATTATGTGGGTTTTAGTTAGTACAAGTCTTACACTCTCCCTGCTCCGCCCAAAGCTGGGGAAGTTATTTGAAGATATCCCATCCGCAAAATACCGTTTTGGGAAACACAAGAACTTGTGTGGTTCCCAACTTGTGTGGTTGATTTTCAAAAAGTACAGCTTATCAGCTTAGTTCAAATAAATTGTCTTTTGATTTTAAATGACGTATTGATATTAATAATTCTGCTATTCACAAGCTAAGCTAACTTCAACTCTTCATTAATTGATAAAAGTGACACAACTTAACTTTAGTATTGTTGGACAGCATTAATGATAATTAAGTTACTCAATATACATAAAACGGCAATCTCTTTATTCTGAAACTGACGTTTTTCACCAAAAATCTCAAGGTATGTTGTGAATAGAATTAAAATTGACTCGCGTAGCTTGTTTATAGCGAAAAGATAAGTATTAATTCTTCAAGTCATTCAAAGACTAGTATCGTTTTAAAGTAGTTTAGTTTTAATGTGAATACTTACAAGACTCACTTTGCGCAATAAACTTGGGACAGCGTGCAAAAGGATATGCCTTGAAATTAGAGAAACGAGCAAAGATCTTTGAATAAAGATAGTGGAGGTACGGGTCGGAATTCTGCAATGTTCGAATAACTCGAACAAAGAAGGAATGCACGATAGCTGTAAATCTAAATGGTGCAATGCAAGACGTTAAAAGGACTCTCGTTGTCCGTCATTACTTCTCCAACCACCCCCCATGCGTGGCGTGTTTGTTCATGTAAGTATTCGTTTTAATGAGTGCTCCTCGTTTCGGAGAAACTATTTTTATTACAACAGGGCCTCGCAGTACTTACATATGCATGTATTTAACGTGAACTATTAAATGCAAATCGCGTTTACGATGGAGTTATTTCTTGTTTTGGTAAAGCTGCTATGACAAATAGAGTGTGTGGGAGAGGTAAGTAGAGCAACCAGGCAAGATAACTATATATTATTAAAGATAAAATTGTGTAAGGAAGAAAAATTGTGTATTAGCTGTAAAAAAAATTATGACAACTTGAGTAACTTAGATTTATTTACCAAAAATATTTATAAAATAATAACTATAAAATAAATATTTATTTTTATAAATGTATGTTTATTTATTTTAATATTTATTCAAATTAATATGAGTAACTAAACTAATAAATTTATATAAGTTACTAAATGACCAGTATTTTGATTAAAACTGCTTATAAGGTTTCAATACAGTTTATGTCGGCAAAAGAGTAACGTCTCAAACTTGGCAATTATTTAATGTTACAAAATGGTCTCACTGAGATATGGTATCACAGATTTTCTATGACATTTCTTCTGATAGCTTATCTGTAGTTTCACATATCTCTTTGATCTTCTCACACACATAATCAACCTAATGTGTGAGAAGTGGGTTGTTATCTCAAGCTGGCCCACTCCCGGTCATCATCATCTGCCTAGCCTTTTCACAACTATGTCTAGGGTCCCCTTCCAGTATAAATGGATGCAGGTAAATACCAGTATTTTTGATAACACGATCCGACTGCCTATCTGACCTCCACAACAAACCTAAAACTGGGTTATACGATATACGATAAGAGGTCTTAGTAAGACTGGTCGTCATATTGATAGTGATACTATTTTAGCTATAGCATGGTGCGGCTGATATTAGATGAAAAGATATGTTTAGTGCTTCGTAGTAATACATTCCATCACTAAACATGTCTGTGCGTAAACCTATACGGCTATGATATTCAGGGTAAAGCCTTAAAGACTTTCAGTCATGATCAGAAATAGAGGTAACGTTCCAGATTGAAGAGGAATGGTACATTTTACTAATGTCAGCCGCGCCGTGCTACACCGAAAAAAGTAGGTATAGTTATGCATTATGCGCGAGCTAAGACCACACTTAATAGCGCATCTCAATTTGCCTAACAAACATTCAGACTAAGTAGATCATTATGTTAATAATATACAGCAGAATGAACAAAAGCACTTTAAATCCTTGAATGGTCTTCTCTGAAGGCTAAAGACTGAAGTGCAATAATAATATCTGGTGCATTGTCAATTCTTTTGTTTGGAAGAGAATGGCAGATTAAGCGCTTACTTCGTGTGCAGTAATTAATGAACTCAAGATAATAAACGTCGGGTGCCAAGCGAGTATAACTCACTGTTATTATTCTTTTGGAGGCAACCAACTGGATGTAGAGGTTATAGAAAATAGAGAATATCAAATTTGAATTGTTTAAACTGTTCAGTTGAGGTAGAGTTTATTTGTACTGATTTGATAGAATATTGAATTTAAGAGGTTCCTCAAGGACAATGAATTGGTTTGAATACTATCGGTTTGAATCCTGTCTTTTCCAGTGATTTATTTATTAAGTTATGATATTATTTTCAAAAAATCACTGTAGGATTTTCACTGACTGGCTGGCAAACGAGCGTAATCTATTAGTTATGGGTGCTGTAAATGGGCACATACATCATTTTTTTTTTGGTACGGCTCAGGCTTGTACTTAGTTTACCAACGTCCAACATCCATATGATTTAATTGCTACAGAAACATCCATTGCGTGAAATACGCTCTCGTAAACTCTGATTTTTAAACAAACGGCGCAATGAATATTGCAGAATCATCAAATGAAAGCGATTGCGAGCCTGATTCGATACAATTTGGAATAGTTGAACGGCATGGCCTGAGTTGAATTGTGCTGAACAGTTCCATTTTACGAATCTACGAACTTTGAACTAAATTCACTTTATTTACATTTCTTCTAAAAAAAAACAAGAAGTGAATTTAGTTGGAACTTTCACTACATTTTATTTTGAACTAAATCCTATTATTATACATATAGATAGATGGAGAGTAAGATGAAAAAAAATTAACGATAGATTGAGTGTGTTACTGAGGTGTTGCAATGGAATAGACTTTTGTTATGGTAACCCTATTTCATAGCCAATCTAAATTTAATTGGCATATATGCACGTTTTGTATCATTTGAACTGTGTATTGTTTTGTGCCAGCACTTTTTGTTGGCAAAGAGTTTTTATACGTACATTATTAAAAAAAATAAAAGATTAGAATGTGACCATTGGTGTATTAAAATCGAAAATATTCAGGATTAAAAAGATTGTATGCGAATATTCCCTATATCCGTTCTATAAGTTTTTTATATCTCTTTGGAAGAAATAAACGCGTAGCGCTTCCCCCAAGTAACATGAGACAGGGGCAGGAAAATAATGATGATAAATTTAGCATGACAGGTAAAATCACCTCCTTGTCGAATGCAGTTGACTAAATCACCACCTTTTATAAAATACATACCAGAAACATGCAGATGATGCGTCTGCGTGATCATTGGCTCGGTGTTGATCTGGCACATATAATGGCCGCCATCAGCTGGCCTGACGTCACGCAGGGTGAGGGACCAGGTCTGGTCTCTCTTGGTGACTGCCACGCGGTGGTTCTTCGTGATGACGTGATGACCAATAGTCAGGATCGTTTGTGTATCTACGCGGAGCCAGGCCACCTAGGAAATAAGTGACGATTTAGAAAGAAATTTGTGATTTACAGTGAGATAAGATATGCAAGATAAGATCTCTATAAAAATAATGTTATAACTTGGTTAATCAATACTTATTAAGAATTATGTGGTTAATGTATGGATGAAGCACATGTGAGTATAAGAGTGATGGATCTGAATGTTGATGGACGGAGAGCGAGAAGGAGGCCAAAGAAAGATGGATGGATTGTGTAAGGAATGATATGAAGGAGAAAGGAGTAAATGATGCCGTGAGGTCTGATAGATAGAATGGAAGAAGAAAGCGTATTGCGGCGACCCCAAATAGGTAGAATGGGACAAGGGCAGAAAAATGATGATGATTTGGTTTTTTTAAAACGATGCCCCACACTAGGAATTTCTCCTGTATCGTAGATGCATTAACGAACAGTTAAACTTACACACACAAACAGCCAGACCCAGAAAAACTATCTGTAGCTCATACAAATATTTGTTTCGAGCGCGGATCCAACCCGCGACACGTGGCGCAGCAGTCAAAGGCCGCAACCGTGTTGTCAAAAATTTATAAGGTTGATGTATAATTGTATTTTTTTTTGACAATTATTTTATACTCTTTGCTGTGCCCTACAGAGTTCATAATTGTACCTTAGCTTTAAACCCATTGTAAGATCTTCACACACGACTTCAACGACGTCATAATATAATTTAAGAAGTTCCAGGAAAAATTAAATTGCCTACGGGAAAAGAAAATTTTGTTGCTGAAAACCAAATTTCAATACCTGGTCTGCCTACGAATTTGACTTTTAATTAGAATTCTTCTTGGGAAATGGTAACTCAACTCTAAGTTAGGTACACTCAAGTCTACTTAGTAGTAACATGTTACTTAGCACGTGAACGATTAGCCTTAAACTTTATGAAAGGTGGATTTCTAAGGATCAAAATCAAGTGCCACCCAACAAAGGCACTTGTGCGGTAAAAATTGTTTCCTCTGGGTTGAAAACCACAATGTATAATGACTGTGTAGCTATTTATATTTTTCAGACACTGGGTTACAGCCCTAAAGCGTCAAAACGTGCTCCATCTTTACGTATTTTTTTTTGTGATGTTTATGCATTTGTGGTAGCGGAGTGCTAAAATCCTTACTAATATTATAAAAGTGAAAGTGAGTTTGTTTGTTACCTCTTCACGCTTTAATGGCTTAACCGATTTTGATGAATTTTGGTACAGAGATAGTTGGGAACTAGGAGACGGACATAGTCTAATTTTTATTTAAAAAAAGGGATGTGGGATGTGAGGGAGAAAGAGGGAAGAAAATGGAAAACTTAGCGTTGCTATTACAAATCAATAAGGCGCTAGGGGAAATATGTTACCCCTAATTTAACGCGAGCGAAGCCGCGGGCAAAAGTTAGTATAAATATATATATAGACGATAATGGCCGTAGCCTGAACTCAGATCCAGCCTGTCCCTTTGCTGTCCTACTCCAGCAACAACATAAGCTGATACCCGTAGTTTTTGTCCTTACGCCTTATTTATCGTAATAGCAATGCTAAGTTTTTCTGGAAGTCGGTTTTATTTTTTACAAAAACTTTTTATTTCAGCTTTTTTAGTTATGGTATAATGATATATTACAAAAAAATTATCGAGTATTCATTTTCCATTGTTATTAAAATATTAACAGATCATCCATATCCATTTGACGGGCCTGTTGGTCTAGTGGTTAGTGGCCCTGACTGCTGAGCCGGAGGTCGTGGGTTCGATTCCCACCTAGGACAAACTTTGTGTGATGAGCATGATTGTTTGTTCTGTGTCTGGGTGTGATTTATCTATAATATGTATGTATAAATTATATAAGTATGTATATCAGTTGTCTGGTTACCATAACACGAGCTCTGCTTAGCTTGGGATCAGATAGCCGTGTGTGAACTGTCTCAAGATATTTATTTATTTATTTATATACCTACATAGACATAGAGAAAAAATATTTATTATAGACGATTACTCATAAACTACTGGCCGAATCTTGAAAAATGGGACCAAACGACAACTACTTACCAGCTTTCTTTTAAAAAAAATGAATTATCAAATTCGGTTCACCCAGACCAGAGTTATGAGGTAACAAACATAAAAAACATAGGGTCGAATTGATAACTTCCTCCTCTTTTTGAAGTCTCCTATCCTATTTTCATCCTAGGCCACCACCAACATGCTTTCCCCAATTAATATTAAAACAGTGAACAACCTTCATAACGTTCTCAAAAGTATGCAGAGCCGACATTCCCGTAAATATTTACGAGAGTGGGTGTAATCAAACGTTTCTGGTTGATTTCATGTGGTTGTCGTAGTTTAACCACAAACCCGCAGTTAACCGCCAGACGTGTATTTTTTGTGTTGCTATCACTGACGTGCGTATGACATTCGTCTATCTACAGTGAGTACTCTATGTTTAATATTTAAAATGTTTTTATTTTAAATATGTCATGTTAGTTAAAACATTTAAACAAAATACATCTAAATATAGTTACCAGTACCATTTTGTTTAATAAACAAAGCCTTGAAATAAATTTCGTAATTTTCAAAAATCAACTAAAAGTAAAGTGAATTACAAAAACTACTTTTTATTTGTATTTGGACTTTTTTTATTTGATTTCTAATCTTTAATAGTTTTTAGCAGCGCTTATTACTCGCAATACAATATCCTTATTTTTGTTGCACGTTGGGCATCCGCACTATTGTTACTAACTTAATTTACTTTTTCTTGACAAGGATTGTTCCATTGATTTATTAGAACGATTACGACATTATATCCACAAAAAGTAAAGTACCTAGTACCTAATGTAAAAATAAAAGTCACACTTACTCTGACATACGTAGCACATACGTCAAATTGAAAAAAATACCTAATTGAATGCGACGAGCAACAGCAACCAGTTTTCTACAACTCGGCCGCGTAGCAAAAAAACGGTCTAAAATTGTGACGCAAAGCGCCAGTGATAACAGGTTGCGGGTTTTTCAAAAGAGATACCACGGCCCCGGGCCACAAAGGGAAGAAAAAGAACATGGATCGGTTTTAGTCAGTAAAAGTCTGACACTACCTGCAGCTCCGCCCAGAGCGAGTAACTTGGTGCTTTCCCATCCGCAAAAAAAGGGTTAACCGTACGCACATAATCTACGGTACCACGTAACATTTTCTCTGAGCTTGCATTACTTAGTGAATGGTAACGTATTACAGTAGGAAATGACTAATGGCCACTATTAGCCTAACGAATGACGAGGCGTAACTAGTCGGTCTCAGAGGCGTAATATAGGAACAGACATCAAAGGTATGAGAGGCTTTCTTATCCTGTTTTCCATTAGTTTCTATGTAGAGGCTTTGTTCGCTAATCGCGTTAAATGTGATAGAAAACGACAGTAGTTTGTTATTGGAAATTGCAAAGGAACGTTGTGGTCATATTTTTATAAATATCAATAGTGATAAGTAAGTTCATTTGGAATGATGAAAGATGGCTTCCATGACGCGCTGAGTGCGTGGGAGCGGCGATAAAATTCTGAAGGTAATTAGTGAAAAACCGAGCTGCATCATTATCACAATAAAAATATGTTATATTGTCTCAGTATGGCGCATTGGGCGCATGTAGGTACCCGGCGCCTTAGGCGGGTGCAGCTGATTTATAACCTGAAATCTTTGATTGCGTCTTTTACTAACTTTTATTTTAAGTTGTGTGTTTATAGTGACCATGGTCTGAAATATTTATATTTTTTAAGCAGAGTTGCACGTAATATTACTGTCCCGAGCAATAACATGTTTTGACGATTTAAGTATAAACAAAGGTTTTGAAATAAATACTTTTTCTTTTCTTTATTTTTTCAGCCTTAGTATTACCAAATAAGTACAAACTCAACGTAGAAACCTTGTTTTCACGAGAAAATCTTTATTGAATTTTGGTAAGTGTATATGTTATTGCTCTTGACTACACCCACATTTCTCCAGTTACGTTTAAGTCCTAAAGATAGGCACACATAGCGGTACATCGTCAAGTAGAAGATTGCTTCACGTCCGGGAAATCACCGCGCGTAAGAGTGGCAACCGCGATGAGGAAGTTTAAGTCCTATGTAATAGGGAGGCCTATTGCCAACAACTGGCCACAAATCCAGACACCGTGGTGAAAAACCCAATAACAATTTACCCGACCCGAGAATCAAACCCAGGCCTCATGATCGCCTCATGCGATTGCGACCAATAGACTACACAGTACAATAGACTAGACAATAGACAGGGCAGTATTTTAATTGTTTTTTTTTAATTTTATTTATTAGAGTAACCGAACAAAATAAGAAAACCTAATTATCACATGAAAAGTTATTTGAATATTAATTATTAATTTCTTCTCACAATTAGTTATTTGAAAACATATTGCTTAAGTAAAAAATAATTAATTAAGTAAAACTAGAGTTTTATTTTTCCCTGTCATCATCATGAAAAGGGGAAATAATGGAGTATTAATCTACAACTGAAACTAAGAACACTGTATATATATGTATTACAGTAAAAGTAAAATGTGTAATATCATAAAATATAATTCCCATTAGTTATAAAACCCTTAATGTTAATTTGTTTAAAAAGAAATGCTCTGTGCAAAAGAATGATTGATGATGATGAAATGAATATTTAGAAGACAAAAAGGTAATATAAAAATAATACGGTCTTTACCTATGAAATTGCCGTTTTGTATGAAAAAATTTAAACGATTTTTTTTCATGTATTTTTTATTTGTATTAATCGAAGTAATCACCCATGCAATCAATGCATCTTTGCCAACGCAGTGGCAGTTTGATGCCATTCTTAAAGATATCAGCTGGACGGGAGGCAACAAATTCTTCAAAGGCATTTTGTACTGGCTCTCGGATATTGAATTTTTTTCCCGCCAAGAAGTTATTTAAATTCTGAAAAAAGTCTGTAGGCGCAAGGTCTGGTGAGTAGGGCGGATGACGGAGAGCTTCCAACCCCAGTTCTTGCAACTTGGAGACCGTCTACTGTGCAGTATGAGGTCGCGCGTTGCCGTGCAGGAGCAGCGGAGACGAGCGATTGACTAATGCTGGTTGGAGATGTACCGGCTTCTCCATCATTGTGTTCAGTTCTTCACAGTACACATCTGCAGTAATGCTCACCCCGTTTGGTAAGAAGCTGTAATGAATCACACCCGCGCTAGACCACCAAACAGTGACCATCACTTTTCAAGGGGTAAGTTTTCGTTTAGAGCATTGTTTAGGTGCTGAACCAGGATCCAACCAACTTGCTGAGCGCTTGCGGTTATCAAACAGAATCCATTTTTCATCGCAGGTAACAATGCGGTTCAAAATTCCTTCATTTGTGTGTCTGTTGAGCAGTGCAAGGCACGTCTCGATGGGTACTTCGCGCTGGCGATCATTGAGTTCGTGGGGCACCCATTTGTCAAGCTTTTTTACCTTGCCAATTTGTCGCAAATGGACCAATATTGTTTTGACGCTAACGTCGAAAGCTGCTGCTAATTCAGCCGTAGATTGTGTATCATCAGCTTCCACAATCGCCTTTAATTCGTCATTGTCGACCAAGTCTTCGGACGACCGCGAGGTTCAATTTTCAGGTCGAAATTTCCAGAACGGAAGCGAGCAAACCATTAACAGGTGGTGCGTTGGTTTGTAGTGTTAGCTCCGTAAACGTCGTTGATGTTGCGTGCCGCTTGTGCCGCGTTGCTACCACGACGGTACTCATATTCCATGATTACTCGAATTTTCAACGTATCCATGATGACGAAAAAGATTGAAATGCGATGAAAATGTAACACTAATCAATAAACAAATGACTACTTCTGGGAAAAAACATGTTTTTAAAATAAAATTAATTTGAAATTAGAATTCTTAGCCAAACAAAAATTATTTTGATTTGAAATGGCCAGTACTGCAGAACGGCAATTTCATAGGTAAAGACCTAATATATGATACATACTTAAATGAATATATTTTTCTTTAGGGATGCAAGATGAGACATTTATTAATACCGACGCATGGTGGATATCGGAAAGAAAAAGAACAACCATGGTGCCGACTCTGATGAACCACCTTTTCTCTAAATTGAGTAACTAATCTTTCATTAATGCTGTCAAACTATTATATAGTTAAATTGTCTCACATTAAATCAATTTCAGAAGAGGACACGTCATTTGACAGTTTTGAGTGATTATTAGAGTAGTTTTACTTTAGTTAGCGACAACAGAATCCATACCATTAAATTGTATTTTTTTTGTGAATCAATACAATTTGTGCGCTTATAATGCAGGCCATGTTGATCCTACGAATAAAATAATATTATAAACGCGAATTACGGCTACAATTCATAAAGATACTAGCTGTGTCCCGGCATGCGTTGCAATGCAATTTTCTACCTTTCTGCCTACCTGCCTACCCTACATACCCTACCTACCCTAACTACCCTACCTACCCTACATACCCTACCTACCCTACATACCCTACATACCCTACCTACCCTACATACCCTACATACCCTACCTACCCTACATACCCTACATACCCTACCTACCCTACATACCCTACATACCCTACATACCCTACCTACCCTATCTCTCAAGTTGGATCGAACTGCACATGGTGTGCGAATTTTATTATAATCGGTTAAGTGGTTTAGGAGTCCATTGAGGACAAACATTGTGACACGAGATTTATATATATTAAGATATATTGTATATCTATCACTACGCCAGTGAAACCACGGGGCGCAGCTAGTACTTTATATTTCCTTTGTAACAACATATTTTACAGATGTTTTATTTTTACAAATAAATGCTTTCTTTATGTGTTCCTGTGTTAGCAAATTGACGCCAGAAATGACAACATGGTGCATTTATAAAGCTTAATGACCATAGTATTAGATTTATTTCATATTCTTACAACGGAGTCGTTAATATCTGGATGCAAGAAGACGAATTAAATGCTTCGTGCTTTGTCTGAAATATTGATAAGACAATATTTTTTGACTAATTATAGTCTGTACCTTAGATACTATCCATTATTATGATATTATGCTTTGTTGGATTTGTCTGCTTGTTGCATAGCAGAATAGTAAAAGGTGCATTGCAACGCAACGTCCAGCTAGTAAAATTTAAATGTGGACCTGTTTTTGACTGCTATAGTTAAATGATTTCGTAAGGGTTTGACAAAAATGTGTGTTGCACTGACCAAATAAGATTGAACAACGGGAGGAGGATGATTATGAATAAATTAAAGCTTAAAGTGAAGCTAACATTACCTTGTAACTTTGTAAGTTCTCCACTTTGCAAGCGAGTGTAGCATCTCTTCCTAATACTACAGTGACGTTTGATTCTCTGCCGACGAATGTTGGTTCATCTGTTTAAAAATAAAACAAATACAATTTATTTATTTAGTATACAGAGTGAATTTTTCAAGTGGGTTTGGATGACCAATTCCGAAACCATAAGAAATGGCGAACAATACTCAAAGGAGTATAGTCTGATTTTAAAGAAAACTAACACCGCATCATTCGATATTTAAAAAATCGAAATTCTGTGTCAGGTATCGAAACTGTTGATTTTGGTAATAAAACCAGCCTGTATTTAAACACTATTCGATGTTGTTGTAATAGAGAACAATTTCTGGAAAATGCTGACTGTGTGTATGTCATAAATTTCAAACTTAAGGAAAATGTTATATTTTAGTTACGTTTAAGTGTCGTTTGTATATGCCTATTTTGCCTATATACATTCAGCAGAAGAGATAAATAACCAAGCTTGTCCAAAATAGTTGAATATCTCATAAAAACCTATGGACGTCCTCAACTCAAATTTAATTTATTTAAAGAACTGTTTGTTTTCTATTCAATATATTAAACTTTATTCGAAAACATTTTTAAGAAAATGTCAACTGCATGTCACGGGTCTGGTATATATTTTGCTGACTGTACCATTTTGATTGTGCGCCTAAACTTAGCAGTAAAATAAAAAAAAACCGCGCTATGTTTTCAACATCTATCTCCAATTCCCCACCTAAATTGTACCATTTAATTTGTTAGCTTTTACGCTGGAGTTAACAAAACATTTAAGTATTATATGTACTGTGCTCAAAGGTTTCACCCGCTGCTCAGCTCATTTTCTGGAGAGGAGTATTAAAAATATATGTTAGCCTATTCTCATACCTACCCGATATGCACTCAAAATTTCATACAAATCGGTCCATTTCTATTGCTCTTTACGTCCCGGGGCCGCGGTAGCAGCCCTTTCAGAGGAGTTGTACCAAACTCCTCTGAAAGGGCTGCTAATAAACATCGCGACACGAGAATTTTAAATATTATATATTATAATAGTTAATAGAAACACTGAATTTTACAACTAAAATAGAAATTTAGAGATACATTTAATGAATTTGAACGTAAACAAATTGTATTTGTTCATTGAAAATTATTTACTGTTAATAAATGGAGTTATTTGAACAAACTATTTGTTACAGTTAATGGTATTTGTATTTGTGAATAACATTTTCGGTAATACGAGGTGAAAAATTGTACGATTAGTTTAATGGGGCGTCATTAGGTTACTAATTAGTCACTGTAGCACCCAAAATTGCCTATTGTTTACCTACTGTACGATTAAATTGTAGTAACTATAGCCCTACTATGACCTCTTAAAGCAATTCTTATTCCGCTGAGGGAAAGAGACAGAGCTATACAGGGTGTCTAGCACCATCTCTTTCACTCAGTGGAATAAGAATTGCTATAAGATGTCATAGTAGCCCTTCTGTTCTGAGTGTCAGAGTTAGTTTCATTTGCTCCATTTGGTTCACTCTTCCAAGAACTCCAAGAGAGCTTCTAAATGCATAAATGGCAAAATTAGAGGTTTTTATTTTTTGTGAAAATACTAATTATTAATAAAAAATAATAGTTACTTTGGGCTAACACTAACTTTAACCCGCGTGATAATCGAAAAATTATTATTGACTTATTATTCAATAATAATAGCTGTAAGTTTCCCAAATATAATAAAATAAAATAAATAAATTTCTTCCCTCTCTGGCCTCTCTCTCCCCCTTTTCTCACTTTTTTTTGCCTACGTCCATCTCCAGGGTCCTGGACTCTAATTTCCGTCTGTACCAAAAAAAATATGCACGATGTTTTTGTTAGTGACAAATAGTCCGCATACCAATTTTAAGCTTCCTACCTTTAAAATTGCGGTATGCCCCATACAATCTCCCTAATTTAGGGTAGTGGATGGTTAGAAAGAGTCAAAAAGTAACCTATGCCCGTCTCCAGGGTCCCAACTATCTCTATACCAAGATTAATTAAAATCGGTTTAGCCATTTAGACTTGAAGACATAACAGACAAACAAACCTACTTTAGCTTTTATAATCTTAGTAAGGATATGTCGGATCCGGTCATGAGTACGGAGAGAAGATGACATGTTTGGCGCGCTTTTCATTCGAGGTGCGAAGTACACATCGGTCGTATTTAGTACGCCAGCGCCATCTGGTGGCGCTCTATGTAGTTGGTGAAACTGCGCCATGGAGGCTGGTGTTGGAGGACCCTTCTCGGTGGGCCATCCTAGCGTACTGCCATACGTACCTACTTAGCTATAATGTGACTACCAATCTACTGTATTGTAACTGTACCATTTTTTCTTAAAAAAAACGTTGCCCCACTCTAGGAATTTCGCCTGTGTCGTGGGTGTGTTTACAAACATTTAAACTCACATACACAAACAGCCAGACCTGAAACAACTATCTGCAGGTCATACAAATATTTGATCCGTGCGGGAATCGAACCCGCGACACGCAGCGCAGCAGTCGATCCCTCAGCCACTGCGCCAACCGTGCCGTCAAAATTTAAAACTGATTGAATATGCTTAGTGTTATTATTGGAATTTCAAATAATTCTTTGGTTAATAAACGTAGTATATCGCACCCAGTGTGTTTTCATTGCACGAGATTATTATTATTAATTTATTTATTTCAGGAAATTTTCCCATTATAAGAGTTGCATATTATACAATACCACGAAAGATTACATTTAAAATAAAATTATTGTTATTAGATTACACAATGAATAAATCATACATTCTAGTAACATGGAGTTCGAATAAACATCAAAGCTGTCAACTAGTAATGTCCCAATAGACTGGCGGCAAGGTAAGTATTTTTTTTTCGTGTGGAGATCCTCATTGGATGTCCTCCGCCTTTGCGGAGCGGTCTGTCAGACTCCTACTGACTAAAACCACACGGTGTTCCTTCTCGTCACTTCTGGCTGGGGTGCGGGGACACATTTGCTTTCTACACAATCACCCCAGCAGTGGTCTAAGGTAAGTATAAGCCAACCCTTGGATTACAGGAATAATTGTCAACATAGCAAAACAAATGAACATAATATTGCTACAACTTGTTAAAAATACAGATAACGGGAAACTTGTCACGTTAAAAAAAATTGGAACAATGGAAAGTTATAAAAGCCCTCTTCCTCTCCTCTGTTTAAAGTGTTGCTGTGCCTGACAAGGTCCATGATTGTTTCTAATTAAATGCCAATAACCTGTATACATTATGGAATGCAATAAAAAATTGAGATTTAGCTTTTTGAAATTGCCTTGAGGCCTAGACTTTAAACCCCAAACGGCTACAAAATATAAATCTACTAGCCTCCTCTAATTCTGCCTTACTATCACACAACGCACAAACGCTGTTCTAGGTGGACCACTCCTGATTGACTGTATAGGAGTGACCGTCTAATCTTCCACTTGGCTTGTGACACACTGACTAACTAGCCGGCTGTGCGCTGAATGGCATTTCAGCATTTCAAGCATGGCGGATGGCAAGTTTCAGTTGCGAGTTGCAAGCCTGACATCGTCTTTGTTGACGGGTTAATTGTTTGTTGTTGATTGAAAGTGGATTTGAGAATTGGTTTAGGTTATTTGGGTTGCAGCTAAAAATCAGCGTCGGCCGGTAAAACTTGTGATGCCATCTGGCATTATGCTGAGTTGAAGCCTTTTTGGCATTTATCAGTTAGCTAAATATGCGTGGTTTTGTTTAAAAATTTAAAAAAACCGGCCAGTGCGAGTCGAACTCGCGACTTGCGACATAAACGGCCATATCTTTTGACTGCGTAGACTAAGAGGATTGATTTTTTCACAGCTCGAATGGACCATAGACTTGAGTATACGGTTTTAATTTCACCTCGATACCTTCACGCGTTCGCTAGATAAATGGTCTTGACAGACAGACAGGCAGACAGACGGGTGGACGATAAGGTAATTCTATAAGGATTTTTTTCCTTTTGAGGTACGGAACCGGAGCCTATAAAATGAACCAATAAACATTAACTTGCCCTCTTTTTGTTTTCTGATTACCTACAATTTATGATGTTTTAGTGACTGATGTATGATAAAAATACAGAGCGTTTACGTTTTATAAGCTAACTTGTTAGTAGGTAAGAAAAAATATAGAAATACTAATTATGGACACATAACCATAAAAGCTTTTCCTTTGGGGAAATAGAGAAATTGCGTTTAGTGGGGAAAAGTTCAAAAAACCCAGACATTTACTTCGAACTGGGAATCTACCCCGGGACCTCTTGCTCTGTTATTTTAAACGAGGAAATTCAATCAATCATAGACTACCGAGCAAATCATTTTCACCCTTAAAAAATATTTAAACAAGGATGAATATCGTCTACATGAAATAACATTAAAACTCCAGTGGAAAAATGATACTTCACAAGCTGGTATTCCCATTTGTTTTGTAGAGCGAAAATGTGATTATTTACTTTATTCAGCAATTTCAATAGCGATCTTCGATTGTACGGCGCTTATATTGAAAAATAATTTCCTTATTATAGTAAGCTTCTTATTTTTACAATACCGTAAAATTGAATACGAAAATAAATTTACAATTTTATTTATGTCTACCTACAGACTTTGTTTATTAAAAAAATATATCGGATTGTGTTCTAAAAGCTAAATGGGTATTCATGAAAGCGTTAATATTTCGGCTCCCACTTCAAAAATATAGCATTTATTCGACAAATAACATGATGCAGATGTCTATGTTTAGCCGAAAATACTAAGTAAGCAAAATCGTGTAGCTCTTATTAAGTGGTTGGATGAGTGCTGAGGTTAAGGTACTTTTTAGGTTTACGTATCCAAAGGGTAAAAAACCGGCCAAGAGCGTGTCGGGACACGCTCAATGTAGGGTTCCGTAGTTTCCCGTCCGTCACAATAAGTGTTCCCAGTTATGAGGCCAACCGAACAATTCGGTAATACCCGATCCAATGTAATAAGTACCTACAGCGCCATCTCTCGAGGAATTGGGTTACTAATTAATACAAAGACGTGCAATTTTGATGGTAATTTTGGATTGCGAGAACCGATTTTAATAATTCTTTTTTTGTTTGAAAAAAGATACGTTCAGGATAATAAAATATGTGAACAAAGTTACAAAAAAAGCTTGCATATACGATTATACTACAAACTTAGTCCAGACATTATTTTGTACAACTTTTTGTCTTTTTTGTACAAAAACTGTTGTGTCAATCAAGTTCTAAATAATTTTCATAGAAAGTCCTTATAAAGTTCTACTTTTCAGATTTTTTTCATATTTTTTAGACTTATGGTTCAAAAGTTAGAGGGGGGGGGACACATTGTTTTTTACTTTTGGAGCGATTATTTCCGAAATTATTGACATTATCAAAAAATTATCTTAGTAAACCCCTATTCATTTTTAAATACCTTTCCAACAATATATCACACGTTAGGGTTGAAATTAAAAAAAAAATCACTTCCCACTTTACATATAGGGTGGCTACCCTAATAAAACATTTTTTTCAAATTTTTATTTTACCACTTTGTCGGCGTGATTGATATACATATTGGTACCAAATTTCAGCTTTCTAGCGCTAACGGTCACAGAGATTAAGCGAGGACGGACGGACGGACGGACGGACGGACGGACGGACGGACAGACAGACATGGCGAAACTATAAGGGTTCCTAGTTGACTACGGAACCCTAAAAACGGGACTCTATCGCTTTCCGTCCGACTTTCCGCCTGTCACCAGGCTTTATCTCATAAACCGTGGGAGTTAGACTTTGAAACTTTCATAAAGCATGTATTTCTATTGCCGCTATAATAAAAAATACTAAACATAGAATAAAATAAATATTTCAGAGGGCTCTCATACAACAAACATGTATTATTGCCATTTTTAAAGATGGTACGGAACCTTTTGTGTGAGTCTGATCTCACTTGTTTATTAATAAGGACATTGAACCGCAAAAAACAAGGTATCAACGGTACAAGGGAATTATTTCTTAAGTTAGGAATAATTACAAGAACAAATATTAATTATTCTTGAAATAAATGTAGCCTTCTTGAAATGAAAAATTCAACTAATAATAATATTTCTACGTCTACAATTCGCTGTATTGTCACTCCAATGTTCAGGAGTCTTGAAAAGGAATGAATAATGCTTTTTTAAAATTACGAAGCGGAACGTACGAGATAGTTTGAGATCTTTCTTAAAGAAATACCTAATATTAATTATGATCTGTGAAGTTGTTTTTAAGAACCTATACCTTTATAACCTATTATTTTTAAGATCGTGCTACGCTCTGTATTTATTGAGTGATGATTTTTTATGAGTAGAATTATTTTGTTCGTTGTGCTTGGGCTCTAAGTATAGTTTTGTAATTTATGGTGACAAGGAGTAACAAACAGATTGGGGATCTAAAATGACACTTTAGCAGAATTATAATAGGATAATAATATTAATTACTTACGTTAAAATTCTTAAAATGGGCACAGACGCAGTTATCATTGAGAATTTTATTGTCACTTTGTGACCATTTTACGAATGGTGACGTTACTTATACCTACTATTATGACTCTGTTTAAATGGCCATTTTGAACCCCTTGACTTATACCAATAGAATAAAACCTGTATTAATGAATAGCTGTTATCAATACAACAAGGATAGCCTGAGACAAATCTTCTCAAAACGTCAAAGCCTTTTATTTAAGCGTTTTATATTCGGTCTTACGCCATCAGGGATCTCTTTTTAGACATAAACCTGGGTCTAAATATCGATTGAGGCAAATGTGAGAGAGTAGGTATTAAGCAATACATAAAATAGCAGGAAAATTGATACGTTTTGGAACACTTACTGTTGTTGTTACATATAGACAAGAAACGAACATGAAATGCTGCCACCAGTATTTTGTTCAAAATTAATTATGCTCGAGGCCAAAACGGAGAGCAGCCTGTGGCTAAATAATAGTTGAAACTTGGTTTAATCTTAAGATTAAGCCGAGATTTTTTTTACGTCGTGATACGTGCCTTTGATAAAATTATCTATTAGGTATGTATATCGGCGGCGGCGATCGTTCGCGTCCGGCCCTAGTTTAATCTACGGTCCAGAGCGAGAGGGAATGGGAAGCAGTCACTTCCTACAGTTATGTTAGCGAAGGAGAACCTCATACCAACACAGCCGCCACGGGAGACCGGGAGACGCTCCGGGCGTCAGGCGCCGCGAGACGACTCCCGGCCACCGTAGATGAATGAACGATGAATGGATTGTGTAAGGTGAGAAATGGGTAGCTCACCGTCCTTCCGTCCAGTGTCGACGGCGCGTTAGTGATCCACGCGCGCTTCAAAGAGATTTCAGCAGAGCAAAGGGGCCTGCCAGGACCACCGCTGCCGGGGTTGCGGGTTATTCGAAAGACATACCGCGGCCTCGGGATATAAATGGCAATAGAAAGAACATGGGTTGGTTTTAGTCAGTATAAGTCTAACACACCCTCCACTCCGCCCAGAGCGGGGAAAGTTATTTAATCATTAAATAACTTTCCCATCCGCAAAAAAAAGGTATGTATATTTTATTTATACAGAGAGGAAGAAAGCCTTTTAATCTGCAAGCGTAGTAACTCTCAGTAAAATATGTTGTTACAAAGAAAATAAAAAGGTAGGGTAATAACCTTCAATATTCTTCATAGTCTATAGTCGACAATATAGTTATACAGAAAAAAATGTACCAGGTCCGTGGACACCATTTACCTAGCTATCAGATTCAAAGTATTATACTTTAAATTGTTTCCTTCCGAACTCCCCCGTAACTTAGCATTCGTGGCTCTCAACTTACAAACTATCATAAACTTGAGAACTTGATATATAAGTACAATAGTTATAGCCTCTTCAACTACTATCCGATGACCCTCAGTTTAAAATGCATTTAATGGTTAGATACAATAATGTAAATTTTATATTGAAAGTGTACATATGAAGTTATTTTTTATTTGACTTTGTAGATTCTTAGACGCTTGTTAACTTTTGTTCACGTATTATTTTATTTTACGTTTTATAATATTAGTAGGATAGGATAGGACTAGTGGGATTTTTGAGACAAAATATAATATGGTGTGATGATTATAATCTATTCAGTTACTTATACCGAACATATTCAGGTTCGCATGTACTAAAAATAATGTTGTATATTAAAAGAGCCTTGACCTTAATCTTGTACTGAGGGCAGAGATGTTTAGAGCCTGACCTTGTCCCATTCCACTTAGAGTTGGCGCAACTTGTTTTCTTCTTCTATTCTTCCTTGTCAGCGTCGCAGCTTCATTTACCTACTTCTTTTTCATCCCAACTAGTTCTCACACATTCCATACATATTTCCGTTTGGGCACATGCGTTACATCCCTTCTATACGTCAATACCATGAAAATATAAATGGTGGAAGTGACACCCAGGCTAAGGCGAATACCACGTGTTCAGTACAACATTCTGGATCTACCAATGAAAACAATTCGTCGGTTATTAAAAAAAGTTTCTTACAAATAGCAATACCTACACGGCCAAAATTATGAATCAGCTGATTTTTTGAGAGTTTTTTCTTTTTGAGGCACGAAACCACTATATTCTTTTCATTTTTAAAAACGTTGCCGCACACTAGGATTTTTTCCTGTATCGTAGGTGCGTTTACAAACATTTAAACTGACATACACAAACAGCCAGACCCGAAACAACTACCCGTAGGCCATACAAATATTTATTCCGTGTGGGAATCGAACCCGCGACACACAGCGCAGTAGTCGATCGCTCGGCCACTGCGCCAACCGTGTCGTCAAAATCGTCGTATTTATACTTAATATTTATAGGATCACTTCTGCCAAGACCCATTATTTCGTGAACGCGTGGAGATATCCAGTTGAAATTATATACCCAAATATGTATACCATACACTTACTTAAATCTGTAGTAAGTACTTGGCGCTAGGAAAAAATCAACCTCTTATGTTAATTTTATGTTTGTACGGAACCCTCGGTTGGACAAGTTCGAGTTGCACTTGGCCGGTTTTTTTTTAATGACCGGTGTCCTTCCTATCTTGTATACGGTATACGATAAAACCCAAACAATATACAGGGTGGAATTTTGTAATGCCATGCTTTCATTTAACTTATGAAGTTTGTTAAAGAGATTTCATCCTTATTGACCCTAACGATCGATACAAAAAAAGTGCAGGGTGCAAGTTTTACAGATTTTAGTCGGTTCGATTACCGTGTGCGGCAAGCGAATTTTTAAAAATCTTTGAATGTTGTTTTCTTTCTTTTCAAAAATAAAGGAACGTTTTCTTTGAGTAAAATTTTCTATCTAAAATATTAAGAGGGTACTTCCCCTTCAGGTGGCATTACAAAATTCTACCCTGTATAAAGGTAAGTCCATATTTCGATTTTGCCTGGTAAGATATTGATACATAAACAATAATAATATGCCATAATATAAGTAACTTATGACCCATGGTTGCATTAACTTTTATGCTTATCATTTTTTCCCGTGGCCCCACGACAAAAATCTCATTACAAAAAGGATGCGAGGTCAATAGAATAGCTGGCATTGTTTTCCTAATAAATATCATATTGTTGCCTGTTAGTATAATATTGAGTAAATAGTTCTAATATTTATTAATTGTATATTGTTATGAAAGTCTTACCAAAGGGTTTCGTATTACCCGGTACTAACTGGGTTGTGGAGGTCAGATATGCAGTAACTTAGCTCCATCTAGAATACCGGTATTCAGCGGCATCCGGTAGAACTGGAAGCCAACCCCAAGATAGTTGGGAAAAGTTCAGGCAGATCATGTTTTAATATACCATTTTACTTTTTGCGAGTTTCATTTGCTGCTTATGACTGTTATTTCTAATGCATCCAAGTACTGATTCAATAAAATACTAGTTTGGTATTTTTCATCATTATGAAGTGAAGAAATTTAATATTTTTACTTTGTATTTTCTCAACCACATAACTAACGGCAAAACCTTAGCTTCCTATCTTTTGTATCTATACTTTTATTATAATATCCTTGTATTTACCTAACACGCAACCATTTTCCTTACATCAAAAGTGATCTTCAAATCATGTATGTTAAAGCTTTTTGCATGAAATTAACTTTTATGTTTGTATGTTCCTCTGCTAAGCCTGTAAAAATATAATACTTTACAAATATGATATTCTTCATGTTTTATTTAATGCGAGAAGATAACGAACGACGGACCTGTTGGTCTAGTGGTTAGTGGCCCTGACTGCTGAGCCGGAGGTCGTGGGTTCGATTCCCACCCAGGACAAACTTTGTGTGATGAGCATGATTGTTTGTTCTGTGTCTGGGTGTGATTTATCTTTATAATATGTATTTATTTATAAATTATATAAGTATGTATATCAGTTGTCTGGTTACCATAACACAAGCTCTGCTTAGCTTGGGATCAGATAGCCGTGTGTGAGTTGTCCCCATGTCATCAAATAACTTGGGAGAGTGTTATGCTTTTACTGACAAAAAGCCACCCATGTTCCTTCTTTTGCCCTTTGGGTTTTAGTCATTACAAGTCTGACACTCCTTTCAACTTAACTCAGAGCGGGAGTGATTTTTCTTCACAATAAAGGGTATGTGTTTAATCATAAGTTGATTATTTGTGTTGAAGGGGTTGCCCAAAACATTCCTCTCTCTTCCGAACCTCCAATATGCAAGATATAGGTTGGAACTAGGTACAGAAGTACTTTCGTTTGTTATGGCAACATCGACCAAAATTTTATTGGGAAGCCAAGTCAAGTGGATATTTACAAGGACGGAATGAAACAAAAAGTCTTATAGGTAGTACGTTTGTTTGCGAATTTCCAGGTATTTTTGCTAAGAGAAAGAAATAGTCACCAGTGGGATACATTGATCAAATGCCTACCTTTGAGGTGTTGTGGTATTTCTTTTTCTTTGAACAAAACATTCAATTGCTTTTTGTTGATCCTAGCTACTCCTGGCATCTGTTGCTACACACCATTTCTGTAAAGGTTTGATAACCTTGGCCGTGGACATACGGCAATTGATTTCAATTTTAACACGATAGACTTACCTAGGTCCATGCACGCCGACAAACTTATCTGCGAAAGCGGGAAGACCCAGAACTGAAATAAGTGGGACTAAGTTCAATATTGATGTAAGTATATTTTTTCTGACAAGCAGCGCCACCTCATTAAAATGGTGATTCTTTAAGCTTATCGGTTTTCTATGGCTTATGTCAATTTCCTCAATTTTTACTTTTCTATCATCGCTACGCTGAAAGAATAACTTTGTCTAGGTCCTTGTGACGTCTTCACACACACCCGGTACCTGAATGGAAAATTGATGAAATCTAAATATAAAACTGACCTATTGGAAATTAGTGCTTTTGATTTGATTTGAATCTAAAACTAGTCAAACTCTACTTCAGCATGTTTTCTAGGAAATAATTCTTTCATAGGAAAGTTAGACAAGTTCTTAACTGCATACATCGCATACCTACATAGAAATAAACTGGGACGACTCAAAAGAGTTTATTTTTCAGGAGACAAAAGAAAAGTATAATTGTTTGCATGGGAAGTTTTGAACATACATAAAATATTTGTAACAGTAAATATTATTTTAGATCATAAATGGGTTGTAAAATGTCATTGTATGGTCACGACTTTTGAGGTTATGTCAGTTAATATCTAGGAGTGTGATTTGTGTATTCTCAATTCACAAACTATAATATTTGGGTCACTTCAGTTTTTTTTTAATATTTTGGAAAATTAATGTTTTTTTTTTTTAAATCAATAAGTTATAATTAGTTTGACATTTTCCTTTATTGACTTTTATTAAAGCGAAAACAGGCTTTACGTTACAGCGTTGATTTTTTTACTTTAGAGTCCCACATACGTATGACAGGCGGCAGTGTGACGAAACTATAGCACGGCCAACGAGAAGCGATACCAAATGTAAACAAAACCCATGCTAAAACCCCATCTAAAATGGCCACCCGAATGTTGTCGAACCCGTCTTAACGTTGTCATATTTTTGCCGGGAGACATTACGACAAAGGCACAAGATTGAAAGAGCTAAATATAAGCCACAGTTGTTCTTTAGGGTACTGACCTTTCGTATCGCTTCTCGTTGGCCGTACTTATAGGTGGTTAAGGGTTAACAAATATTCCTGCCGGGATTGCGGGTTCTTCAAAAAGGGTATCACGGCCCCGGAAATCAAAGGGCACACATGTATAGGTTTTAGTCAGTACAAATCTGACACGTTCCTCTCCGCCCAGGGCGTGAGAAGTTATTCGATGATTTCCCATTCAAAATAAAAGGGTTAACGAATACACTTTACTGTTAAAAGGCAAAAAAAACGAAGCACTTTATTTTGAACTATAAAGCACTAACTCTTTAAGCGTACGGACAATATTTTAAAAGCCTGTGTAATTCTGGGATATAACGGAAGCTTTTAAAACAATCCCGATACGCTGTAGGCACTACGCTGTACGCAGTAACCGGTTACTACGCAACGCGAAAACGTGGGTATCACAGCGTCAGTATCACGGTATGGAGGTAGATAGTTAACTAAGTTATATTGAGGAGGAAAATGAAGAATATGACAACAAAAACTTAACACGCTTTTATGCGGATAGGAAATCATCAAATAACTTTCCCCGGTCTACGCGGAGGGGTAGGAGGGTGTCTAAAAAACCAGGGAGTACGGGTAAAAGAAGGAACATCGATGGTCTTGTTCCTTCTTTTGGCCCATATGTTCCGAGGTCACGGTATTTCTTTCGAACACCCGGCAAACCCGGGAATTGAACTGTTTTGAAAACATATTTCTTCCTTATAAATACAATATGGTGGACTCCCAAAGATAACGGACGATCATTGTGTTGTTCGAAAGATATGCCGTGGCCCCGGAACATAAAGGGCAATAGTAGGAACATGAGTGAGTTTTATTCAGTACAAATCTGACACTCCCCCCCCCCGCTCCGCTAAGAGTGGGGTAAGTTATTTGATGATTTCCCATCTGCAAAAAAAAACCATATACTCTGTGGTCCCTTTGTGTTGTGGAAAAAAAATCAACCTTTTAAGTCAACGCAGTTAAAAGATATGGCTGTTTATGTCGCATTTTTTTGACTATTTTTTTTTAAGGTCTGATGTATGATAAAGCTATTATAAGCCTAAAAAAACTCATATCCTATTTTCAAATCCACCTAACATCCAACAAGCCCTCTTAAGACATTGTGCCTGCGTTGATTCAGACCCTCGACCTTACGTGTCAGTCACTGCGCTAATCTCGGTTAAAGTATCAACCAATGATAGTGATTATTCTGGGCAGAGCTGGCAATGGTATTGATTGTGAAAACTATGTTTTACCTACTCCTCAGCTATAATCTTTTGATTATTTCGTTGCGCGATCCAAGACAGTTCAATTGTTTCTATTGAACTTCGTCGAGCTTCATTATCTCGATCTTTTTCTGGTCGCCATTGATGGTTCTTCTGGATGGCTTCAAGAGTTTTTTGCTTTGGAAACAGTTTGGTGGGATGGTCTCAAATTAACACAATTATATTATGTCAATTTTTGTCGTGGTCTTTGGGGAACTGGAAGATGAGGTTTTTTAGCCCTTTAGAGGCTTACATTTGGCTGCAACTCGTCTGATGTGAGGCGATGATATGGCCTTGGGTGGAGCACGAATGCTTAGCTTAGAGGAAACCGATCAACTCAAACTTTAAAGTGAACCAGGAATGATCAGAAAAAAATGTGACTAAAGCATTGCATACACCTTGGACCGCAGCGCAACTTATTAGGATAATTAAAATAAGTTGCGCCGCTTACTATTACTATTTAATATTATCAAAATTTTTGCCGCAGAGATAGTTGGGACCCTGGAGACGGACATATGAGAAAAGGCTGCAGAAATATTTTTTTTTTCGATCATCACGCGGGTTAAAGTTAGCTTTAGCCCAAAGTAACTATGCATCGCGGACGAAGTCGCGGGCGGAAGCTAGTCAACACATAAAAACGCGATACGGGCCGTCTGTAGTGGATCGGCTATCCGAAACATTTGCCGGGTTTAGTCATATTTCATGGTTCTTAAAATGCAAAAAAGCCTACCTGCTGTATAATTGCAGTTACTCAGCTTTTAAATTGTAGCTAATCAGTACTACAAAACTCTTCAACTAACAATGTAGTACTTAACAAAGTATTTTACAGTTCAAAAGTGAGACATTTAAATTGAAAACCTAATAGGAACTTAAACGTCCGCTTTGTATGCAAAATATAAAATTCATAAAGGAACGTTTGGTGTAGCAGTTAAGATAGCAATTTGTCTAAGTGGTGCTACGACCGCTACGGGCCCGCTACGATGGTTCAGAGCTACGAGATGCTACGGAGTTATGTTCACAATTTCAGATTGACATTGACATTTCAATTATTTTGTCACAACTAAAATAGATTGCTCTCTCACTTTGGAAGGAATTCACTACGGTATTCGGTTATTCGATGCCATTCTTAGAACTGTGAATGTCTAAAGTTTAGAAGTTAGTTTTATAGAAGCTCTTGGCTTAACAATAACAGCTGAATGATCTGCAGGTTAAGCAGCGCTTGCCAAGGTCGATCCGTGGATGGGTGGGGATGACTATCCATTACATGCCAACTTTGTTTACAGTCAGTTGCGCGAAAGTCTTACCAAGGAATTTCGTCTTACCTAGTACTAATTAGGTTTTGGTTGTCAGATAGGCAGTAGCTCCAACTAAAATACTGATATCCAGCTGTATCTGATTAAACTGGAAGCCGATTTGAACATAGCTGGAAAAACCCTAGGCAGATGATAGTTTAGCAGCTTAAATGTACTTACCTAAGTATTGCCAATTTATGCGAAAGAGCTCATGTTAACTTGCCAACATGACCACCGCGCAATGGGCGCTGGAGAAGGCGTGTTCTACAGTGTAGACTGCAAATCGGTAAGCATCAAATAACTTCCCCAGCTCTTGAGTGTCAGACTTGTACTGACTAAAACCCACCCATGTTCTTTATATTGCTAAGGGTCACCCTCAGGCTCGGTGAAGTGCCGACCTTTGCAGGGTGGCTGGTAACAACTGGATGTGAGTTACCGAAACAAAACAAGTGGCGTTCAATAGAAGAGGCATATGTCCAGCAGTGGAATGTAGGCTGATGATGAGAAGAAGAGACTCTTTCTCCTTTAAAAAATCATTATTAGAACCTGTATTAATTATAAAACCAGTTTCGTTATACCCACAGCAAGATCAGCGTACATACCGTTCCCTGTTGGTGCCCAGACCTCCTCTAGGGAGTGGTTCACTGCTCCAAAGAGGGTTGATAATTATCCATGAAATTAGATTATCGCGGGCGAAACCACGAGAAAGAGCTAGTAGGTACATAATCAATAGCTGCTTAAGTAGCCAATAACTAACGGATAAAGTTTAAATTAGTGCGTAATAAATTCAGATGTAAAAGTTGGATTTTATGACCGTAACTTAGGTTATTATGCTACCAAGCCTTTTGGGAAATGTGATTAACCAAACGAGGCCACAGCGAAAACTTTAGATTTTTTTAATTCATTTAATTAGGCACTTTATTATTTTAATCAGTTTTTCAGCGAAACATAAATTAAACAAACGGTTGTTTCTAATTTTTAACTAACCTAACCAAAGGTATTGTATGAACAATATTGGTTGCGTGTTGTTAGTTGATTTAGATCTTAATTAGAAGGCACCTTCCTGGATAATTATAATAAATACCTACTTTTGTGACCTTCAATGATTAAAAACATTTGCATTAAACATTTTTTTTCAAAATACCGGTCAAGGTTTCATTACGAGTCGATAGATCTAACTGTTAATATTTAACAATATAAAAAACTTATAACTCACCTTTAGCATAAACCATACAAAAAAACAACACCGGTACAATCAAATATACCACTCTCATTTTTAAAACTCAAAAAGTACACTGCAACACAAAAAACTTATCTACGAACTTTTACACTTCCAGTATACTTTTCAGACGGGCGACGTAAACTTTCGTTCGGAGCACTTGCCTGTACAGTCAACGAGAGCGAGCGTCGAGTTCGTAACCGACACTGGTTCTAGCTGTCCCGAAATTCCAGGCAGCCGAGCGTTTCTGCAAGCATCGCGCACGCGTCAGAGTAAGGTATGAACAGTCAGAAGAACAGAAGGTCAATTCTGTATCAATGAGCAAAAATACACGCACACAGACACAGGTAAGTCACAGCAAGCACGCGGTCTGTATTTTGTGTATGTTGATTGTAAGTACGCGTATATGTGTGTAAGCCCTGTTTTCGCTATCTAGCCTTCTGTGCTTATCTATTCTGTGACATAATCTAGTATCAGTGTCTATGCTCGTTTGTACCTCCAGGAATGATTGAAGTCGCACAACGATTTGTGTGCGTAAAAGCTTTCAGTGAAACGATAGTTTTATTAGTTCTTTTGGTATTGGTCTAGTTTTGTGCTGGATTATTTTCTCTCCTTTGTGTTCAAAACAAATAAATGATTTTGCATTGGTTCCTCTTACTACTCGAAATGGATATCGTGAATTTTCAAACGTTGAGTTGTTGTGTCGTTTTTCATAAGGTTTTTTCTGAAGTTTTTAACCAAACTTTATAAATGTTTTTTGCCTATATATTTTTACTAGCTGTGCCTAGCGATTTCACCCGCTACTCAGGTTTCCTTCTCACTTAGGAAAAGATATTTAGAGAGGTTTGAAAAGATAGATACCTAGAAGCCGATTCTCAAACTCACTGATAATGCATAAAAAAAATCATAAGAGTCGGTCGAGCCGTTTCGGAGGAGTATGGGAACGAACTTTGTGACACGAAAATATTATACTTACACTAGCTTTCGCCCGCGTTAATTCGGGATAAAACAGTTTCCCTTTCCTGATTTGCAGATACCTGCCACCTGTAGTTTTTGCACTAGCGCCTTATTTATTGTAATAGCAATGCTAAGTTTTCCCTATTTTTCCCTCTTTCTCTCTCATGTTTCACACAAAAAATAGCCTATGTCCTTCTCCAGGGTCACAACTATCTCTGTTCCAAAATTCATTACAATCGGTTTAGCCATTTAAGCGTCTAATAACAACAACGTCTAAGCACACATCTGTATAACCCTTCGGGGATTACAGGTGTGATGTTATGTTTTGTTATGTGTGTGATAACGCAATATACGATGTGTCCGGTCGTGGACTAGCGACATAATTACATAGAATATTGCTCATCAACCGCTTATTTTTCGAGATTCCGTAGCTGCTCCTGAAAACTTTCTGATGGAAAAGCCTCATAGGTAACCTAACACTTTTTCCGACTCAAACGCAGGACCTCAAGATCAGCTGCCGCTTTTCCGAACACTAGACCACCGACGTACCTAATCTATTCAAGTCCAGTGGAGTATTATGTAAGTAGTTATTTCACACATTAATGTTTGACATTTTAGGCAAAATATATTCTGTAAATTTACTTTAATATTGGCTTAAGCTAATACAAACAATCTATATATTCTATAATTGAATGGGTATGTTTCTTACTTGGCAACAGAGTTATTTTGATAAAAACTTGATATTAGGCTGGTAGCTATATCTCAAGTAGAAATTACCTTATTAAAATAATGAAGGTAACAACCCAATTAACGAGAAGATAACTGTTGTTTTAATTTTAATGAAATATGTATTTTTAATATAGATATTATATATCTTTTCGGTAAATATACAACCGACAAGATAGTCTGGTAGAACTTTGTAGTAGGTATGTAGGTACGACATAAATACGATCACATATATTGAAGCCACATCTTACAGAGAGTGACGGTAAATATGTGCGAGCCATTTATCAATCAAATCTTTTTAAGTATCACTAAATATTATTCTGAATCGGTTGAAACCTTGGGAACTACAATCTTACTTCCATCTGGAAGAGAGCAGCGATTTTGTCTTGACTCCAGTCGACTATAATAATTTGACTGCCTGGTCGTCTACTGGTCAATATTGAGCATGAAGTCGTCACAGGTAGCCTAGCGCAGTGTTAATGAGTTTGACCATTACGAATTCCTCAGTAACAACCACGGAGTCTGAATTTGCGGCCGGTTGAGGGCAATAGGTGCGCCGAAGAAGTAGAAGTGTGTTAAATTTGATGAAGAAGAAGAAGCGTGGGTGTACTATTAGGTAAACCTCAGCGGGTATTAGGTACATGCGTGATATTGTATCCTATCGACTAGAACCACATTATTCCTATTAAGTCCCCTCTTTGAGGAGTGGCTGGAGGGTCGGCACTACATCCTCACCTACCGCCTAACGCAGGTTATCACCGAACACAAAAGTTTTGGGCGGTTCCTGCAAATAATCGGGCAGGAGGAAACGTCTGGGTATCACCACTCTGACGATCCCCGAAGGACACGGTGTAGTACACTTTGTACGTCCGCTCCACTCTGGCGGAGCAATAGGTAGCTCAACGTCCCTCTGTCTAGAGACAACAGGCCGTGTCGACGGCGCGTTCGTGTTCCATGCGCGTCTCCTAGAGATGTCAGCTATTTAGAGGGGCCTTGCAGAGTCATTGCCTGCCGCTGCTGCAGGTAATTGGAAAGAGGTACCGCGGCCCCTGAACACAAACGGCAAAAGAAGAAACATGGATGGGTTTTAGTCACCAAAAGTCTAGATTTACCCCGCACCGCTCAGAATGGCGGAAGGCGGAAGATAATCGATGATTTCCCATCCAAAAAAACAGGACCGAACCTAGTTCTATACTGACTCTCAGTCTAGCTACATACTAAATCTTGCAGCTGAACAACCTACTTCTTGTATCAAATTTCATCCAGGTCAACGTCGACAATTGACTCCTTATAAAGGTGGGTTTGAATTATTTAATGCAGTTTAAGTTCGTCGACGCTCTGGGATTACTGAGCCCAAGCTCTACTAAATTGAAATTTTATCCTTACAAAGATTCCTTGGTTGAAAAGAATTTTGTATTATTACCAAGTACATACACTCGGTACTTAATTGAATACAATAGTGGTTTACATACCATAACAGCAGGCGTATAATCTCCAAAGAGTTAGGGTTTTTTTTGCGGATGGGAAATCATGAAATAACTTCCCCCACTCTGGGCGGAGCGGGAGTGAGTGTCAGACTTCTACTGACTAAAACCCTCCCATGTTCCTTTTTTTGCCGTTTATGTTCCGGGACCGCGGTATCTGTATCGAACAACCCGCAACCCCGGAAGAGTTACTGTGGGGTATACATACCTACCAACTAAATTATTCCCACTTTTCACCGCGCACCTAATAAGGGTAGTCAACTGAGCACAACAGGATTGTTAATGAGAATCCTGATTAAAAAATTTCAACAACATTTTTAGAATCGATCCCAAGACAATTGCCCGCCATTCGATTTCTAACCTAGCTTTCGGAGTAGGTTCTGTTATGACGCGCTTCTGAAAAATTAAACTAACAAAGGAATAAATAATCCCTTACTGCCTCTATACGAGTTGTGCGTCTGGCAAAAGGTGGGAGTATATAAGCACGTCCACAAACGAACTTATTTGCGTTCGGTTAAGCAGTATAACAACTCAAGAGAGTGGAACTGCGACTGGCCAAAAAAAAAAGAACTTATTTGTGCCGCAAACACGCCGATATAAAGAACATCATTTAAAAAAAAATACAAATAAACGGAAGTCAAAGCAGAAATAAGACTTGTATTGTAAGATTTGTACTTGAACGAAGACATGTTCACTTTGCGACATACCTACATCCAACGGTTTTCTATTTTAGACATAACTAGCTGTTCCTCGCGGTTTCACCCAAGCTGCTTAGTACCTGTTAGTCGTAGCGTGATGTTATATAGCCTATAGCCTTCTTCAAGAAATGGACTATCCAACACTAAAAGAATTTTTCAATTCGAACCAGTACTTCCTGAGATTAGCGCGTTCAAACAAACAAACAAACAAACTCTTCAGCTTTATAATATTAGTATAGATTTAGATATAAGCCCGACGAAGAGTTAATAATTCTAGCTTATTACAGTCCCACTGCTTGTAAAATACCTCTTCTCAAACAGAGGGCACGATGATTGATTAATCAAACGTTTGATAGATTTAATTCATGTTTACCTAAGTAATGGCATAATCTAAATTCTCCAAGCCTAATACTAAGTGAATAATTAATTTTAAAAGTTGGGTATAGCCTACTTATCCGGTAACTTATGCTTGTAAAGTCGAATTAGACCACTTGCTAATTAATTAGCAATTCAGTAAAGTAAAAGGTTAAGTAGGTACTTAGTTAATTCCGTTGTAATTGATAGCTTTTAGCAGATATACAGGAGGCTATTTTTTTATCGCGACCTACCTACTTAGTATCTGTAGTATATGCGCTAAATTAGTATAATAAAAACACATAAAATACTTTGATAATTAATTTTGTATTATATTTTAAAGATCACACGTCTCACACTTCCTACGCTATTCCCTAGTCTTCACTTTTCTAAATCTTTATTTAAATCGACCTGAGTATTGGAACATCATAGCCAACCAGCCAGCATTCGGTTTTGCATAAAACTTTTTACAGTAGCTACCTATACCTCTCCATGAAACTCGTGGATAAATAAGACCAGCCGCTAGAGTAGGTAGGTACTTCTTCAAATTAAGCCTTACTTGCATAGGTGTGATGGGTTACCGCCAACATTCCTACCGAGTTAAATTGAACTCACTTCACGTTGTGATTCGAGCCGAAATTTTACAAACATATTAGATTGGATGACAACGAACGGTGAGCTAAGTGCAGCCTCAGAATGGCAATATGGCGGACTAGTTTTTCTACATTCCCATCATAATAAGTATTTACCTACTAAAGCATTTTTCTATCTCGTGTGGATTGAGGGACAACCGTTTAGCCATCATATAGGGATTGTTTACCTTACATGTTTTGTTATCTTTTCAGTAAATATCTTTACCAATACCTACTTACTTTACTAAACTTTTGTTATCACAATACCTTAATATTCAAATACTTCCAGAGCTCTGACTGATGGCCTGTGATGCTGTAGCTTTAGTAGATTAGCTTACAAATTCCCAGATTGGTTCTACGATTGTTTTAAGTCTACTACTAAATCCTAAGATTATATTTTGTGAAATAGCAGCGTGGTCTCTCTGAGAAGAATACGAGATAGCGTGTCTAAATCGCTAGCAAAATCTCATATTTAAAGCATACTAGCTTTCGCACGCGTTAAATTCAGGATAAGACAGTTCCCCTTTCCTGATTTCCAGGTACCTACCTGCCACCTGTAGGTGCTAAGTTTTCTCTTTTTTTCACTCTTTCTCCATCATTTTTCGCTCTTTTTTAAAATAAAAATAGCCTGTCAGTCTCCATGGTCCCAACTATCTCTGTACCAAAATTGATCAATATCGGTAACAAACAAACTCACTTTCGGTTTTATAATATTAATAAGGACTAGCTAGCCTGCGCGGCGTCATGTACTTACTAATAATGTAGCTTCCTATTAGTGAAAAAAAAACTGGCCAGTAGTTTTGGAGCCTATTCGATACAAACAAACAAAAATGCTTTTCTCTTAAATATGTAGATTACAACTAGATTTCTGTATGTATGTAGATTACAACTAGATTTCTTAGCCCTTCCTTTTCGTTTAGTAAAGCGGAGCGGAAGGGAGTGTCAGACTTGTAGGTACTGACTAAAATCCCTCCATTTTTGCTTTTTGTGTTCCGGCGCTACAGTATTTCTTTCCAGCAACAACAAATCGCAACCCGGACAGGCAGTGACCCTGAGGAGCCCCTTTCATTTGCTGACATCACATTGAGTCGCGCGTGGAATAGGTACAAACGCACCATCGACACGGACACGGACAAACACGGACTTCATCCCTAGATCTAAGTACATCTATTTCTGTCTTCGTTCCCCATATCAGACGAGATGACAAAAAAACAGCTCCGCAGTTGCATTTCATCACGTTTTTTGCTGAACTATTACGAAAATAAAATAATAATAGTTTATATACCTACTTACTTACATACAGATAGGTATTACCTAAGTCTTATCCAATTAAGGAAGTAGATGGCTATACCTACTTACACACCTATTCCTGAGAAATCATGTGCGTCAGAATGGCTGGTTGCCTGTGGCTGTGGTCTATGAGAGTTGATTAGAAAATTGCTACATAATTGCTTATATTTGCTACATTTAGTAAATAATTGCTACATACTATATATATTTAGAAATAACGTATTTTTTATGTACAGCCATCCTGACGTTTGGTTGGCTGGTCGCCTCGTTGTTTAAAGCCAAGCATGCAGAGTTTCCCGAAATGTATTGCGTCAATAATTGCTACAAATTTGCTTCATTTATCTTATTTAGTTGTATCTTCAAACATGTGTTGAATAAAGGATGTAGCAATTATTTTAATTATCCCAAGGAAAAGTGCCTGATAAAACAATAAAGGCAAATAGTTGCAGTGTGTCTTCAGTCAACGGTATTGCTACTTTAGGAGGCTATTATTGGTACTTTATGTTATGGGTAGGAAGCGGAAGTGGTGGCAAGTGGAAGCACATTAAAAGGATATCGTAAATAAAAACGTCGGGTCGTTCATAAGATTCATTTTAATAATATTACAATTTACTTAAAAATTATTCAACTATTAATTTAATTGATTTCCATATTATTTTTTCGCATATATTATACAATGTGGTATTAGCTTCTTTTTACTCTTCGTAACTTTTTTCGATTGGTCATCGTAACATTTCCATTCTGAATTTCGTCTGCAATGAGCTTTGCAGTGACCAATTAGTGTTTCACATACTGGGGGCTCGAATCCTATTATAGACAGTAAATCAAACTCTGATCCTTGTAAAAAAGAGATGTTGGTGTATCATCTATTGAAATTAATTGATTGGAATGAAATTCAAATGCAATAAGATCTCGTAAAGATACACTAAATGATTTAACACCTTTACATTTACTACCTTGCATTCTGTAAGTTCTTGAGATTTAATTAAAGTATTTGCGGCTTCTTGTAAATCATTAATTTGAATCGCATTACTTACGCTGTTGCCAGAGCCTAAACGGTTAAACCGATTCAACATAACTAAGTATTTGCCTTTATTGTTTTATCAGGCACTTTTCCTTGGGATAATTAAAATAATTGCTACATCCTATAATTAACATATGTTTGAAGATACAACTAAATTAGATAAATGAAGCAAATATGTAGCAATTATTGACGCAATACATTTCGGGAAACTCTGCATGCTTGGCTTTAAACTAGGAGGCGACCAGCCAACCAAACGTCAGGATGGCTGTACAAAAAAAAAATGTTATTTCTAAATATATATAGTATGTAGCAATTATTTATTAAATGTAGCAAATATAAGCAATTATGTAGCAATTTTCTAATCAACTCTCATAGACCAAAGCCCCAGGCAACCAGCCATTCTGACACACATGAGAAATCTGCTTCTATTTTAATTAGTTCCCAGTCAAGTTTGATAGGATCTTAATGTAATAAGAATCGTGTTCTCATTTACGAAATAGTAGATTGCTTACCAGGTTCATATTATTAGGTAGGTACTTGTCTAGCTACCTACGTAAGATCTTATTAGTATCTAATATTACATCGGTTGGTCCCTAGGGTTAAAACTTTTTTTTGTTTTACCTTCCACATAATGATTAAGTAGTTAGTTTTTAACTGACTTGAAAAAAGGGAGTTGTCAACAGTCTTTTTTTTGTATATTTGTTACGCTATTTCTCCGTCAGTTGTGGGCAGATTTTCATAATAATTGTTAAAATCGAAACGGTATCTTCTATAATAGGTACATAGTTTTTAATCGAATGTATATGGACGATATGCTAATATATCTTAGTAGCAATGAAAAATGAATACTAGATAAGAATTTCTGTGATTGAGATACAACCATACCACAAATAAAAAGACTGAAATGAAAAATATTTTTGCCAAAAATAGTCGGTGGCATAGTGTGCGTTCGCGCAGCGGAATGTTGTTGAATTTAAAGATTTTAATTATGCAGATATTTAGTGTATGACGTCGTGTAATTGTGTATGGTAAAAAAAAATTGTGCATGCAGCCATTGTGGAGAAATTCACCAAAAACTGATTCTGGTTGTATAATTACGATTTGCCAGCTTTTTCTATCAACACCTTAATTAATGCGTAAATATAATTAAATAGATGGATTTACAGTCCTCGTCTCTGCGTTGACAGTTAGGCAATATAATGTTCACTTAGTGTTAAAGTGGGAATGAGATACACGAAGCCCGCGGGCTGACCTCCTACTTCAGAAAACTTAAGTAACCATTTGCATGCCTCGTACAATCCATTATAAAGTTTAGTGCATTATGAGAAAATTATAGTATGACGTAGGTACTGTAAGCGTGTGGAAGATGTAGAAGGTCCGTGTTTGTATTTAATTAAAATAAAGCGCAAATAATCGTTTAAGAATTATAATGTTTTAAATCATCCAATTTACAACTCACCCATCAGAGAGAAAAACCTATTCTGACTTTAAAAACGACATGAGTATTCGAACGCTATGTTCTATCAGCCAGCATTGCTTAGGTTAAATAAAACCTCTTACATGAGCTACGCCCACCCTTATGAATAAAAGGATCAACGTAGATCTTAAGTGAAACTTAACTTTTATTCATTAAGTTCGAATACTCAAGGACTTACCTATCCCTAGGCCAGAACTCCTACCTATGGGGGAATATAAAATAGGCACGCCTCTGGAGAGGTAATTTCAATACAATGACCGGTATAAAATAATGTGTCACTCCATTTAAAGTTATAATAGTTTAACATTAACTTGTGCTAACGTGCACTTAATAAATCTTTAATCAAAGTATTGAAATTTTGTCGCAGCAAAACCCCGAAAGGCAACGATACGTACCCCTAAACAAATATATGATAAGCTCATATATACCCAGATGGGGTTGAAAAATAAAATTAAACTGTACATCATAATCTTTAACTCCATCGGACGCGATTGAGTCTCAAGGAAGAAAAGAGGATAAGGTCCAATTTACCTACATCTCTTTCCATTTCAGGTTATTCATTGCATTCAATAAAAAAATAAATATTAGCAGTCCATATTGACTGAACTGTCGGGCTTCAATCATCAGCTTTACCAATTGTGTCAACTCAACACACTTTACCAAGGCTATGCCTCTTAATTGTAAAGTTGGTTTCACTGAAGATTGAGTGTTGTTCCTCCCTTCCAGAAAGGACGACAGTTTATAAAAACTTGTACTATACTTAATTATGCAATCATAACATCTGAAATGAATTGAGGCTACTTAATGCCTACTCTAGACGTTTGAGACTCGAAGCCGTATGGGATGCCCATCATGCATCTCCGGTCGCATCCGACAGCGTTTACAGTATATGAAAAATAAACGTTATGTTTTAATATTTACACCTTAATTATCCAAACTAAAATAATGTATCTATATGATATAATTATTTCCACATATCGGATATATATATGTGTATCTCTTCATCAATTAAGAAATAAATAAATGTCTAATGAATGAATAATCAAATAAATAAAATTAACAATAAAAAAATGTAAACAAAGCAATGACAAGATCAAAAATGACAATGTCAATTACGAAATTTTTAGACGAAAATATTTCCAAAGACTTTTCTTGGAAATACAAAAATCATATGAAACCTCCTTGTATCTTCTCCAATTGGTCAATAAAATCTTCTTAGAAAAATTATGAATTTTTTGATTAAAAGCTGTTTTATTTAATCTCAAGAGAACATATGGAATGCTAGTATAGCATCCCGGCTTGGTTTGTCTATAATTTGAGACTGAACTCTTCGTTGACGTCTTTTTAAGACTTAGTTTAAAATGCTTGTTTCTAGGGATACGTCGAAACTTATAAGGCCTTTTAACAGTTATTTTTTTTCGAACTGAATGATTCTTCAAAATTTTGACCATTGTTGTAGTCTTTAAATATGTGTTTTGTTCAGTCATTATCTTTATTTTATTGTCTACATCATCGCCTAAAAGACACGAGGAACGTAAGTCTAGAACAAGATCTTTGTCATCGTCCCCCGACTTTGAAATGATAATATCGTCTGGTACCGAGAATACATTCTTATTTTCCTTTACTTCGGCCGACAATGTAAATTTTTCATTCTCCTCACTTTTAGAAAATTGAATGTCAATAATATGATCATCAACGATGTTTTTTTTATTGTTTAAACCTTCGTCTTGATCAATCTTTGGCATAAACACAATATCGCACTGTTCTGGGATAAAATTAGAAGTAATAACAGGATTGATCTGACCCGATTTATGAGCTTCTGTATCATGATCCTTCGTGAATACTTCCATCGGCTCTTCCTCATCACTGTTGGTGTTGCACTCTGGGCAGCAACCTTGGTCACCAGCATCATCATCATCATTAATAAGAGCACTGCTCTCTAGGCAGCTGGGTTCATCAAAAATGTGGTCATCTAGGCTTGAGCTAGAATTTATAAAAGTATTATCTTCTGTCTTTGACACATTTTCATATTCATATTCCTTTGGTTCCTGTAAAATCTCTCCTACTTGAACAATACTCAAAATCTTTCTTTTAGGGTGGCACTTACACCCAAACTCTGTTCTTAGCTCGTCACATATTGACGAAAAACTCATACCTTCGCGGTATGTGTAATTAAAAAAATAACGGGCTGCACCCTGCAAAAATCCTCCTAATATGAGCGCATAATCGCTCTCTCGCCATTCGTTTTCGGCGGCAATCAGTCTAAAACTGATTATAAACTTCTCGAGGCACTCACTATTTGATGTGCCTGAGAAAAAGCACATATTTAGATCCATTTCGCTCTGTTTATAAAAAAAACCATCAATAAAAACCACTTAGCTTTTTATCAGGCGACGTCGCTGCGCCTGTATTCTCATTCATGCCATATACTTCTTGGCACAACTATACATTTATTTGTAACTCTGCTTGGCTTACGAGAGGTACATTTTATTCCTCTATTTGGGGGCTAAAAGAAAAAATCTTCGCACAATATTTTTAGCTTTGTGCACGCGTAAAATATTTTTAAAATCTTTGGCGGTTTGCGCCTCCACCAAATGTAAGCGTGTGGAAGATGTAGAAGGTCCGTGTTTGTATTTAATTAAAATAAAGCGCAAATAATCGTTTAAGAATTATAATGTTTTAAATCATCCAATTTACAACTCACCCATCAGAGAGAAAAACCTATTCTGACTTTAAAAACGACATGAGTATTCGAACGCTATGTTCTATCAGCCAGCATTGCTTAGGTTAAATAAAACCTCTTACAGTACCTACCTACCTACTTACGTAAGCTAGGCGTTGAAAGAGGAAGCAACTTAATGGCCTCTGTCTCATAAAAATAATGCATTTGGCTGCCTTCCTAACAGGGATATAGCGCAATCGGTCAATGTGATCGTACGGCTTGGCAACGAAACTATGCAATTATGAAGAAAAAAAATGTACAAGACTATCCCTGGCCTATTTTTTTTAGTATTTCGGACTTATTACAAGTTATGTCTTGTCGTGTGTAGTAGCAAAAAATCTAAGTATCTTCCATAATACAGATGATTAAAAATAATTGATGGCATCTTATGCTTTAGGAATTTTCTACCTACCGCCATTCTTTCGCATCAGGTGATTCTTGGTACCTCATTACGATGCGACGTCAGCGCATTTTTTTCTTTAAACCTAACCGACGTAGATATAGGGATCGAAAAATAGCAAAGCACTCGCAACTAGAAACATAGTTGTCGTCAGAAACACCACCAGGATCCCTGGTTGAAGGCAGGAATCTGGCGACCAGCTTCGATGATTATTTTTTTAAAACGTTGCCCCACACTAGGAATTTCTCTTGTATCGTGGGTGCGTTTACAAACATATAAACTCACATACACAAACAGCCAGACCCGAAACAACTATCTGTAGGCTTGAAATATTTGTTCCGTGCGGGAATCAAACCCGCGACACGCAGCGCAGCAGTCGATAGCTCAGCCACTGCGCCAACCGTGTCGTCGATTAAGCTGGTAGTTGGTCTCTACTCCTCCAAAGTAGACTTCCGTAGCGATGTATTTCTTACCACCGTACTAGAGATGATATTGGTGAGATATTTAGTGAAAATGACTCCTCAGCGTCTCTCGAGCAGATTTCACCCTTGATAAACTTGGTCACCATGAAAAAATTAGGAAGGTAGGTAAACATGGAATCCTGAAAGACAATTTGATATTTTTGTTTTCTTTGACCTTTGTTTAGTCATTTACCTATAGATCACGTGCTTTTATTGAGAACTGAATCCTACGATACGTAGGACAAGTCGAGGCTCATCAAACATGAGAATAACAAAGAACTCAGGAAGATGTTTCAAATAATAAAGACGTTAAAACAAAGTGCGTTTATTATTCATTTTAGCAAAAATTTGGTGAGAACCCATAAACCACAAACCTATGTTATCTGACATCACACGTGATTATTATGTATCTACATACACTACACTACCTATACTTACCTACTCTTACGTACTTAGTCTCTAAGATTTCCACAAACATATTCTACGGCAAAATAAGTAACAGATACAAACCACCCTATTATCAGTAAAGCAAAAGAGCCCGAAAAATGATTCATACGTAGTGGTTCCCGTTGTTGACTTCGCACTCGCTGGAACAGTTTTTTATCCTGATCCAAATATTTGTAATGGATCCTTTGTATGAAACCTGCTTCTAAAGCAGTTCTCAAAACGGTGTTTAGCGGCCCTGTTAAAGGAGAAAACTTCTTGTAGTACACCACTGTGGGGCTGTTTACTATCTTCTCCGGAATTATTTGCAACTGCTTTTTACCGTTATATCTCATGACATGATGTTTTATTGTTTCTTTGTTGGCTGCCACAACAAAATCTGTTGTTTCATCCATTATGTTATCCAGGGTTTCATAAAGCCGGTTCTCATCTATAACTTTCCAATGATCATAAATAAAACGATCGTTAGTGTAATACTCCTTCAGAGATGCGAAGCCACCATATGGATATCCATTTTTAAGAACATCTTCAAAACTTTTGAGGTTATCAAGATAAGCCGGTTCTTTCAAAGAATTAATGAGAGCGGCTTGGTAAGCGCTCCTCATGACAAAACAAAACCATATCCAAGTGTAAATTGTTATCAGAAAACTTTTTCTTTCAGGTTCTCTGAGTATTGGCATACCAAGGAATAAAACCCATGAGAAAAATAAAAAACTATACTTTGGTGGCTCAATTTGAAATTTTCTTATAACTTGACGCCAAGTATTTGTTGTGCAAATTGTATTTATAAAAACGATCACAATGAATAACAATAATAATATGACCCGCATGTAAATATTCAAAGGACTTAAAAGTTTTTCCCATGAGGCCTTTTGTGTTGGCAATCTGGTGGCCCACACAATATCCATTGAATAATATGTGAAAGAAATAGTAAAATTACCATATTTATTGCTTGTTAGTGGTAATGAACACACGGAAGAGTGTCTGCGGCCATTGTAAATGTCACCCAATGATCCAGTCCAGTTGTTATTTGCGAAGTGACCAGCATCGCCGCCATCCACGGGTGTCTTCAACACTAGGCTAGCGTTTAACATATCTGCAGCGAGTTTCATGATGTCTCCATCTATTCCCGATGGACTCTTAGTACCATTATGCAAATACATAAACGGTGGTTGCTCTACAGTTGACATTTCAAGTTGACATTTTTGGAAGTTCAGTAACTTTTCTGGGTAAAGATCTTTAAAACAATCCTCATTTTTGCAGCCCGTGGATAAATTAAGCAGATATGGTACATTATTCTTGCACTTCCCATGATAAATAAAGTCATAAACGTAAGCTAAGGACTTGTTAGTTTTGTGTGAAGTTTTCAGCAGCACCACGTTCAAAATGAAAAGAGATTCAAGTGTTTGAAAAATTTTCTGTTCATCGCAATCTTGCTCGAAGAACGCACAAATAATTATAAATTTTCCATTGCTATCATATTTAGATCTGACAGTCCATCGGAGAGTGCTTGATATTTCTGATGAATCTTCGCCGAATATGACCATCTGCGGCACAGCAGATCGGCGTGCAGGGAGGAACCTGCCCAGTTTCACAATGACGGATTGCTGATAGTGCATCAGAAATGTGTTTAGGCCTATAGCTTGCAAGGTATTAAACATTACGACTGTGAGAAAACGCCATTCAAAGTTGTAGTACGCTACCTTAGCTGCCAGTAAACCCAATTCCGATGCTGGGTCATCGTATATAAAATGCTCTATGGTATGATTATGTGCTCCTTTCTCACTAACAATCATTTTCGGTCGTGATGGATACGAATTCCGTCTTACTTATGATACGAACAATCATAAATTGAAACTGCAAGCTTGTGTTATTTACAACATTATATTAAATACGCTGATGGCCGATTTACATGTTATGGGGGTATATGGGTATGCATCTACTATGTCATTAGTACTTTAATCCACGTAATGCATTGTCGATTCTATAAAAGATATGATCGGATTACCTACATTTTAACATCTACCAATACAATGATTGATTTCACACATAAAGCTAATAATTAAAGCGATTTATGTTGCTTCTGAAGGATGACGATACATTTTTCCAAAATAAATTTCTAAGGAAAAGAAAATAGCGGAGACAATCCAGCCCAATATCAATATTACATAACAAGCTGTGAAATGCCTTATTTTAAGAGTTTCACCTTCAGTATCAATTTCCATCGTATTGAGCAAGCTAGTATATACTTTATGCAATTTATCCGGAAATCCAGCAGAGTTTAGGTGACCCAAGATTACATTGATTGATTCCGAAAGAGGAGAATACTTCTTGAAAAATATCACAGTAGGACTTGTGATAACTACTTGAGGCAGTATATGCAGACTGACTCGATTATTTTTTATAACCATCTGAGCTGTGTCCAGATTCATCGCTAGAACAAAGTTCATACCCTTTGTTAGATTCATAGCTGTCGGTAAGATCTGTGGAGTGTCTATATTGACCCAATTATTATAAACTAATGGATTGTCAATATAATAGTCCTTGAGCGCAGCGCCGCCACCGAATGGATACTTAGCATTTATAACATCTTCTATTGTTTCAAATTGGGTTTCATAAAATTTTCCCTTTAATGAACTTATCAGATAAACTTGGTATGCTGTTCTGATAAGAAAACAATACCACACCCAGATCAAAGTCATTTGTAAAAAAGAAGATCTTGAAGGTAATTTTATGATTGTTTGGCCCATGCATATCATCCAAGCATAGAAAACAATGCTCCTATAAGGTTGGTCTTCTTGAAGTCTGTTACACATGAACGTCCAAGAACTGCTTTTTACAAGAAAAGCACAGAGTACGACGAGGCAGAAGCTGACCACTAGAGCAATTCTCATATTTGTTTCGAATGGGTGCAATAATTTTAAAGCCACATTTTGAAACTCTGCAGGATGAGTGACCCATACCACTTTCGAGGAATAATAACTAGCAGATATTTGAAAATCAGAGAATCTCGTCAAAGTAATGGCTGCTGAAGTCATGGAAAAGTTAGCTAACTTTTCGTAAACGTCTGAGAGCGATCCCATCCATGTTCCGTTGGTTTGGCGCCAACCCCACCCGGTACCGCGATTTGGGGTCATCATATTGAGGCTCGCATTCATACCATGCATTAAAATTCGAAGTAAATCTCCATCAGCACCTATTGGAATTCCATTCGTTATGTTCAAGATATACGGCGTTTGTATAAATGTTGAGACAGTTATAGGGCATGAATTAAATTTTCTTAGCTTATTACTGAATACTTCACCGTACATTGTATCGGTATAATGATTCTTGCGGTCTAATTGTATTGGTTTTAAATTGTTACATATACCGTCTGCTACCGGATAATATGTGAAACCAATTGCTTCTGTTGCTTTTAGTCTGATGAAGACAATATTGACTATTTTGTAATTCCAACACAGGTCCATTATATCTTGTTCATCACATTCATTTTGCACTGATGATTCGCACACGATGATAAATTTCCCAGTATTGTCCATTTCAAATTCTATTATGGCATCGAGTAACAATTCTACATCGGCTGCGTCACCCGAAAATATGACAAACTGACGTGTTTTTTGAGTCAGTGGATTTGGTTTAAGTGAAGCTTTGTTTACCACTATATTGTAATGAAATAACCGTAAAAATACTTCAACACCATAGCAAAAGGTGGAACTAAAAAATAGCAATGTTGCGTAGCGTAAATCAAAATTTTGCATTGCAATCTTTGCAGCCATATCGCCTAAATCACTGCCGGCAGTGGCATTCGAATGTAAAATATGGCTGTACTCGTTTATCGCCATGTTAACTGTTAAATGACCGTAAACACATTCGGTTCGGCGTTTATGTGCCAACGTAATCATGGCTGGACAGTGAACATGTCACGTAATAGATTAATATTATCAATGGCCATTTATCTATTGTGTAATAATAGTTTTATAATGACATTCTACTAACAACAATGGTAAATACGCCATTGGAAATAGATTTGCGTGTGGCAGACTGAACTACACGAATATCATACAGTGAAGTTGACATAAAAGTTAGGAGTGAGAAAATAAAACAACTCGTATAGCTGAAAAAAATTATATTTTATGAGAAATTATAATTTACAATATTTCATTCAGGCATCCATCTTCAGTCGGAACTTAAGCTAAAATTCTCACAATCTCACGCAAAAGGTAAAGCAACGTTAGACTATAATATAGTTATAGCAATATTTTGTGTAGCCCAAACGTAGAAACAAATAAGTAAGAACCACACACCGGTACACGATAGTCAGTCCATTCGCAAGAAAGATACGAAGTGGCGGTACTTATAGCTCGGACGACAGAGTGCCGACCGCACGACGCTCGTCTTATATGTAACTAATTACCAATGGATCATTTCATTGTGCTTTGTTTAGTTTAGATACTACTGCAAATAAATATAAATTCAAGCTCACGCATTGAATGTCAATGTGAACCAGTAATAGCATACAATCGTATCTATTAAAGTTAATGTTACATTCGAACATATCAAAATGTAATTATGTACATAGGTACGCGGATAGGGAGACGAGCGTCGCCGGCGTCGAGTTGGTGTCGACAGCTTGGTACCGTTAGGAGGTACTCGTGTACAGTACATGACAATTATCTTACACTGATGTGCCGTGTCGTCGCACAGTAAGAACAAAACCGCGTCGGGTCCGAATCTACTTCACAATATTGCTGTACAAATGCACAAAAGAAAAGTAGTTTCTATGTACACGGCATACACAGATTGCACTTCAGTGGGTCAACATCAATAAGAAATTTCCAATATTGTGCGCTAAGTTTCACGTCACATTACTTTGAGCATCAGACAGCTGTATCTTAATTAAAGCATGGAGTTTTGCTATTGACAGTGTCACTTGTGCTAGCGGTCCATATAGAAACTTGAATAGAAGAGAAATTAAGACACAACAACAAATAATACAAATAATTATATATCTTCAAAACGAAACTTGGTTTCTTATACATTAATAAAACTAAATAATAACACGAAGCAACACTCTTAATTAAGCATGGTACAATAAAATATTCTAAAATATGGAAAACAATTATAAAATGTAGTTATATAATTTGTGCTTTACGTAAAAGTATGCCAATAGCAAAACTTGGCACTGAACTGTCAGCTCAATTCACACGCCTCATTTATACCAAATGTACAATATTTTACATACTGGTAAAAGCGTTCGTGCAAAAAACTTCGGTTTCGGTTTTTACATTCCACGTTTCGCTTTATTTATCCGAGGGTTCCTCTAGTAAAAAAAGTTTATATCAAATGCATTCAAAAATTCCTTAAACAACTAACATAGTAACTCCTATATTTTATACTGTTTATTAATGAATATTGTACACGGATAAAGTTAGGAAGAAACCAAATACACCAGACCACAGCGTACACAAAGCCTACAGTTAACATAAAACATTTTGCGTGAAGTCAATTCGTGTAGAAAAACACCATATTTAAATATAAACAGCTTAAATATTAACATATATTCAAGTAACAAAAATTCCAATGTACAAAAGTAACGAAATATTAAATACAGTAATAAAGTTATAATCTTTCAATTTAACAGAAAATAGGGTACCGATTTATAATTACGTCTAGTGAATTTAATCGGTAGGTAGAGAGAGTGCCGGCAAGGCGAACGCCCGACACGCGCATCTCTGGGTCGATGCAGCTTTACCTGACAACTTACCACAGCTAAAATAAATACGTAATAGTAACAGAAGCATCCCGATCAATACCTTAGTAGGAAGTCCTGTCTCGACCCACGAGAATGATACTAAACACGCGTTTCATTGGACTAGTTTGTTCAAATCCATTTGTCTGGACATCATAAAATGTATACTAATGTAGAAAGATATTATGGCAACAAACTTTACAAAAAAAAAAACCCTAAAACAATGACTAAAAGCAGCTCATGGTAAGGCCAAGACTCACCATAACTTTTAAAATGCACAATTTAATATTCACCAATACAGACACATACATAAATTGTGAATAACTTCATCATAAAAAAACATGTCAAAAAACCTGACGCGTCATGAGACGACCCGTTCGAATCGAGAACGAATGTTGTCGGAGGGAATGCGACAGGCGAGGGCCCGCTTCGCCGCACTCCCTACTATATTTTTGGGTTAAATGACTTACAATCTATCCTTACTTTTTTTAAACATTTTAAGTTGAAATTAGTTCGTCCATCTGGTCTCAGTTCGCGAATTTACATACACATTCTGACGTGAAGTGATGATGTTTAAATTATGTGTTTGACACAATCACAGATTCTTATCAGTGACCTTGTTGGTTTCGCTTAGACGAGGTTGTACTCCTTTAGGTTGGATTGTAGGATTGTATCTTTCACTGCGGCGAACACGAACCGGATGTTCTCAGTGTCTGGAATTAAATACATCATTCAAGGTGTTTAATCGTTTCAACCGATTGTTTCATATTTATATTATACTTATTATCATTTCTTACTTGCTACCATGCACCAGGTGTCCGTGAAATTTAAATTGAAGATAAGTCTTATGTTTCAAAATTACTGCACTTTTCCATACTCCGTGAGATTACCACATACCTACAAGATAATGGAGCGTATTGCTACTTCATTTCGCTAATATTTGTTTTTCAAAATATTAATGTTAACCTAAAGAATAAAGAATGAGGCAAGGAAAGGTAGGTGAACATATTGTTGATTTACCTTACAGCAAACTCAATCAGAAAAACGCGTTAGTACATAATATAAAATAAACAATATAGAAAATATTATATCATTTATATTAAGTACATTACTGATTGAGCTCTTCCATACACATATAATGGTTTAATACATACTTAGAACACATACCTATTTATACAATAGTTATGTCATTGTTTAAACGGGTTAGTCTATAGCGAAACATAAATAGAATTAAAATATATGCATGCTCATGCTACTCTTGTGAGCTCATAGTCCCTGCGACAAATAAATATGTTTTCCATCTTTTTTCATCGTGTTCAGAGTAAAGTTATTCTTTATATGTCAAGCAAAGACTAGGCAAATTAATAATCTAAAATACATTTAAATTCAACAAACAAAGCAATCCACAAATCCCTAATGTAACCTCTAAATCACTTTTGGTACGTACACATGAGTACCGCCAGACAGAAACTGTTTTTAAACTCTATTTGTATAATTATTTACGGTTTAAATTCACTTGTAGGGTTTTATAATGTCTAGTTACCAAATGTGATATAAAATGGTAAATCAAACTTTACTGCATTGTATAAAACGTCGTTTCTCGTTGTCTGTCTCTATGTATCTTTAAAACTACGCAACGGATTTTGATGCGGTTTTTTTTTAAAGATAGAAATTCAATAGGCAGGTTTATATGTATAATATTAGTATCTATATTGCACACATGCAAAGCCAATAAAATATAAAGAGGATAATAAATAAAACATGCAAGTTAGTATTAAAAATAGACGTTTAATTATTTAACAGAGTATATTATAATTTATAATGTTAATGATAATGTTAGATGTTATTCATGCCAAATTAAATTCCTTTAGAGCTGACTGCATGATAGTATCCTTCACGGCGCAGAATACAAGCTTAATATTTTCAGTGTCTTTAAAAATATCCAAGGCAGCATGCGAAATAAACAAAATAAATAAAAGAGTAATAAAAAAAAAATAATGGGTGTAAAAGTGCCCGTCCTTATTGAAGCCGAAAGGTAAATGTGCTCCTCGTTTTGTGTTCTGGCTGTACCTCGGCAGCTTACAGTTAAGGAGCCAAGTTCTAATTTTTTCCCCCTTATTTAAGTATAATATTTTTTTGCCATAACTTCACTTTAAATAATACATAACTCTCTTTCTACTCAATGCATCCATCAGCACAATGTTTGGAGTGCGTTACATTGAGTCAGAGTCAAAGTGATAGTGTGATTTTTCACCCCAAAAGAAAAAGTCGTTCTTCAGCATCAATTTTTGATTTGACTACTTATTAATTACTTAGCAGCTTCATGTAGGGCCCGTTTACACCCTGTATAAATAAAGCAAATGAAAAGGATATAAGAAGTGCATGCCATCATCCATTTTTTTATGAATATCTTTTGATCATTGACTGGCAAATAATTATTTTTATAAATAAATAGTTTACTTCAGTCATGGAGATTTATTTTTCACTTGAGAAACATATGCTGTTTATCAAGCAATTGCAATCAAGAATAACAAGTTAAATATAATATAACTCAAGCAATAAACTACTTTATTAACTAATATTTCAAAAAAAACACGCACATTCACACATAAATAAGCATGAAAAACGTATAGCTATTTAACTAGGATATGCGTACATTATGTAAAGTTCATTAAATGCAAAACAAAAAAACAAAGTGCATGTTTCGAATTTAGTTTAGTAAAGTTCGTCCGCGCCCCGCATTGCAACGAGGAAAATGCCCAGAAGGGTGGCAGTATTAATCACCATGCTTTGCTCAAGAAGTAGACCAGCTCTCGAACGACCGTTTAGCGATGTCCCGAAATTGATGTTTTTATTGGGTTTGGTATGTAAATAATGTATATTCTGAATCAGAATTCTGACACAACGTAATTCTAAAATTATCGAAAGCGCTGTGCGAAATAATGTCTACCCTACTAATATATCCCAGAACATTCAGTGTTAAAACCAAACTACACTACGCACATGAAGTAGCAATAACACACATAATTTTATCAAATAGCTATAGAACTACAGCTTACCTTAAAATCCGAGAGACATCGACTTTGAACACGATAAACATTTAACCTTGTTGCTAATAATAAGTAATTCGCTTTCATTGCCATGAAATTCAAGGATAACTAGACTATTTCCCTATATTTTATCAAGTGCAGAAACTTTGGAACCAAGAACATTATAAATGGAGGCGTTGACTAACTCAGAAGTCATCCATATTTATGTTTATGCTTACCTGTTTGTGGATATACCAAAGACAAAGCAATCAGTACTTTTGCCTTCTATTACTTTTTGATACTATAGATCCAAGTATCACAGTAGAAATTGAACATACAGGTTTTTTTGCGAATGGAAAATCATTAAATAACTTCCCCCGCTCTGGGTGAAGCGTCAGAATTTTACTGACTAAAACCCATCCATATTCCTTCTTTTGTCCTTAATGTTCCGGGACCGCGGAATCTCTTTCGAACAACCCGCAACCCCGGGACAGGTTTAAATCATGTATTTTAGAAATACAAATCAGCAAAATTCATCAGAAATATCCTAACAAAATAACTGTATTACTGTGACAATGTTAACTGTGAAATCTGTACAAGTTTTACAACTACAATATGATAAAATAAAGCTATAACTAGAAATACTTTTTAAGGTGTTTAATTCACATGATGGCAATTGTGCTGACTTGTATTCATTTGTCTTTAAACCTTCAAGTATTAATCACAGCATAACTCCATACAACCATGGCAGAGATTTTTCTACATTCTATTTTTCCATGCATAGGAATTAATTTGGAAAACCATAACCACTGCAGGCTAAGGGGCTGCAATTATATAAATCTAATATTTCATCAATTTGGCGATTGTTTGAAGCGGTTTTTTTTGAGGATGAGAAATCATTAAATAACTTGCTCCGCTCTGGGGGGAGCGAGGGGGAGTGTCAGACTTGATTCCACCCATATTCCTTCTATTGCCCTTTCTTTGAAGCAGTTACACTGTGATAAAACCATTGTATATTTCGATGAAAAAAAAACATGTACTAACCTGTCGCACAAGTGAAGTGAGAATAGATAATCTTCTCCGCGTCCGGGTTCAGGTCCACGAACATCCGCAGTATAAACTCGCGCGCTGTGTTGGCGTCGCGCTGCGGACCTGTGCTCGGGACAACATACACATATCTAGCACTACGGTTTTACATACAACAGTGGGAAGTAATCTTCATTGGCTTGTTGACGCTGACCCTTGAATTTCATTGACTTAATTTTCATTGAGACTGTATTCATAGTGCTACATAGTTCGCACGAATGAAACTAACGTAGCCACTCTTCAACTACAGATTTTGCTGAACTATGCACAATACTGGACTAATTCTCCTTGAAACTCATAACGTCAAACTTAGCACAATTGTTCAATGTTTGAGTAAAAATAATTAACAAGTCAACAATGTCTTCAGTTTTTTTTTTTCATAATATTGAGTAAAACGTACAGCGTGAACATGAACAAAAGATGAGTTTTTTTTATTTTTGAGTATATTACTTAATAGTTTTATCATACCTTATTGTAAATTTATTTGACTGTATAGCTTTGATCGGACGATTTTTCCTATATAGTACATGTTTTTCTTTAAAAAATAGTCTCATCTTCGTTTAATATATTCTGTGTTAGTCACTTTCAACATAATATACCAATGAAGATTACTTAAAATCTAGCTTATCACACGGTGCCTAGCCAAATCTAGCAGTCTAGCCAACTCTAGCGTCTTGTACCACACAGGATATGTTTGTCAACCTGTGGCAGTGGTGAAGTGAGAGTAGCACGATCTCTCAGGGTCTGGATTTTCTTTCAGATATTTTTGGAGAATGTAATCTAAGGCTGGAACGGGATTTTGCTTTGGACCTATTTGTTGAGAAAATTGTTATTATTGTGGTCAAGGTTGAGAGGCAGTGGTTTCATAATATAAGTTTCCCCTAATTTTGATTGAAGAAAATATTTATGCGACATAGTTTGCAATACCACAATACACTCAACAATATAGCTATGTTGAAGTGGGATTGGGCGGGCCCTGCCTGCAAAATGCAACAGGACCGATGGACTAGAGTTGTCGTCGCCAAGGGAGACCTACAAATGGCTGGCGTGATGACTAAGAGTCTTTTATGGCATATTGGTCGAAATATCCGCGAAACTGGAAAGTTGACTTTCGCCCACCATTTGGACAATTTAGGCTTAAGAATGTATATATTTCTGGGCGTGATGTTTTAGGAACACTTTTTTCTGTTGCAATATTTTTCACTGAAAGATAGATGACGTAACAGTTATCATGTTATGGTATTACATGTAAAATATATCAGATATTTTATTTATCATTTTGACTTCAAGATAGTCGTTCAATGGTTATGAAATACGCTGATTAGCAAATATTAGGTGTCGTTAATCAGGTATTGGTAAACAGTCATTTAAAGAAATTTCAAGAATGAATCAGGATATTAAACATGTAATATTTACTGATTAGATAACAAGAAACGAAATGTGATAATCATACGTTTATTACAAAGACCTAACTGGTACTTTCAAATAGAGGATGGTGATCAAAAATCTCTCACTAAGAACTAGAAAATTGGATGTCTCTAGACTGAGATTCCACATATTTTTTATTATATATAAATAGTTTTAAAATAATATAGTTTAGTTGACGATTAACTATATAAAATAAACTATTATCACCATAAAGGGTCAAACTTCACCGATCCCTCAAAAACAAAATATAAATCAGAGTACATACCGTCGTATTCAGGGAAATAGTCGACAAGATGAGAATACATGATTTTCTCCTCAAGCAAATCCTTCTTGTTGAGGAACAGAATTACAGATGAATGCTGGAACCATGGATACGTGATAATCGTTTTGAACAACGCCTTCGACTCCTCCATTCGATTCTGAAATAGATAAATGACATTATATAGTAAATATATTTCATTATTACTTTCCCAAATATATTTAAGTAGTTTTCCAGTTTGCCCAGATGCAATCGAATACCTGTATTTGACATGTAACACGATCTGCTACTCTACCATGACGTCTTAAAGCAGAACTTAATCCACTGAGGGAAACAGACAGAGCTATACAGGGTGTATAGCACCATCTCTTTCTCACACACGAATAAGAACTTCTATAAGATGACATGGTAGCCCTACTGATTTCCACAGCCGAGTAACACGATACCCATAGAAACTGGTTGTCAAGACTATCACTAGCATAGGTTTTGATATATTTGAGGTTGTTCTAAGAGCACTAAGAGCAAGAGCGTGAGTGTATCAGTTAGCTGTTTAAGTCTTAAGAAAAAGTTGATCGTTTTTTTGCGGATGGGATTTCATCAAATAAAATCCCCCACCCTGGGCAGAGCGGCGGTGAGTGTTTCGATTTTTATTGACTAAAACCCACCCTATATGTTCCGGGGCCGCGGTATCTCGTCCGAACAACCCGCAACCTAGTTTAAGACCCTACATTGCAATCAATTCTGTCATAAGAAGTAATAATTATCAAGCGCCTTAGGTGGACAGAACGAGAGCACTTTTCTGTACTTGGCTAGTTGAAGCTAAATGAACAGAAACGTGTGTTTTATGTCGTAAAGAGGTCGTGACCTGAGTCAATCAATCAATCAACGAAGTGTCCACTACACGCATTATGAGACGCTCCCTCTTCCAGTCTCTTTATTGAAATCCCAGTTGCGCTACAAAACTGTTCAGTGCCGGTATAATCAGCATATTAAAACGTTTCCACTGCCACCTAGGTCCATCCGAGCGTCGGAAAGCACGTTAAACCGTTGGTTCCGGCTGCCATTTGTAGATCTTTGACAATCGTTACAAGTAAGCCAAGGGCTCGAAGTCTGACAACCAATTTTACCAAGGACTATAGTTTTATACATTAACTAACTGGGTTGTGGAGATCAGATGGGAATACGCTCGATGTAAAATACTGGTATTAATCTACATACGGTTGGACTAAAACATAGTTAGGAAAACGTTAAGCAGAAGATGATAACGTTCCCTCTGCGAGACACATCTTTACTGCAAATGGGCCATAAGCCATCACTAGAGCGCAGTGCAATTTAAATCAATAGTTAATTCAAGATCAGCTTAAATTGAAAACAAAGTTATTGTGAATTATTTCAATAAACAAATACGATGACGTGTATGGTAATTCCAGTCTAATTAAAGAAGAAAGCTAGGTAAACAATACTACGTCAAAACTATACTTTTCAAACATAATTTACAATATGTGACCTCATACAGAACAACACTGTGTGGATATTAATACTTTTTAAAGAGGATGGGTCATTCTGGTCGATTTTGGGTTTTCCCCACGTGTTGTATGGGCAATACCGACTGGGAGAGGAAACTTTTTGTTTTATGTTAAATTTAAACAATGGCAAAGAACAGTAGATCAATTACTTTTAATTTAGTACATATAATCACAAGGAGCATGACAAGTCGCTAATTTAAAGTCTACTTTACCATAAACAACATCTACATTAATTGTTTTATTATATTCGTTTTCAAACAGTCGGCCATTTGTACGTAGAGATGTACAAATGCATTACATACAATTCTATTCCAAAGAGAAAGTTGAGATGTTTCATATTATGCATTATCAGTCTGTAATACCCAGGTGGAAAGAGTAGAGGGAGGTCTATGGCCAGATGTCGGAGAGACTAGAAAAAAAACAACTAGGGCCCTAATCTACGTAGGACCATTGCAGGTAAAAATAATTCACATGTCTTCCAATATTTGGTTAAATAGGACATGTCTAAATGTCTAACAGTGTGTAAATAAATATATGCATGTATTTGTAGATGTTAAATCACTCACCTCGTTTTCCGATTCGAACAAAATTTGATCATATTCACTAAGAGCTACAAGAAATATGATGGAAGTCACATTCTCGAAACAATGAATCCACTTCCTTCGCTCGGATCTTTGTCCGCCGACGTCGACCATTCTGTATGAGATGTACAATATTTATTAATAATAATACAACATGGATAAAGAGACAAGCCGGTATATAAAGAATCTTGTTATTAAGTCTAGGTGCAGGATAGGGTTACAAACATAGATAATTATGGTGTTCCTCTGCTATTCGTGGTTTACTTAATTATTATTAGCTACTTTTAGAAGCATGCTTTTCTTTTTGCAAAAGGACACTCTCGCGGTTTTACACTGCCTCGCGAGACAAAATGATTCGTAGGTAGTGTTTGCTTAAGACAGAAATTTTACAACACAAACTTGATCTTTTCTGTATACAAAGAACAAATGATTTACTTTACTTCAAATTAACAGAATTTCATGAATAAACTCACGAATCACGCAGAAGGACGATGGGGTTAAAATTGAAGGAATTATTACAGTGAATTTGAATGTTATGACAAGCAATAGTAAACAGCAATGTTGATAACTTCAAGATAGATCAGCAGTGAAAGTGCTAAGAATGTTTCTGACCTAATCAAAACTGGCATCTTCGCTACGCCAAACATGCTAGAATTTAATGTTTAGATGATTTAGTACTATGAATCAAAGAAAATTTAATGCCACAAAAATAAAAACAAATATTCAAAAATGTGCAAAAAAAAATCTGGGCAAAGCAGCATTACTGCAACTTTTATTAATAATGACTTTAAGCCCACCTTTTACGACCTTTTACAATTGACAAATTAATAAGGGGATGTGTTTTTGAAACATTAATGAATTTTCATAACAGACTCAAAATGGCGTCAAACAAAGTTTATAAACAAATGGTGGTGCTTTTGTGCAAAATGGAGTGATGGAGACAAACAACATAATTTTGATTGTTTGCTGGTGGCTCAACAATGGTAACTAATACAACTCCAATACACAATATAATTCACAATGTTTTGTAATGATTATTGCTTGTAATGGATTACAAAGGGCAGAAGTATAACCTAAAATATAATACACATAATATTAGAAAGTAACTTGTACTTTCTAAACATATTACCGAAAAGAAAAAAACTTAATGGGAACCATTATTAGCAACAAGTTTTGTATCATAATTTGCTAATTTGTTTTGTGGTTCATAAATTGTTCGAGCCCATAATCATTACAAAATATTTAAGTCAACCGCGTGATCGTCACGTGACACAAATTCTCTTTCGAATATTTCATTGAGATTTGATAATTTGATCACCATGTTTCTGCCACAATGAAGAAAGATGATACACATCTAAGTTCTACCAAAGATGTATATCATCCTTCAAATGTATGTTGTACCCAAATCAAGCAATAAGCGAAGCATTGTGTTGAAAAGCATAAATTAACAATAACACACCAAGAAGTATAAAATAGTGTGCCAACATTTATGCAGCATTTTTTCAAGCATAACAAAATAGCCAAGTCTGACCGTCAATTAGGATATCAAAACCACACCTTGAGCTCTAAAGGGAAGAACTTCAAACAATACGGGATTTTTCGATGTATGTTTAAGTTGTTAAGGTAAAGAATACTAATTGTTTCATATCGTTAATATGGAATGTACATTGTACAGTTTACAATATTACGTCAAGGGGAAATAGCTCTCAGGATACTACTAGCGTTCTTCAATCGCACCAAACAGTCCTGTGGTTCTGAACATACCTAAACACGATCCCGTCAAGATCAAAAGGGTATTCAAGGATGCCGGTGGTTGGCTGACGAGCTCGCAGGATATCCTGCTCGGTGGGGAGGTAATCGTCTTTCTCGATTCTCGCCAAATCACTTAAGTAGCTGAAATATAGATCATGCAGCGCTAACAGCGAGTACGCAGACACATGCACTAATGATAACCCTGTTCCACATACGCACGTACACTTAAAAATAAAGTTGCAGAATGAAATAGAGTATGGAGACAGTACAGTAAAGTCCCTCGTTACCATGCACCTAAAAAGCGAGACATGCACAGCCCAACATGTTCAAGTTTTACCTAAATCGTATTTCTTCCAGGTCAAATGGGTATTCTATAATGCCCGTGGTTGGGACTCTTACGCGCAGTATGTCCTGTTCGGTTGGTAAGTAATTTGGTGCCGCCACGCGGTCAATCTCCTGCAAATAGCTATAGAAACATCTTTTCTCAGTGCGGGTTCAATTTTACATGATTTTAGGTAGGCTTATCAAATATTTTTTATTTTAAACGAATATGACTGCAACTAGTACGGCATTAACGGCAACACTTCAAAACTGATTTGAATGAATTTTGTGATTGCGCAAGTATCTGCACATTTTATACTAGAAAAAACTGTAATTAGTTGTAAAGAGTGCACAAACTCCTTTGTAGAAGCTTCTACTTTGTTACTTCGAGCTTGCTGTCACCTAATTCTAATACAACAATTGGCTATTTCTACAGGTATTAACGCCTTATTAACTTTATTGCCAAGAATGACTCGTGTTTCTAAGTATTCCCAAGAAACTAGGCAACAGAAACAATAACGTAAGGTGAACGTTCTGAAGCACTCAGCTTATTGAATTATTACTAATTTGGATTATGACATCATATTAAACAGAAGGAGCAATCTTTCGCGGTTTTATTCGACATTCCTGGCCATCATTTAGTTTCCTGTAACCGGGATATACAGATATGGCGATGAGTCAATGTTTTACTGGATTTATAGAAAATTATATTTAATTTTGAGAAATGCCTATATAACTATAACTATTCTTTGTGAAGTTATTATTATAGGATACAATAATACCAATGAATATGGTATTCACTTGCTGATCATAAACCTAGATTGTAAACATAAAAAGGAATAATAGAAGGTATTTTATGATTGTTTCAGTCTACTTAGTTTTTATAACATAACTTACTATTTTGCAGAATCGGTGAGTTGGTATTCTCGCCTGCGATCGTAGCACTCTTGGATGCCTGCATCGGCCCACAATGCCTTGATGGCTTCAACGTAGGGGCTCTCAAACGTGGTCACACTCTCAAAGTCAATCGATGATATCAACTCCGCCTTCTCCTGAAATTTTACAATATTTATTTTAGTATGGCTAGCTGATTGTTTTTGTAAAAGCTATTGCTTCAATGTAAATTCCCATACGCGATTTGTCACCAGGACAAACAGGACCGTTTATTAAATTAATGCATAACTTGCTGCGGCTGAAGTTCGTCGATATTCAGTCTTATATTTGTAGTTATTCATATGTAATGCCTATAAAGGTATATTGTTCGCACATAGTCATCGCTTAGCTTATTTCAGTTGATATTGTAATGTCATCAGAATTTAGTACTCATAAGAGTTACATTAAGGGTGGTATTTGTAGCGAAATATAAACCATCCTTCCGATTTTGGTCCAAATGCATTTGATCGGTGCATTAATACTCGATAAGCAATCATTTAACCTTGAGACACTTATGAGAACAATATCTGCTCGTTACTTGTATGAAACTCGTGAGCTGTGTGTGCTACATGTATGTTCGGCTTTGCAGATTCAGAGAAAAAACCGACCCGATGATATTACTATACTTATGATACGATTTTCACACGGTACGTGACAATCATGTCCCAGTTAACTCGTTCGGCATCTATCATCATTGAACTATATCCCAGTTAACTCGGCAAAATTCAAGCTACGATAGCCGAAGCTGATACTAAAATATGTAGTTCTAATCATCGGAAACAGGGAAACAGTTGTATAGTAAAATATTTAAAATTACGTTTAAAAATGACTACTCACGCTGTTGGACGGATTTCCATATTGAATAGTAAGTAATTCCATGGCCCTTATCATGCTCTGCATGGCCATGAAAATATTCTGGTATACGAGCTTTATGAATCCCCTTTTATCATCGTCGCTGTATCCGGAGCCGTGAATAATTCTCATCTGCTTGATGAACGTCGACTTCCCTGACTCGCCAGTACCTGAGGTAAAGAAAAAATACATTAAGATACCATTACATCACGCCGGTAATCCCCGTAGGCTTTGGCAGAGGTTAACTCTAATAATACGCCCACGTTGCACCGGTAATAATGACCCATTAGATAGAGGGCAAGATTATTGCCATTCAGAATTCGTGGTTCCTACCTACTGAGGGTTATTACATCAAGAATTTTTATTCTAAAAACCCTTCACCCAACTTGGGAATCGCCCAGGGAACAGTCAACAGTAGGCTTGCGACCACTAGACCAACGTAGTATTATTCATGAAAAATCTAAGAACATTGTCTGATTAGTTTATCATAGCACAATAACAAACAAACAAGCTTCAGCAGACTTCAAAATAAAAAAGGTCTATGGTCACAACTGAAGCAGCATTTTAGCAGAATTGTGTCATGATGGAGGCCCGTTTGAGATGACACATTTTCTGGGCTCATCAATCAGATAGATATAGAAAATTACTGTACGGATTTGGATGACGTTACGACATTATTTTAATCGCGGTACTAAATTTGCGTTCTAATAACCAAAAACGTTTTGGTTATTGGAACCGGGCGTTAGTAATAATAAAATGAGAAAACTATAATAGATGCTAGAACTAGATTTATGTATACAATGCAATCATTTAGTTGCTAAGCAGTGTAAAGTACGACGATTTCTTCATTAACCACTGATTACATTGATTATGATAAGTCTTTGTCCGCCATACATAGGTAAATTTACACAAAATATTTTATAATTTTCAGACTCGAGTTTATCAGTAAATTAGGTGCTATTATGCACTTTTAATTTAATATCCATGTAATATTTGGTATTTATGAGAAAATCTGTCTAGAAACTTCAAATGGCTTGGATGAATACTGATCGTTGTCAGTGATAGGATGTCTAGTACCAAAAATGAGTCATGTAGCAATTAGGTAATTGTTCAATTTAAAATTCCATCTGCTGCTTCCTTAACAGTACGAAGATATTATTCCTACCTGTCTGCTCTGTTTGAGTATTTGACGAATAAGTCGACCGTACCAAGGCGTCGAAACAAGTTCTCATTGTTGTGGATGAGGACTTGGTTCGGCTATTTACAGTTCCGTGCCTCAAAGGAAAAATCGGAACCCTTAGTCTGTCTGCCAAGACCCTTTATCTCGGAAAAGCGTAGAGGTATCGAGTTAAAATTAAATCCATATACTTAATTCTGGGGTCCCTTTTTGCTCTAAAAAATCAACGATTTAACTCTACGTAATCAAAAGAAGCTGATTATGTGCAAGTTTGTACGGAACCCTCAATGCTAGTCTGACTCGTTCTTGGCCGGTTTTCCCATCTACTAAGCGTGTTGAAGTCTCGAATTTTGCCCGGGTGATATCATCAGGCTCGCCCAAAACTACATAGGACTTCAACATAACTGGGTGAATGTGGGTGAACTACAACGAACTCCTCAAAGCAAACCTGTCTTACCTTTCGTGAACAGGATTACAGCTGTGATGTTATGACTAATTAGATTATTTTATTAAGACCCAAAGCGGCTATTCACGTTGTTTCATCGCGTGCAGGTTTAAGGGTGTCACATGACAGTCACCGTGCTAGTTCAGCCACAGTCGACCCCGAAATTAAGCGCGCCCCGAATTTAGAGTTCGCTATATTTCTCGGCAGGTAATTACAACAATATGCTAAATTATCAAGTTTTATTTTTGTACTGCCTGCTAAGATAAACAGTAGAGGTTTAATTTAGAAAAAAAAATACATCAAGCCTTTAATCCGGACAGAAGTTTACTTAAAGCAACACCCAAATTTCGCCAGTTAGTTCCATGTAATATGTGGCAAGTCTATTTCCGTCAACCGAACACAAATATGGACTCCTGATGGAAATCACCTAGTTTCTAGACATTTTTTTTGCGGATGGTAAATCATCAAATAACTTCCCCCGCTCTGGGCGCCGCGGGGAAATGTCAGACTTGTACTGACTAAAACCCACCCATGTTCCTTCTATTGCCCTTTACGTTCCTGAACGCGGTATCTCTTTCGAACAACCCGCAACCTCGGCACGAGTTTCTAGATATGGATTTGGATTTTAAAACAAATTATAAATGCATAGTAATATGCTAACTATACATAAATCTTTATAAGATTGATCACATTGATGTGAAGCTGTGCATTTATCTTGAGTTACATAAGAGGATAATTATGTACTTATAAGTACCTACCGACTGTCATGAGTCATTTGAGCAATGCAATATTATTACGATTACTGGCAATGAGAAAATAAATAAATAATACCAACTTGATATCAATTCAATAGAATCTTAGTATAGGGCTAAAAGAATAACTAAATGTGTTTGTTCAAATACCAGTAATTATTTTTAACGGATAGTTGGTAAGGCCATGCCAATGGTTTTTCCGATACTTTTCCAAGGGACCACATCACGCTTATCCTCAAGGGTTAGGCAGAGATGTACCTAATAGTCCACAGTTACACACATTTCGTCAGTTATGTCAAGTCCTATGTCAGCAGGTGGAGAGACTATTGCAAAAAAAAATGAATGCCTGGGTGATATGGCAGAAAATGGGTGATGAGGAGGGCAACACCATACTTATGGGTAACAGATCTCCCAGAGGGTGATGATAGGCAATCCCTACAGTAATTTGTCAACAGGTCACTTTCGCTGTACAGTTCAGTAACTAATTCATGGACCTTAGTCCTTTATAGAAGGAGCAAAAAAGAGGTTCCAAATGAGGTTGTGTTAATGTTTTGACATATTAAATATTCAAAAAAGGAAATTCATCACTGAACATTTCTATCGTTTTCCTGGTAATAATAGACAAGGTGTAACAATGAAAGGGCAAGACCTCCTAGATCAGGGGTGGCGAACCTTGATGAACCAATGTGCCATTTTTCCTAAATAAATGTTGAATGAGGCCACAGATGTGCCATCAAATAATTTTGACTAAGTGATTGTATTAGGAAAATAATAACTATCAATTCGAAACTTTTTTTACTGACTAGTAGAGTCATCGCCAAACGGTTTCTAAGCGAATTAATTTTATTCATCTCTGAAAATAATGAATTTCTCCGGCGAGTTAAAAAATGATAGTAAGATAAAAATATGATTAAAATTGTTTGCGTGCCCAATTCTTTGTGTCGCGTGCCGTCATTGGCACGCGTGCCATTGGTTCGCCATCTCTGTCCTAGATGGTCATCCCTTTGATCATAAAACTACACTAGTTTTGGTTTTAAGAGTTATTGAAATTCGCAACAACAAAAAGAATTTAACTTTCTATAGGATCTGATGCAAGCAGCTGATCAACATGTAAGGTCTATTTTTTTTTATGAATTTCCAAAAGTTGTTGTTGTGTTTCATGGTTTAGACATCCAACAAGAGGTATTGCGTTTATTATGTTACACTGTGTATAACAAAATAAGTTCTGGTCACATCCAACCTTTTTAGGGTAAATGACTATAAATGGGTAGGTACATAAGACATGTGAATAGTTGCGACAAATATACTAAAGGGCTTATGTTACTGCAGTTAATCCTATTGGCCTAGCCTGTCCTCTGAGTTTCCACATATGTTGGCTGCACTAGACTGGATGCGAAATATGGATAATTGAATGTTGTGGTGCAGTGGGAGGTGCTTCTGGACATAACCACCTCTCAAGCAGCAGTTGATTTCAGAGTTGGTTGGCATACCTAGTACTGTTTGCTTGTTATCAGCTTACACTACAAATCTAATTTTAAACATTCATGGCACATTTATACCTTATATTTTTGTAGTTTACTTATAAGCTCTAATTATACCATTATTTGAAAAATAATACTACTGTACCTAAATGAACATATCTTTTAATACTTTTTAACAAATATTTTTATCTGCCTGTAAGTCAACTAGCATCCATAAATTCAGAACACAAATATCCTGCTCGGTGCTAGAATCAGTCATGGTGGTTTCTACCACCTAGCTTCGCAATCAAACTACATGAACAGCTCTACTTACTACTTTACTTGAGTTTGGTAGTTACCAGAACTACCATAGATAATATTTAAATTCTATACCTACCTCAGAATAACCATAACAATGGTACTGATTTTATTTAGGTTTTCCTCTATCTATTGTACTTAAATTACCTCCAGGGTGCATAATTCAATGTTTTGGTATGTACCTATATTTGTTGGTAAGATATGGTAATATGTTTGTTCGTGTTTCTCTGAGGTCTAAAAATAACATTATACTTATTTTAACATGAAGGTGGATTTAAATTTTGCACTGTTTTAAAAATAATTTAAATAAAATGGTTGGTAACAATAATTATTTTGATTATATACATCATACTTAGATTTAAGCTGCAGGTATTTTAATGTTTGTTGGTAATTTGCATGCATGTAACTACAATGCCCTCACTTTAAATAGTAATTTAAATCAAATTGATAGGTAAACAATAGGTATGTAACAGGTTATTTCAGTATAACATAAACTATTAATAGCCTTTTGTGATTGTGCTGTTCTGTTAGAAACTAATCGGAGAATATTCTAATGACATAGTAAATAATGGTTATCTATATTTTAAATTAATAATGGCAAATTATGATTTATTCTAAAGTCAATATTTGAGAAATTACAAGATATTTTTATCTAGTAATTGTAGTTGCATACCTAGTCTTTTAGGAAGACATTAGATGAGGATTAAAAAAAAACTGCATTCCTAAAAAACTATCTTGCCAGTATTCTATTTAATAAATAAGTAAGTAGGTAAAAGTCATTTATCACTCATTTCCTTTAGTGAGGGTTTGTTAACCTAGCACTGGACTAATTTAAGGGCAAAAAAATGAAAATGTATGATAGATACAAATTCTATAATAGTGCTGGTTTTGATTTTAGAATAACTGCATAAGATCATAAATGATATTAAATTCGAATAATTCAAGCAGATTTAATTGACAAAATAATATACTTAAATAAGATAGGAGTGATTATTCATAGTTAATTGAATGAGAAATAATTTCCTAAAACAAAGAGGTTAAGGTTTCTATCGTTAATTTTATGAAGGAATACCTACTTCTTCCTTGTTTTTAAAGCATTATTATTGCTTGATTCAATCAACATAGAAACTCCATGGTTTGGTTAGTGCCATCAAAGCTCTAACAAAACCATAGAGTTAAGTACTTGCAAATATTTTTCATAGGAAAGAAAAACCAACAGTGCACCTAAATTATGACATAATGTGTATGCTCATGTAGATTAATGCGAAATAAAAACTAGGAATATTTTTTTAAATGCAAGACTGCTTAGTTGAACCTAACGACCCATACATGGGTCGTTAGAGTTGTTGGTGGCTGGCTGGGTGCGTATCAAAAGAAAATAGTTTTAGGCGTATCTGGGTTGAACTCCTGAATTTGATTATGTCTATAAAAAAATGTACATACAACATGATTCATGGTGATAAGAAAGTTGGAATGTTATCAAATATCTACATTCATGCTTGATATAACAGTTATTAGTTGCAGTATCCTGTTGGATAAGTGTTTGTGATTCCAGTTAGATTTTAAAATAATATCCCAAATTAGGATATAGAATTAATTACACACAATCATGACTTAGGGAGAAATGCTTAGCCGAATGATAAGTGCAAAAAAAAGTATAGGCTACATGATAGTTATTGTAAGTGCTAAAAATGTATATTGCTAAAGGATAATATAACAACACATAGGGCTGTTTATATGGTTAGCTAAAATGGCCTATAAAAATTGAAAATGGTTATTTATCTGAAAAAAAAAGAATGCAAATTTCTAAAATATATCATTTTGATGTACATAGCAACAGAGACAAATAACAGAGAATGGCAGGATCATATGTTGCAGAGACTTTTATATGCTATAGTTGCTTTCTTACTGGATACTCGTTTGTTAATTACCATTGTTCTAGGATAATTTTATAAAATGGTAGCCATCGCAGCCTAACAAAAATGCAACAAATTAGCAATAGATAAGATTTGAAATGGGTATGCTGAGCGTACTGTTTGATTTAACTTTGGAATACTATTAAACAAAAAAAAATAGGATAGATATTTAAGATTATTATGCATTATTTATTGTAACTGGTGTGCTCTGGTTTGTGTATATCTACAAAATCATAGATAAAGTCCTGAAATCTATGAGATTAATTAAATCAAGGATAATAATGTAGCTGTAACTAAATTAATATTATAGATTTTTTGTGAAACTGACTGATAGCAGATCAGTTGCTTAATGGTATCTTTCCTTGTCATGTTCATTATCTACAAGTTGATTGTCAAAATATGTCAAAATAAAGCCATGTTTGTAATAGGAAAATGCAGACAATATTAAACAGTTCTTTGGTAGATTTCATAGATTATTATAAGAATATTAGCAACAGATATGGACAGACACAAGAAAAAACATGTTAGGCAATATCTAGTTTAACATGCAGACAGTTATTGCTCAACAAGTGCACGGATCAGGTGTGAACTTTGGTACTATATCATCTGACTCACCTCAGTTCTCTTCAAATAATAGCATCATTAGCTATTTAAAAGTCATACTTGTATACTTGATATTGACCTCATACAAATGTAGGGCAGTGAAAAATGAGTAGGCAAGTTATGAAGCAATCAATCAGGAACATGGCTGTGGTGATTTGGGTAGTGGAGTACTCAGCTTGCTGGTTGATTTTAGGCACAAATGGGTTTTTCTCAAGCTAGAACTGGGGACAATATCAAAGAATCACTCACCAAGCAGCAGCAATTTGAGTTCCCGTCGAGCATCTCGTTTGTCTTTCCGAAGCTGACGCTCGATTTCTTGATTTATTCGTTTTTGCTCCTTCGCCTCCTCCGACATGCAGCACTCCATGATGCCCAAGAGCGGAGTGCCGCAGTCCTTCCTCTTGTGTGGAGCCTTGTCCTTCCGGCAGGCCTTTCAACCGAGGCACACCACTCCTAGAAATTACATTATTATTACACTCACTGTATCACGTTAAACACGACACTAATATCACAAAACACGCACCGACGCGACAACGCGCGAACAATCATTCGAAATAAAAACGATCAAATACTAAAACCGACAATCCGGTCACTGGGTGTGGTGACTTATGATCGGTCATATACATAAACGCTTCTGTCAACTGCCGACATAAACACATCGAAATCCGTTTATATACGAGCGTGGAACCTTGCGAAGCGATCGCATAATCTTGTTAATGTAACTAGATTCAAGAAACCTATGGCTATTCCACACACGTGTTATTAATAAGATTAAAACTGTGAGCAAACAGTGGATTGATGATACCTAGGTAATCTACTGATAACTAGAACGGCCTATGTCTAGGTTACGATGTGATTTGTCAGGGCTCACTGGGTGAGTATTAACATCTTGTAAATACACTTCTGCACTTATTACGTACCCGAGAGTATATCCATAGGGTAAGATCAAATAATCCACTTCAAATTATTGCACTAACCACGATTAATCACTCAAGTCATACAACGTCTGCCTCTCAATATGGCGCTCGGAGATTTTTGGGCGATGGGTGTTCTGCGCGTGCGTTGTTCGTGTATTAGCAAATAAAAAATAATAGACTAAAATTGGATGGAACGTTGCAAAAATTACTGAAGTTATAAATTTTGATCAAGTCTCGATAAATTTTATTTATTGAAAATGAAAATCAATCTAATTTTCATATTCGTCAAAGTGGTTGACAGATTCTGTCAACTCAATTGTCACATAATTTATTTCCTTGAGTGACTAATGATTTAAAATTCAATTTATCATAATTTATTTGCGTTAAAATAATTTTATTGAGAATTTCATGGTTTTCATTACATTTTAGACCAATTTAAAATTAAAATCTAAATAACTGAAATCCCAAAGCTCTGAACTTTAAAAAAACATTAAATTGTCTTTGATTTCGCCCATAGAACGCGTGATGTGATATTATAGTTGCCAGAGTAAAATCTTACAATAAAACACTGATCATATTATTTTTTTGCTTTTTTTATTTTCAAAATGTGTTCTACTATATTACCACCAGATTACTCACCGAATCAGTTTCACCACGCCTTTAAATGTTTTTATTCGTACACGGTTTATCCGAACCATCCAGTCAAACTATGCAATACCGCAAGTTTCAATCAAAGTAATTTATTTACTCATGCAGTAACTCATATTTGACAATATTGTTTGATATACTATTTAAATTCTTTAATATGGTACTCTTAACGCTTTATTCTATAATGATTAATACTTCATAGTAGTAAAACCTTAGCAACACAGTGATTCTCCGATAGCATCGAGGCATGTCAAGGCCTTAATAAATCGATTTGTAATTGTTATGTATCGATATCGAATCCAAAAATAAAATACTTCCCAGTAATATTTCAGTACAATTGATTTAGTCGTTTTTTTTTTATTCTGTATAACCATGGTGTTTTAATTGTAAATAATATTTTGTACTCTAAATTAATAAAATACTCGGCAATCCCAGATACCACGCGTTAGGACGTTTTTAGCCAGAAAAGTTTCATTTTTTAAGTATTACGTCATACTTTACCAAACTGCACGATTTCTAGTAATGGTGCACGAAGAAGCCCTATAAACTAAACGTAATACTCGGCTGCCGCACAATGTCGTGTGCTTGTCCTAGACATAGAGATTAACCTTGAAAAAGGAAGTTTACATGAAGTATTGTTTAGGTGCGAGTAAACTGGGTGCCTAGCTATTGTAACTCTATTTTTCAAATTTTCTTATATTGACACACTTCTCGAAACTCTTCCCGCGCTGTTGTAACTGCCGGGACACTGTTGATCGCGGCGTTGAATGTATAAAGTAGGTATTAATTTTTTGTGCAGTAATTGGCGATAAGTGCATATTAACCACTCTGCACGACAGGATTTTGACACATGACACATCAGCTGAATCGGTGGGGTGACACGAATTGTCATGAAATTCAAGAATTTTCATCAATTTACAGCATTCAATTTTGTTATTAAAAATAAATCGCAGCGGCTGTTTCATACGATAAGTTTGAGGTTTATATTTCCAAAAACCTCAAAAGGTCGATAAAACGGCGTCAATCTATTGCAAAATGTGTGTAAAATACATATTACTACACCCTTCCAAAAATTAGGTACTTTAAAAACGCTGGAAATAATAACATACACAAGATAACCATTTGATAATAAAATCGGAAATCTAAAATAAAAACAGTGACATTCCATCTGCATTCTTATTTTTGCCATTTTACATATAAATTAATAAAAAAACACGATACAAATCTCGACAAAAAATACTACTAAATGTATTGCAATATGACATTTCTTAGTGCTGACCGTAAAACTAAGTTTCATCATTACGATTAAAAAGTTGCATTCAACCTAATCGATAATCGTAATAGAGTAAACTTTAAAAAAAAGTTTTGGGACCATTGAGGAATTTACCTATGGAGGTGGCATAATATTCTACTATAGATTTTATACTTGTACAAATATCTATGATATCGATTATAAAAGAAAGACATTTTGTCACGTGCTATAATTATTTTGTTATGCGCCCAGATTTGAGGTACATTTGCTGTCAAACGGTTTCGCGGTAAAAGATTTTGGCTGTTTTTTTGAATGACGATAAATGAAAATGGCGGCCAATTTTGTAGGTCATGCTAAATCTGTAGTCAGTCAGGCAGCCCAGCCGGCACAACCATACTGTACCGCACCTAGAAAGCCATGCCTCCGCAGTAGAGCCTTGATTTAGACATACAGGGACTCCGTACACAAGTACACACCGGGGCTCTAAAATATTGACACTTAAAAGTATTGGTTGGATAAAAAAATTAGAAAGGTATTAGGAGACCTTTGCGTAGCAGTAAGCGGTTCAGCTTATTAAAAATAGACCGGCCAAATGCGAGTCGGACTCACGCACCAAGGGTTCCGTACAAAGTGACGACATAAACGGTCATATCTTTTTTCTACGTAGACTTGCGAGGGCTGTTTTTTTCACAGCTTCAAGGGACCACGGATTTGTTATTTGGGTTGTGTTATTTATTATGAGGTACGGAACCCTAAAAAGAATTTTTAAATAGTGTATCTCTATTTTTTTGGAATTTAAGGACTTCTTTAGGTGGTAGGTGAGGATGCCGTGGCGCCTCACTTCAGAGGGAGTGTCAGACCCACAACCCCGGTAGGGTCCTGCCGGGATTGCGGGTTGTTCAAAAGAGATACCGCAGCCCCGAAGAAGGAACATCGATCGGTGGGCATTAGTCAGTAAAAGTCTGACACTCCCCCCCGCTTCGAAAAAAAAACCAAGGTACACGACATCAAGAAAACTCCAGGTTCAAAATAGGTCCATTTTGTACGTGTACCGGGGTTGTTTTTCATCTCAATCTCAATTGTGGTCTCCCTCTAGGCCATTTTTACTCCAAGAACACTTTGGCCTACGAGCCATGTTTTTTGAAAGAATGAAAACGCTTTCGAAATAACTAATCCAACCATACTACAAACAATTTTGTCGAACAAATATAATTTATCTTGGCTGATTTTTTTTACTGTGCCAACCAAGATCAAAATAAGGGCGTTCTATATTCAACCTTATTTATTTCTACTTGCAATTCACATTCAAATAGTAGGTACAAAACCAAAATTATTAATAAAATAGCAAATAAACATTTTAATATAAATTCGAACAGCGAGCGCATTCCTTATTTGAATTTTTATCTGAAAATAAAATTGGCGCGAATTTAGCTATAGATCAGATTCTACTTTTTGTTGTTGAGTCGATTTTAGTGGCGTAAAAAATATTATTATCAATATTTATAGTATTTTACACGTATTACAAAATTATTCTTATTTTCATCTATCAATTTCTGATATTCCTTAATTTAATTATTCGAGTTGATTGATTTACCAGAAAATAATCGATTGAAATAATCGCATTTACACATCACAAAATTAAAAAAAAAAGAAATGGACGTCAATTTCGAAAGTGAATGTAGTAGTGGTTATGAATATTACTTGTTAATGATCCTATTATTGCAAATTACGATAAGATCTGGGCATGTTCATGTTATTTATAATATTTGCAATGATATTTGTCTTATTTGTTATGGAATCTATTCGCGTCCGTGTGCTATAATGTGGAATGAAAAATGTAAACAAGCACGATTGGCGCGCAACTTCGACTTTAGATTTCAAAATGTATCATTACCACTGCTAATTTAAGTTCAATCACGAATGATTTCTGCACGTAATAAAAGGACACATTAATCTTGCCCAATAATGTGGAGTTTAAATATCTGAAAACCTATTTTTTCATGATTTTTAGCGTCGACCTAAACTGCCGTCAAAATGGCGATGATCGTAATTTACGCATTGGGATTTTATAAGACTTAATTAAGAAACTTCATCAATAATTAAAGAACATCTAGTGACGTTTACATATGAGATTTTTATTCTACTATCTTAATGAATGCACACCCATATTATTTTTTAACCAGAAAATAAAATATTTACAAAAGTAATGAGGAGGTCATATGACTTAAATGTCCGACCCCTTTCGGGGCCAGTACCGAGCCAGCGGAGGTTTGAATGTCGAGCCCCCGAAGGGGTCCGTACCGAACTATACGGTTAAAATCATATTTGACAATATCTTGTTTCCATTATTTGTACTCGTAGTCGCTCCATAAGTAGCTACTTCTAAGATAATAAGGTACACTGTACCTACTCAATGACCTCGATAGTCGAGTTTGAAGGCTGGCAATACGCAAGGTAGTTGCGGAGGGTGGGTTTTGTAGGTGCCATGCCAATCGCAAAATTAAAAAACTGTAAATGTGATATGCGTTCATTTGCTTACATAAATAAAGGTACTGGCAAAAATGGGTTAAATTGGGAAAAATCTTATTGGGTGTTTTTCCATCAGGAGTTTCTTAGTAGCAACTATGGAGTCTGGTTTGAGCCCGATTGACAGCTATGGGTTCGCCCTGTATTGTACATGGGACTTATAACTGGCGAAACGTGGGTGTACCCACTAGGTACTAGGTACACCCACACCTTAGACCACCTTTGGGTACCTATTACACTGTGTGTGACAGTTTATGTTACCGAGAAAATTATCGTTAAAAGGTTGTAAGTCTTTATGTAAATTGGCATGAGCACCCGTGTCCTATATCTAGCCTTTTAAACTCTTTTGCACATAGAGCCGGTCGTTGTCATAATATCCGTTACCGTATCTGGTAGATGTCCAGATACGGTACCGGATATTATTAAGGTGAATGCCTCCATTTAAATAGAGTATCCAAATTCAATGTACCTTGAAAATTTCATCACCGACGACCTTAAGGATGATATGAATATTGAGAGGGAGCGTAGGGCACTGGCGGTCAGAGGTAATATGTTGGCCCGTAGATTTGCTCGGTGCTCTGACTTTGTGAAAATTACTCTTTTTAAGGCGTACTGTCAGAGTTTTTACACGTGCAATCTATCGGTCAACTACTCCAAAAGGTCGCTGGATGTCCTACGCGTTCAGTGTAATTATACTTTCAGGATGTTGTTGCGGCTACCCTGTTTCTGTAGCGCTTCGGAAATGTTTTCCCAGGCCCACACCGTTTTAATACTAACAATAGAGTAGGTATTTATCCGTTTTGTAATACTAACAAAATATGGAACTCTGTTGTCCGAAATAAATGAATTTTATTTGTTGGGTTCTGAGTTCGATTTAAAGCTCTTAAAATGCATAGGTAGCTAGATACCTACTTCGTTACAAATAGGTAGTATTTTTTCAAAATAAAACAAGACGTGAAAGTATTTAACAATAATTATTTAATAGAATAATTTATTCGAATCATTTAGGTAGGTACATACCTACATGATGTCTTAATATCACATTTTTGCCATACCTCATGACTTTTAAAAAGGCACAATAATAAATACCAATATTTATTTGCTTATTTCTAAAACATTAGAACTAATTGCAAACATTAAATCTTATTATTAATACTTTAGTTAAGGAGTAACAGCATCATTCCTCATATGAGAAGGTAGGTAGAAGCTAGGTACAACCACTTTAGTTACTCAGCAACGTAGCTTGAAAACCAAGAATTTCGAAAATAGTTGTTTTATTAGATCAATCTATTCCACTCTTTTCCGAACTTCGATGTTTGGAAGAACAGTTAGTTAGAGGATAGCAAAACTACGGTCGATATCATTTGAATCTTACCAAGGTGGTTGAAATAGTTTGGCTAAGTTAAAAAGGTGTGTTGTGCAAAATAAACAGATTTTCTTTATTTCTGGTATGCTTGTGGCTGGTATTTATAGGTACCTATTACTTATCTTCAATGCATCAAACTTAGGTACTGCTTCAACTTGGGAATAGATAACAATAGAACAACCTTTTTAGCAACTGAGAAGAAAATTCGGCAGGAATTGTCGGTGTGAAGTCTATATAATATCTATATTTTTGATCGTAATCATACCATAACCTGCTTGTATTCCTTACCCTGTGAACACTATTGCTTTCAAACAATTCTTGTCAGCCAATAAGAATATCGGTAGCACCCGAAAAGTAAAACATATTTCGAGTTAATTGGTACCGACAGGCGAAAAATTATAATCCCATATAATCTTCTTAAAACTAACATTGTTACGCAGTCTTAATGTTGTTGGCGAGTTCTTTGTTTGGGGGTATCCAACCTCCAAAGGCTTTTTCAAATTCTCTTGCGACGGCAATTGTTAGGTGGTCGTTACATTTGTTGGCGGCTATTTGAATGCCTACAGGTAGACCCTTTCTGGAGAGTCCTATTGGACATTGTGTGACGGGTAAGCCAAGGGCGTTAAATATCGTGAGGTACCCACAATTGAGGAATTTGTAGTAGATTCTGTAGTGTAGATGTGCTGGGGTTGGGTACGTTGGATGAAGTAGAACCACGTCGCCTGTTAGCAGTTTCTGTAATCAAAAAGTAGTTACGAGTAATCGAACACAGTTGTAAAAAATAGGACACCTGTGTAAAGGCTTAGTTGTCCACACTCCTTGTCTTTACAAGTTCCCAGAAGGCCCAGAACTGACTTAGACATTTTTCAGAGATACCTATTCTCTAGCATGGTAGCATAGCATCCTCATGGTATCAAGCTTTGATAATTATGGTATGGCAATTATGTAAGACGAGTAGCCCGTAGATTTGCTATAAACTGGGACTTGTTTAAATGCTTTCTAGTGAATCCAGACTTACCTCAAACTCAGCCTTGATTTCATCAAAAATGCCGAGCAGCTTCTTGTAGTAACTCTTTGGTAATGCATCGAAGAACTTTGTCAAAGGTCCGTAACAAACGCAGATAAAATTGTGATTCGACATGCCTACTAATGTCTTTAACACTTCAGGCCAGACCGACACCCATTGGTCGCGTTTCTCTGGATCCGTGTAGATGTTCTTTACGTGTTTAATGTTCAACAGAATTCTGATGCTTGTCTCCCACATGTGTTCTATGTTTTTGATTTTGAGCTGAAAATTAAAATGATGCATTATAAGATAGCCTTGTAAAAATAAAGCTAAGCCATAAACGTTCTGCTGTTCTGCACATGTCCCAATTTATATTGCATATTCGTGTAGCATATTATATTCAGCCATACTTCCTTCTCGCACACCAGTAGGATGTCACTCCCTTTCTTGCTTTATTATATTATTAACTTTATTATAATAACTAGTATATGAAATGAAAAAAAAAATAGACATTTCCAATAAAATTGACTCTGCAGATAGATTTGCATTGCTTTAATAATGGAACTACTTCATATAGCCACAATCTTTTGTTCTGCGGAAATGAAAATCATGAAAGCAATTTGATGTGTTTTGTTCTTTCATTGTTATGAATTCTTTATCGTTTAAATGTGTTTTTATTGAAATTGAACTGTGTTATTATAATAACCTGGATTTATATCAGTAATGTTGTTCAAGTGTCTCTTAAATAAAATAAATAACAATTACTTAAGACGGATGACCATATTGTGTGGAACTTATCAGTGTTGTCATTTGTTTTCCTTTCTTTTTTTCATTCTGTAGCTTAACCGGCCAGTGTGTCGCCCCTTAATTGGGACACAGCCCTATCTGTGGCAGGGAATATGCCACAATCTGATTAATGTAGGTATTACTAACCGGTTGAACTTCGATGTTGTAGGTATTCTTGATATGGTCTTTGGCTTTCTCCATGGCTCTTCTGACATCAGGGCCCATAGGGTCTGATACGTTGCTGTCGTCACCATCCATGTAGTAAAACTTCAGTTTTGATATGTCGACCTAAGGTAACAAAAAAAAAATACTTTTTAATTCAAACATTTACTTACTGACTTAAAGCTATGTTAGTATATTTACACACAATAAATTAATTTAAGTATTTGCCGTCCTCTGGGGCCCCGGGCACACGCACTTGCATTTGAACCTAGTGCCCCAGAAGAGGGCAATCCAGTTTATGGCTGAGTACGTTCAAGATGGTGTTAGTGCTCCCAAGCGTTCGGAACATCAGCGAGGCGATGAGGCACCGCAGCACAGTGTGAAAGCCGTCTGTAGAGTCGTCAATAGCGTGGTAGCCCCACCAGCACCCTGAACGCGTTATTATATTGGATTCGGAGAGCGTTGGTGGCCCTCTGCGTGTAGCTAACCCACAGATTGCAGGTGTAAAGAGTTTGGCAAAATGCTTTAAACAGAGTGACTTTTTCTTCTAAACTATAAAATTAAATTAAACAAAATCATGTTTAATTACTTATGATTGGACTCTCTCGCAGGCTCGGTTTCGGGGCTCGCGAAGAAAGTTCCAAAAAATATTGTTTCCTTTAAAATAAGCATTAGAAGCCTTTCTTTCCTGAGTATGGACATTTTGGAATAGAACACACAAATGGAAGGACATTTTGGCAACAAATGTGGAACAGGCTAGGTTAATTATTTTTTCATCGATGTAGTGGATGCTATTAAATGTTGTTACATACATCTATCGAACGCCTTTCAGGTGTTTAGTTTCTCGCTCTATACCTGTCGGTTCGATCATACCAAGAAAAATTTTTCTAAACTTACAGGCTTGTCTAAAGACACTTCCGGACCACCTGGTTGCCTTAAAACTTTTAACATTAGAGTGAGGTCTTCTGCGTATCTGGCGAGGGGTCCAAGTGTAAAGTATTCTTCAAAGTCGGGGTCTAAACAGTCTGGTACGTGACCTGGAAGAAAACAGTAATGTTTTAAATAGTAAGTAAATTCATTTTATTTATTGATTAAGAAAAACAAGCGTATGCATTAAAATTTACTAAAATTGTGTTGAGATTGTGATGATACTGGATACTAAAAAGACGGTCTCGTTCGCTCTCTAAACAGACTGCGAACCCAAGTCGGTCTTAGCAAAGACAATGCTTATAGATGGATATTCATGGACGGCTCAGATCTCAAATATGTTTGCGACGTCTCCCCTACAAACAATAGCCCACCTTCCCTCTTGCTCACCTGCGCGCTTTTGATGATCTATGTACTGCTTCTGTCAGCGGAGTACGCGTAGCTGAGTTGTGGGCTAAACACGTTTGAACTTATTGTCATCGATACGCTAAGAAGAAGATCAGGTCATTGCCTCATGTAATCCAAGACAAGTCATATACATTATCAAGCGGTGCACTCGGCACAGTCATGTGTGTGTTATACAATATTATGTTATTTGTAACTTCTGACCTTCAATGGAGAGGAGTCTAGGTGTAGGTTTGTGTCCAAAGATTCCAGTGAACATGGGAGGCAGTCGGAGTGATCCAGCAATATCTGATCCTACGCCGATGATGGATCCTGCTGCTGAGATCAACGCCGACTGAAAATAAAGAGAAATATTACTTAGCAAAGAAAGAAAGAAGACTGTTGGTGGTGGTTGTTGATATAATTATTTGTTTAATTTAATTTGTTTAATGTAACGCTTACATGGTACAGGTGAAATACTGAGTGTGGGAACATTAAAAGAAAACAATGTTTATAATGCCAAGTCTCAGTTCATCATTGTTCATCCTTCTAATGCTTATTTTAAAATTGACAACAGAATGTCTAAAGGTGGGGGCCAAACTAAGCGGACTGGACTGCAGACACCAGAGTAACCGAAGTGTCCATGTGGATTGCCCTAAACTAATTTTCAAGGAAACAACTGACATAGGTTTTACTCATTGAACTGCAAGCAATTATGTGTAAATTATAGGTTGTGGTTTTAACTGAATTATTAAACCGAACCGCTTTATAAAATAAGGTTAAAGTAGAAACGGAGCATTTTTCTTGATTTTGCGAAATGATTCCACATTCGAGCAAATTTAGCTGTTGGTGACATCATCCAAATGTGACTTATTTTTGTGTCTTGACACGTCATTTTTTGATGTTATAATCTCACCACTTTGCAAGTAGTTTGTAAGACTTGTTACCTAAATGTAATTGCACACTTGAGTGAATTTATTACGTAAAAAAGTCGTGACTATTGCGTTAAGTTGGTTTTGACCAGCACTTTGGAGGGTTATCTCTTGCTTAAAGAATGTTTATTGTTAACAATGGCGGTAAATTATCCACTTTGTTAAATGTTTGAAAGTGGCTGCTATGGAGAAATTCATGGTGGAAACATTCAATAACTCTAAGTGTGATTTGGGAATCAGACGCAGGACCAAATACTTTGCAGTAGCGTTTGAGACCAGACTAACAAGTTAATCTTCAAAAATCTCTTGCAAAACTTACTTCTCCTCCCGAAGATCCACCAGTCGTCCTCTTCTGATCATACGGGTTCGTAGTAATACCAATAACGTTGTTGTAAGTCTCCCAGTTCATACAAAGTTGTGGTGTGTTCGTCACCGCAATAGGAATCGCCCCAGCAGCCCTGGCGAGCCTTATCACGGCTGCGTCTCTCTTCGCAGGATTCCTATATGGGTACACCGTACCACAGTCGTTGCTCATGCCTAGAATTTTAATTGTTCGAATTAGGCCGAAGGTTTGATATGCTCAATGGATAAGTAGATTGTAGCTGCTGTAATGGTTTTATGAGTTGTAAATTATGTTATTGTTGTACCAAGATTTTGATGTGTATTTATAAGTGTAGATTAGTAATTACTATCAAAAAGTATTGTAAGCAATTTGATTTTATTCAAGACTATACCAGTGATTATTTTATTTTTATCATTGAATAGGCTAAGGTTCTAGAACTTGATTTTCTACGATGAAACGATAAAACGGCACTTATTGTAGAGAGCTGCAAAAAATACACCAAAATCATTATTTTGTAATGGTAATAACCACTCTATTGCCATCGGACTCCAGGCTGCTACAGAGAAAAGAAAAAAGAAATCGCTAATAAATGATAATGACCTGTGTTTCGAAAACATGCAGGACCTCGTATTAGGCAGAAGAGAGTATTACTACCAGCTAAAGAAGCAGTAGAGTTGGCTAATTCTGCGTGAAATTAAATCGGTCAAGTTCCCCTTACCTTCAACAGCAATGCTCTCCTTCACCGTCATAGGAACGCCCAACAATGGATACTCTTTCTCCAGATCTTCAGGCGTCCTATCAGTCGATACTATCATCTTGTCGATGCCCCTTGCTTCTCTAAGTGCGGCATCGTATCTTGGCTCGACTATAGCGTTTAAGTATGGATTGGCTTCCTTGCATCTCTCTATGTAAGCTTCTACAACTTGCTCTGACGTGATCTGAAAGAAAAATAAAAAACATGTTATAATTGTTTTTCCCTGTTGTAATGGGCATGACTTAGAATATATTAATTTTCATTTAGTTATAAATATAACTTGCATTATACCATACATTGCTTTTATTCTAACAATTTCAACTGCATAGTGCCAACAACAGTCTTGGAGTAAACTGGCTGCGACATACAGACTGACATATCTACAGAACCCTAAAACAAGCAAATGAAACGCAGAATGCATCTTAAATAATTCCGTATTGCCTTAAACACATCATATTCTATGTTAGGCTATCAAATTATAGAAAACTGTTCTAAAACATCACTTTAATATTTTTTATACTTTGCAAAGTAAATTGACTTGCGTAATTTTGCTGCAAAACAGGTTGCATGATGAAATGTCAATGGAATAAAAAAAGACAAGATATTTTAGACAAAAATGCGCTATTTAAACAGCTATGATTTTTTTAATGGCTTCCTATGACGTAGGTACTATGCTTATTCGCAAATTACAAAATCAAGGACTACGTTAAAGATAAAGAAGTTTGGCTATAGTTCCTTCTGCGCATGCGGCTTCCCTGGTAGCTATATTCAGCACAAATTTGATCACCCTTGTTCTGAATAGTTACAGTACTGATAGCAACATCTGTGCGACTCGTCTCTTAGTTATTATTTTGTTTTTGCATATATTTTTTTTCTCTTACTTTTGTATAGATTCTTTTCTACCAATTCGTTGTGAATGAGTGGACATGGTTGGCCTTGTAGATTCTTGGACGCTTGTTAACTTTTGTTAACCTATTATTTTATTTTACCTTTTGTAAAGTAAGCAATGTCGGGCCTACGCTGTCCTCTCATACTTAAGTGCTAACGCTGTAACAACAACATTGTAAAACCAAATGATTTTAAAAGAGTAACTATAGAGTTTCTTGCCGGTTCTTCTCCATAGAAAACGACCAACCCGAACCGTGCATCTTTTCTCGACGTTTTATAAGTGCCCATGTAGGCCTATGTGAAATAAAAATATTTCGATTTGATTTGATTTGATTCAAATTCAAATATTCTGTAATGGTTTATTAGGGGGCTCCCTCCAAAACGTCTTTGTAAATATACGTTTTTCAAATGGTACCTAGTACCTTAAAAAAGCAACCGAAACTTCCCATTAAAATATACCTATGTATTACTTTGATTCATGCTCTTCAATATTGCAGGATTTTTTTTTCATTTTGTTTACATGCATATAATTATGTATTGAAATAAATACAACCATTATTTTTTTTTGTGCAAATTGTGATTTAACTTCTTAACCTGTGCCTGTTAATCAATATGAAAACTATGACTATCGCTAGAGAATTTAATGTTTGTATTTTTTGCAGAACTACTTTTTTTTGAAATCTTATCTATAAACTTGAAGAGGTCATTTTTTTGGGTGTTTTATGCTTTATAAGTTACTACTTATGTAACATTTGAAAACGTATTTTTTTCGCAATATCTGTGAAAATTCCAACTGTCTGAATATTCATAACATAACATTAAACGGTTTATGAGATATAGCCTGGGCACAGACAGAAAGACAGACAAACAGCAGAGTCGAAATAGGGGCCCGTTTTTGGGACGGTTTGCAAGTCTTGGCAGCACCAAATATTTAAATAAAAAACTTGTTCAATTCAGTAGATGCAAATTCAGCAATATAAACGTCAATTATATTATCTTATTAATGTACAGACACATCTGATTAATTCACTTATCAGACATACTGGGAGACAGGAATGCGGACGGGTATTTAACATGCTTGGTTGACCAATGTTCGAACGGGGACTGTACCACCATCACTTTTTAAACAACTTCAGAAAAACCAAAAGGAGGTTGTGTTGTATTTCTTTGATTACTCCGTGATTACTGCACTGTACTGCACCTATTTCTATGTAATTTTTTTTTTGGTTAAGCCTACTGCATTTTTTCCCATTTGAATTTGCTTGAGTAGTTTATGAATAATAACATCTTGAAAATGTTTGATGATCTTAATAAATTCTAATTTTAATTAATTCACGAATAAAAATAATAATGGTAAAACAAAAATAACTTAGTACTTCTAAAAACGACTTTACTTTTGAAAGTTGTTGGCTAAAAAGAAATGTAAATGAAATCAGCGATTTCAGTGTTTTTTTAAGAGGTCGGTTTTTTGGGTTAATTAAACCTTCAGCGTGAGAAAGAGATGGCGCTATAAAAGAAGTCAAGCTTCTTATACTATAGAAAGATTAAGTAATACTGCTTTAAGAGATCGTGGTAAGCCCCCAGTTATAGCCGTCAGTTGAGAGGGTCACGGCTACTACCAAGTTCAAATTAACCTTTTCGTTTCAATGTTAAAACCTTTCTTTTTAATAGGCTTTTAAAGTTTATCGACAGAACCAAAAAAAGCTTTCAATCGTGACATTTTAAGCTACCTGTGAGTTATTGCATTTGGAAGTAATTTTGGTTTTACTTGCGTATGTATAATTTATAGTAATTTGTTTGTAATATGTATCCATCTACCTAATTTATAGGTGCGTATTTTAGAATTATCAATGCAGATCGGTTACATTTCTTTTAAGATTTCGCGCCACTCAAGTAGTTTTTTTAGGGTTCCGTGCCTCATATGGAAAAAAAAGATCCCTTATAGGATCACTTTATTGTCCGTCTGTCTGTCAAGAACCTTTATCTAGTCAACGAGTGGAGGAATCGAGTTTAAATTCAAACCATGTACTCAAATCTGTGGTCCCTTGGAGCTGTGAAAAAATCAACCCTCTAAATCTAAGCAGTCAAAAATATGGCCGTTTACGTCGCAAGTTTGTACAGAACCCTCCGTGCGCGGGTCGACACGCACTTGGCCGGCTTTTTTTCTGTTTCGTGGGTGCGTTTACTACTTAGCCTAATAGTAGGTGCCTATAATTATAATAAAACTATATTTATATTGCATATTTATTTATTTTAATTAATGTTATCTGCATATCACTGGCTTGGCTGCCATTTGTAAGTCTTTGTCAGTTATTACTGACAGGTTGTCGCCGCTAAACTTTACTGTACGTTGCATAGACGTTGCGCTGTGCCGCGTTCACGTCACGTAGTCGCTATGCTACACCTAATGCTACGCCGCGTTCTACGTTGTGAAGACATTGCGCTAAGTTGCGTAAACGTCGAAAAAACGTCACATTGACGAGGAGTTTGTGACACGTCTTTCAGCGAATCACTTGACATGGCATTGCCAAGTTTGAGACGCAAGTGTAATATTACTAGCAATAGGTAACCGGTTAGCAAAGTAGGCCATTAACCTGCTCACGAACCTGTTTAAGACATACAAAAACAACTATATCCTACCTGTCTAGTCCGGATCATCGCAGCTAACGAAGTAGCGGACTTAAACAGTAGCGGGTTCATGGGAGGCGGACATTTCTTGTTCCTCCTGATGTTCAGCAGATAGGTCAAAGGCAGGACTATGATGGCCAGCAGTGACACCAAGAACCGGAGGAATCTTCGCATGAACGCGTTCATCATGATTGTCTGGAAACAAAAGAAGGTTATGTTCGTATGAGTTAGTTCGGAATGTAGGCTATTTATTTATTTCTCAACCACTTTGTTGACTAGTACTAAGGAATCAAGGTGTACTGTATTATTTAATACAGCTTACGCCTGCGGCTTTACCCGCATACATTTTGGGAATTAACCGACGGGATCGTACTAACGGGATAAAAGTAACCTATGTGCTAAACCAGGTTCTCAAATCGTGTGCCAAATTTTATCAAAATCGGTCCAGACATTTGAGCGTGAAGGACTATTTGGGATTCCTATATTTACAGATCGGCTCATTATGAATTAGGGACTTTGTTGATGATATTACTTACACACATACAAATCACATGGAGTAAATTGTTCAGTTTTGTTAAGGCTCTTTTGATTACTCTTCTTACTGTGCACGTCTTTCTACATCGTTCTTACATATTTGTATAATCTCAACACGAATGATGTAAATACTATTTTGTAAAAATATTAGAATTTAAAAGAGTGTCCATGGAGTTTCTTGCCCATTCTTCTCCATAGAGATCAACGCTTTGGAATGGGCAACTGCAGTACTTTCAGAAGTTGTTATGCCTTGTGACCGGGACTGTAGATTCATTTTGTTTCTTGACATTCAAAAGTGCCTGTAATGGTCTAATTGAAATAAATGATTTGATTTCATTTGATACATATTTTTTTCTATGTATATTATTGTATGCACAGTGCTTTGATTACGGCAGATATTGAAAATTCGTTATCAGTTCTAATGAAAGTACTGCCCATAACGTAAATTCATTTTTTTTTAAATTTGTGAAATTGTTGTCATAATTTCCCTTTAGGGCTGTTTACTCTATTTTTTCTTCCCATCACAATTTAGTCTTTTAATTATAGATTTTCTTGTCTGGTGGGTTTACTTACCACCACCACAGGTTTAATGGTCTAGCTAGATTTTTCGCTGTAAACTAATGCTTATAGAATTAACTGCTCATGGAATCTCTACGGCAACAATTGTGACCATAAACACTGTTGAGTTTTTTGAAAGTCTATTTTTATGTAAGGAGGTCAAGGTAGGGGGTAATTTCTCTCTAGATTATTTGTTGTACTTATAGAATTATTTTAAATATTATTATTTCTCGATATTTGAATACTATTTTATATTTTTTTAGTCTATCAGCCAGTGGTTCAAGGAAATAGATCTGCGGTTTAAAGTTGTTCGCTTTGTTTGTACTGATCCCGGTTTAATTCTGTCGGTTGATTTTGTCTTACAATACTTTGCTGTATTACATTTAAAACAGATTAAATACTAACATAATAATATTACCTACTATTTTTATTTTTTATTTATATTTAAATGAAGAGTTCTTCAATATTGAACTAGTCGTCATGAAAATATGTGTCTAGACTACCTATATCAATATTTTTATAAGTATTTAAATAAGATTTTATTTCCGTCAAAAAACCAGCTGCATTATAAGCATTGAAATATTTTTAAATGTCCAGTAATGAACACCAATTTAATTTAAAACAATTCTGCGAACATTTCTCAAGCTGATAATCATCAGTTGTTTTGATTCCGTCACCGGCTTTATTTAGCATGTTTCTTTTTTAAACTTAATTAAAAATACCTACCTGTGTTCACAAAGAGTATGCATTTAGCCAAAGAATTATTATTCCCCATACATTGGTATAATACCCAGTTATTTAAACTAAATGACTTGAGAGAAATTACATCCGCTGCATATCGCGTGAATGCACCAAACTCGTTCGTTCAAACTAGATGTCATTTAGGTCAACGCATAGCTTACCTACCTGTATAACAGATATCCTTATGAAATAATTCACTACATCGGAAACTACACTTAGAACACTACTTAAAGGCTTAGCCAAATACGGCGGATAAACTAACTTATAACTATTCAAAAAAACTTCAGCCAATACGAAGGCATGATACACCCACGCCGTCAACAAAATCAACACAAGACGAGTGAAAAAGTTCACTGTCGCATTAAAACACGAAATGTATAGAGTAATAATAGACCCTATCATTTTATAATGTTACTTTACGTGCATCCGATAACATACTGAGTTACGCCAACGTTAGTTTCAGATAGTACATTATCAAATAAATGATACTACACGCGTTTGTTCGGAGTTACGAACTACCGAGCGTTGGCGTGCTCAAAGTTCAACTGGTGTTTGATATCGAATATCGAAAAAGTACGAACTTTCTCTTATAAGAAAGTGCACGTGCGATTGTGCGTGTTCTGATGCAAGCGCTTTGTGCCTTATACATTTTTTTATTAATCATTAATTTAATAGTTCATTGAAATCATTTCACGATAATGTTGGTACTCCCTCCTTTTTAAAGTGATTTTATTTATATTTAACACAAAATTACGACGTAGGTAATATAATATCACGAATGTTATCCCCGAAAGTGTAGGCAGAGGTGTAGGTACCTATTCAAATCCTTACTAATATTATAAAAGCGAATGTGAGTTAGTTTGTTACTTCTTCTCGCCTTCATGGCTAAACCGATTTTAATGAATTTTGGTACAGAGATAGTTGGGACCCTGGAGACGGACATAGGCTAATTTAAAAAATTTGAACTGAGGGAGAAAGAGGGAAGAAAAGGGATACTTAGCTAGCTATTACAAAAACTACATAACAGGTACCTGCAAATCAGGAAAGGGGAACTGTGTTACCCCAAATTTAACGCGAGCGAAGCCGCAGGCAAAAGCTAGTAACTCATATTTTGTCAGTTTTGTTATGTGCCTTGTGATAGAGAAGAAGCCTATTGCCTATTACTATTGTTATCTACTGTAATGAAAGAAGTCAAAGTTTTCCGAAATATTTGCTTCTGCTGACATAATCATCCGCTGGAATATTTATATTTCTTGCACATTCATATCAGAGATTTAGATGTAATTAAAACATTGTTATAAAGTCTTTGTGCAATATAAATACGTGATGATAAATCTCACATTACGATAAAACGAGTTATTTTGATAACGCTGCTTAGTAAACATTTCGGTGGAATTATCTGTTATCGATCATTTTCTGTCCGTTTCCTAATAATTATCTTGTGAAATACCCATTACTAATTCATAAAAACTATTGTAACATCTATAAATAACTGTGTAAATCTTCTTATAATAGGTAACTTAATAGTGAGTTTGGATGTTAGTTTATTTAATCCTACTATAATAAATGGGAATGTTTGTGAGGATACTCTTTCACGTCAAAACGGCTGAAAGGGTCTTGATGAAATTTCGCACAGAAGTAGATTATAGTCTGAAATAACACATAGGATACTTTTTTCGATCATCACACAGGCTAAATCGCGGGCACCAGCTAGTATTGAATAAATAGATAACTTTTGTTAACTTCTTAACTTATTTTACGTTTAGTCTCATACCTACTTAAAAACTAACGCTGTAGCAACAACATTGTAAAACCAAATGATTTTAAAAAAGTAACCTTGGATTTTCTTGCCGGTTCTTCTCCATAGGAAACGACAAACCCGACACTGTATTATATAAGTGACATGGGCACTTATAATACATCAAAAAAGGTGTAGGCCTATGTGAAAATAAAAAAAAAAATTATAACTTCTTGACCTCGATTACCTCGTTGGTCTAGTGGTCAGAAGTGCAACGGCTGAGAAGGTGTTATAGGGTACGATTCTGGATCGCGTAAAGTATAATTGGGTTTTTTGACTTTGTTTCTCAGTCGGCTTAGCAGCCACGGATTTTGAAGACACGGGTGATCTTGATGTGAAATACCTATATGGATCGCCTTTTCGACCCGTGTCGTTGTAATAAGCAGATATCTAATATTTAAATGATTTTACATAGCTATCTACATATTTGTTATAGAATAAATCATCAATAGATATGATATGGGAGCCATGATCAGTTTTTTAAAATGTTGTTGTATTCTTCCAAGACATGTCACTAACCGATTTTTATAAACTAATCAAGTTTTGATAGGCATAATAACTAGGTACACCTTTTTCATAATTGAACAAGCATATTAATTACAAAGTAAACAACGTCTTTACAAAAAACTATGTGTAAATACAAAGTAATACATATTGAGGCGACGATCTATGCATGCCGGACGCACAACCTCAAGGTTCGGATTTCCTTGCGATTAGTTGTACCAATATTAATTACTAGTTTACATCATTGTTGGTGTCCTGTAGTACCGACCTCTAACATGAACTTCTAGCGAAATAGTATAGTGTCACCACGTCATCTATACAAATATACCAAACATCTCTGTCAGTACGTCTATTTTTTTGTAAGTACATTTGCACTGCTGTTCTTTGCTGAACAGATTTTTAAACATAAAGCAATCAAATAACGTGGACTCGTTGATCAAATATATTAAAGCTTCGAATTATTTGCTCCTTATTTCCGCTATTTTATTTTATTTTCATAAAAGCGGCCGGGCAATAAACCTGTATTAACAAGTAACAAATAACAAAAGTATTAATAAGTAACCTACAGATCTATAGCTGGCGTCAATACAAACAAGTATCGTGTGAGACAAAGTCATCTTAACTGTCACGTTTCCATGATACAACCAGCAAAGTAAAAATTTTCACCATAAGTTTGATTTTATTAGTTATTCATCAAACCTGTATGAATGAAAAGCTGGCATTTATACAAAGAAGTTTTGTGTGAGACAAAATCTTCTAAAGTGTCACGTTTCTGAAATAATTTTGAAAACTTGTAATGTAAACGTGACACTTTACAAGTTTTTGTCTAGTGCAATACCTAATTGTATTCATGCCAGATATTGATTCATTAGGTCTATTGCGAGGTCGTTATTTTGCAAAAATCGCTGTTGTATTAGTAAATCGAATTTCCACGTGACTGAAGTTTGGGGAAAGCCTTTAGTATTATCAAAAATAATGTAGAAAAAAATATTATTTAAAAATCCGCATTACATTATCATCTGAGGTTATATTGTATTAAACCTGTCATACTAATTACAGGTGGAAGATTGTAGCACTGAAGATTATTACCACGTTCGTTTTAGATAAGACGGATATGAAATAAAAATATGTACTTACGTACACTTTCCTTTTTTAGTTGCTAGGGAAAATATCAGAATTAAAAAAGCTTTTTGTCTAATCCTTACTATCCTTACTAATATTATAAAAGCAAAAGTGAGTTTGTTTGTTTGTTACCTCTTCATAATTTAATGGCAAAACCGATTTTGATGAATTATGGTACAGAGATAGTTGGGAACCAGGAGACGGACATAGGCTAATTTAAAAAAAGTGGGATGTGAGGCAGAAAGAGGGAAGAAAAGGGAAAACTTAGCTTTGCTATTACAAATCAATAAGGCGTAAGGGGAACTGTGTTACCCCGAATTTAACGCGAGCGAAGCCCGCGGGCAAAAGCTAGTGGCTTATAAAAAAGAACGATTTCAAAAATATGATTTTGTTTGCAGCTTTCCGATCAAACATAAAACAATAGTGGATCCATGTTATGGGAGAACAGAAGAATATCTTAAAGATACAATTTTCTTTTACGTTTACCCATAATATTTTATGTGTGTATATGTTTATGAAATAATATCCCCGTGGGTCTAGTGCTCGCAATTGTGACTGGGTAGCCTAGGATTCGATTTTGTGGTCGCGCAAATAGTTAGTGCGTTTTTCGATCAGAAATTTCTCTGTAGCAACCACAGATCTACTAATCCTCAAGGATACAGGTGTTATTTTTATGTATGTTATGTAAAATAATATAAGTTATACCGCTTGCGGTCATCCTTGTTATGGATGCAAAATAAAGCCAAACTAACATGAAGCCAGCCAAATGAACATTGAACGCAATCATTATAGTAAAGTAGTTTAAAATAATTACTGGAAATAACTAAGTACAATAGTTTCTACATCGTTTTAAAACGGTTTACATGACAATGTTTAGTTTTTTTTTTTTAATGAATATCAAAAATGCGTTTGTACTTTGGATAGGACATTAATCGGTTTTATATTTCGAACAAAGAGTGAATGCTCTTCACGTGAGTAGATGTTATCATAATATAAACATCGTGTATATAGGAGATAAATAGGTAGGTATACAAAGTTAAATTAATGATTCACAATGTATTAATTAATCTCTACCAGCTGCTAGTATGAACAAATAACTAAACATATTGGCCCTTTCTACTTAGTGTGACTATGTAAATTGATAGAGAAAATAACCGTGATCAGTGATCACTCATTCATGCGTTTGAAATGTACGTAAAGTCGCCCATAATTGTTTTTAATTTTGAAGAATGGGAAATCATGAACTGTGACTTGGAAGAAAGTCATGTAATACACAGCCAAGTTCCTTCTCCTTTCGACTTTAGGGTGATAAAACAATTTCAAGGGCGGTTTTACGTTCGGTTATAGTAGTAGTAACTTCATTGCCGCGGCAAATTACCGCTCAGCGGACAGACCTCCGGTGAGACCTCATGGTGACATGGAGAGAGCGACTGTAGTAACTGTGTCAGGAGTAAGGAGCTAGAGAGGTGCTTCTCACATGCCGCCAAAGGTTCATAATCGGGCGGGAGCAAACAACCGGGTGTCACCACTGTGTCGATCGCCCTAAGGAAACGGTGGAATACACTGTCGGGTCTGCCCCACTTGGCTTAATTTTTTTTTATGTGACAATTTAGGTATTTGTAAAATGTCATTTTTAAAGTTCGAATGTTGGTGATCCAGTAGCGAGATGGGCGGATGATATTGTTGCCCTCGATAAAAAATGAGCCTGGCACTGAAGTGAAAATCATGAAAGATATTTCGTAGTAACGGTTTACTATTAGTTAGAAACCGAAAGCTTAAAACAAAGTTTATCAATGAACTTCCAATTTAATGAGAATTGCTGTCAAAATTGATAAAGCAATTACGACGGTGACTTTACATAGAAGAGTATATTATGTATAGGTAGATAATTGATAATTGCACACTTTATACGCCTTATAGGTAATTTGTAAGCGTTTTACTACAGCACGGGAAGTGATGGGCAAGATGCTCATGATCCGTGGCAACATACAAGCAAGAACAATTACTATTTAAGTAAGTACTACCTACTTATTACCTTTTTCAAATAACTCTATCTGGGTCTATGCACAATCACTATGGTGTTTTCTTTGAGTTATATAAGTACTTATCTGTTTGTTAAAAGTACTATTTTGCTTTGAATCAAACACTACATATTAATGTACCAAAATTATAAATATTCTTCCGTTTAGCCCAATTTTGAACACGGCGTGAATAGGCAGATCATTACTCTTTCAGTATAAATATTTTATTTATTTAAACTTCATGTACAATTTTATTGGTACATAGGTGGACTTAATGCCTTATGCAGGCATTCTTTACCTGTCAAGCTTTGGGTAAAATACTACAACCTTGTGATAAGAGTAAAAAATCTACAAACACAAAATATATAAAACTATTTGTTTTCGGAAACTCATATAACTTATACAAAAAAACTTAATAGTAGTTATTATAACTTTTACACAATAATAAATATATATAAAAAAGGGGTCTAACATTATAAATAACCAGGCATCTATTAAAAACTATTAAAATTCTTGTTGTTGATTATGACGGTATAGTGGTATACGTCTTTAAAACTAGATGTTGTTGATCATAAGAAGTCATTAGAAAATACTTGAAGGGAGAGACGAGATGAAAACTCTAAAGGGGAACATTAAAATAATCACGGTAACTTAGAAAGTAAATAACATGGTTTATGATCATAGGCTAACCTAGCAGTTTTGATTGCACACTGCTCAAACCAATCAATTAATAATCGTTAATATGGCAACGTTTTTTTTAACAGTAAAAACAAATATAATGGCTAATAAAATAGGTCATAGAAAGCCAAAAAAAGTAGTTAAAGAAAGATATCTTATCTTTCTTTTTTTACATTATAGTTAAAAAAAGTAAAAAACCGTCCCAGTGCGAGTCGGACTTGCGCACCGTGGCGTGGGTTCCGTTAAAATTTTTGACATAAACGGCCTCTAGTAAGCTTGGTTGTCAGACTTTCGGGACACTGAGTTCCTGTAACGACTGTCATAGATCTATAAATGACAACCAGAACCAACAGCAAAAGATATTTAAATAATCTTCTTAATAATGCATAGCGACTAGTTACTAAATGATGAAAGTAACCATGGCAATATGCCTTAGTAATGCAGGGGCGTAGCATTTTCCCATTCTAGCACACACGTAGGAATGCTAATTGAAAAGAAAACTAAGTTACAGTTTGGCGAAGAGCCACTAACTTTTCACTTCTTAATTATTCATATTACTAAACCACTTTTCTGTATACACAGTAATTTTTATCTTCTTGATAATAAAGACTGCCTCATTAGTCTTTTGGTTGGGCGCGGTAGTGGTAGGATGGCCCTTTTTTGTGAATGGGAAATTCTCCCGCTCTGGGCGGAGTGGGGGGGAGTGTCAGACTTCTACTGACTAAAACAACCCACCCTTGTTCCTTCTATTGCCCTTTACGTTCCGGGGTCGCGGTATCTCTTTCGAGCAACCCGCAACCCCGTAGGCGGTTGCCTGAGCAGGCCCCTCTGCTTTGCTGACATATTTGAGGCGCGTGTGGAACACGAACGCGCTGTCGACACGGAGCTACCCATTGCTCACCGTCCACAAGTCCGCAAGTACGATGGCCCTGGATTCGGTTTCTAGGTCGGGCAGTGTTATCGTGTTTTTCTATTAGAAAATTCTCAGCAACCGAAGTCAGGATTCGTGCCCGGTTGATGGGAATAGCCTCACTACCGCTTAGGTATATGGGAGTTAAACATAACAAGCGAAAAATGAATCAACAACATATAAGCTAATTATAAAATGTGAAAGTTTGTTTGTGTGTTTGTTTGTTATCCCTTCACGCTCAAACGTCTCTGCCGATTTGGATGAACTATATTACTATGACTAAAATTAACACAGGCTATTTTTCCCGGTATACGCTTGTGAAATCGCGGGGCGTAGCTAATAAGCCTTACCTACGGAAAAAAATGGGCAAGCGTTATTTTCGCCTATTGCAATGTTACGTTGATTTAAAAGATAATTCAATAATTTCGTAAATTAAAGCCTTGGTTATATGTACTACAGAAGGATGCACACGTAAGTAGGCAAGTTTATAGATATTTATTTATCAGCATTTACCTACTGTTAAAAGTAGTGGCATTGAGGGCTAACGCAATATTGACCAATACCTACCATGCGCGAGCGCTGGCCAAAGACCAAGGTGCTTCGAGTTGTACTTAATATCCTGCTTGTGACGGTGCGATTGCAGTGCAAAAGGTCTGTTTTTAACTCAGAAAAATGATTTGCTTGCTCACTTCTCAAGATTTTAGTCAGACTATCCATGACTCTTGGGCATGCGTATCGAGTTTACTCCGTGCCTTGGAGAGTACGTGAAATCCTTGATCTCGGCTGTCATTTGTATATCTTTGACGGACGGTACATGTAGTCAGTGGCCTAAGTCTGACAAGGAGTGACGTATAACCCGAGGTTATGTAAAAGTATTCAGCTGCACGCGGTAAGACTGGAAGCTTCAATAAATTTGGGGACAGGGGCTATGCAGATGACCTGTGACTTTGTTCTGGTTTAACCTTTTGAGCTAAGGAACCTTAAAAAACGTTTGCTTTAAGCCGCAAAGCAAAAAGTAAATGTACTAAGTAAAACATTTTAACGCAATTTATACTGCTAAGTTACATACCCCGACGGATTCGGAAGGAGATAAATTGCAAGTGAAGCAAGTTTACTACGGTACGGTACAGTATAGGGACCGTGAGGCAATCGAATTGCTGAGCAAGTTGGTCAAGCTACTAAGGCTAGGCTCCTTGCGAAATGTGCCTGTGTTTTCTTAACTACATACCGGACGGTAGATCAACAGAGGAATTGTTTGCTGTTGACGGTTTTGCGTCATTTTCGTGCGACATTTGATGAAGCGGCACCTCCGTTTATTCTAAGTAACTTCTGATGTGGTTCGGATATATTGATGGACCTATTTGTAGTGTAAATAATATTAATGCATTATGTGCTTACCTGTAAGAGATTGGTACACTAATCTATAGGTTTTATACGATGTAGGTATTTTCTAATCTGGTACTGTGTATTCAATTGTTGGTGAGCCAATTATGTAAATAAATTAACGAAAACTATAAAGGAAATATATTATAAGTAGTGTCTGACCGAAACCGAAAACGGATTTCGGCAAAGGCCTCTGTTTCGGCCGAAACCAAAACTTCCTTACAAGGATCGCTTTTATCAGTCATATTAATATTTTTTTGATGTTTATTACCCGAATTCAAAATAAATCACTCAAAACTCGCCACCACAACTAAACAAAACAAACTGCAAACAAACAAGCTAATCAAGACATTGGTACTGATAGGATTCATTCTTTCATTCAACGCGTTGAACATGACCGATCACAGCGCGAAAACTCCCGAATCGGTCGTAGAGGTCGTAGTTTCGCCGTTTTAGGCCGAAACCGAAATTAGTGCCGAAACTAGAGTTTTTAGTCGAAACTGGCCGAAACCGAACCTTCTGTCAGACAATAATTATAACATATCATTAAGAACCTACGCACTAGCACGAGTTTGCGGCATTGAAGTCATGAAATTCATAAATTTTAAAATAATAAAAACCAGATTCACATGTTTTTTAGATTTTTGTAATTCTTCGGCATAATTTTTTTCATGTGTATCGTACAAACATTTTGACTCGCATAACTATTGTCTTTTGTTGTGTTATTGGGTTTTTTTTATCAGAAACTTGTAGCGGCTACGTAAGTTAGCTTTATGTCCAGTTGATGGCTATAGGCTCGATTTCTATAACTATGGGAATTGGAAAAATGTGGGTTTCATATTAGGTTTACGATTTGTTTTTACGTATTTCAAATCATCAACTTCCCCCGCTCTGTGCGGAGCGGGGGGAGAGTCAGACTTGTACTGATTAAAACCCACCCATGTTCCTTCTATTGCTCTTTGTTATCCGGGACCGCGGTATCTCTTTCGAACAACCCGCAACCCCGGCAGGCGGTGGCCCTGGCAGGTGGTCCCTCTGTTTTGCTGACATCTCTTTGTGGCGCGCGTGCAACACAACCGCGCCGTCGACACGGCCTGTCGTCAATCGAGGGACGGACGGTGAGCTACCCATTGCTCACCGTCCAGAGGCCCGCATCTGCGGTGGCTGAAAGTCGTCTCGCGGCGCCCGACGCTATTAGGTTCACCTCTGGCTAACTCTTCGAGGATTAAAGGCGTTATGTTATGTTTCATTCTACTCTTCTCAGTTCTAGAAAATTCGTTGTCATCCTCGATGCAGAACGTTAGGTACCTACTTATGCATAATTAGTATTCATGTTTGACTATAGCTAACACAGCATTTAATTTATGTGTGACTCTTATGTACTTCCGAACTCTGTTTATATAGTGACTCATCTATGTTTTTATTAAAGCTTCGAAATGAGATAACAATCATTATTATGATTATCCAAAATGTTAAGGTCAATTTTTAATTGCGACGCTGGTAAATACGCATAATAATTTTGGAAAATAAAACGCAACTGAGTCTTCTTCTAGTCCCTATCCTATCTAATATCCTACTAATATTATAAATGCGAATGTTTGTGAGAATGGATTGATGTATGGATCTTTGTTACTCTTTCACGTCAAAACGGCTGAACGGATCTTGATGAAATTTGGCACAGAGGTAGATTATAGTCTGGAATAACACATAGAATACTTGTTTTAAATATCACGCGGGCAAAGCCGCGAGCGCCAGCTAGTAACCTTTAATTTTACCCATAGGAATTTCCATAATGTACTTATAAGTAAGTACATCAATTCTAAATTGACGTTTCCATACATATATCAAAGATGGGAAAGTAACCCTGACTAATTGTAATGATTTATTTGTGTAATACTTCACGCTCAAATGTAGAGGAGGCGGACTTAATGGTATAAGAATTTTCTACTAGTCAACTTATGTGTGATGCCGAGACACTTAATGGAGACTGGTTGGTGATTATTAGTTTAGGAGTCTTAAGGGACGAACAGACATTTTTTTGTTTTATAAACATGCATAAGCAATATTTGACACAGTTAATAAACGATAACCTGAGCTAGGACATATACGAGTATTTTTTTATCTTGCTACTGAGTAGGGTACGAAATTGTTTGTGTTACTAGCGGGCAAATTCGCGAAAAATAAAAAAAATACATATAAAAAATGAGACAACTTATTAATAATTTCATGTTTTATTTGTTATCGACCCGGTAAGAAGAAGAATAACTTTGTCTGATAATATTTTATCGTCGCGACAATATGACGAAATAGACGTTATCACAGAACAACCAATTTGACCTCTTCCATACAAATTTATCCATGCTGAACAAAGCTTTATAAATTACAGCCATAAATAAATCTTCGGTTACAATGCTTTATACTTTTATCAAGGTATTATTATTCACGGTTATTTTAATGAAATTAAGACATTCTGTCTTAGGCCTTAGCGGAGTTGCCCATAACAAAGTTCGTAGGTTTTAGAATTAAAAATAAAATTATCCTGTAGCATTTTAGTTAAATTATTTGCTATTAACAAGTTCAAAAAATACATAGTTTACGAGTTCTTAAAATGATAAAAATATCAGTATTTCGTTATGGCAACGCCGGTAACTTGTGTTAGGGCCTTTGTGATCATGGCGCATGCAACAGCGTCAAAATCATAGAACCTCACAATCGTTGAATATCACTGAAGATCGTCATCAAAGGGGCCAGGGCCTCTGCCTGCCGGGGTTATTCGAAAGAGATACCGCGGCCTCGGAACATAAAGGACAAAAGAAAAAAACATGGGTGGGTTTTAATCAGTAAAAGTCCGACACTTCCCCCTGACTGGGGGAAATTAATTGATGATTTCCCATCCCAAAAAAAGGATTTTCAAATACATTATTTATTGACGTACCTATATTATGTTGTCATGCACTTAAAGTTTCAAACATCTCTAAATTTATTGTAATCAACATCGACTAACGTTTTCATAGTGTACATTGTCACAGCCTGTCCTACATTCGATACAGTATACCAATTTTTTAACGGCTCGCCGAACTAGTGAAGTAACCAGCGTGCAGCGGAAGGAACAGAACAATAAGTCGGCGCACTGACTAGACTTTCTAAACTGTGGCTCGGTATGCGTAACACTTCCCAGTCACTGTGTATTGACTGCTCAAGGACATGTCAATGGACCATTTGAACCTAATACAAGGAAGTTGTGCATGAACGAGCAGGTGGCTAAATAATAACTGTCGCGTCTTGAGGTTAAACCACAATGGCCTAGGTTGGTATTTGGATTGGTGACCACAGATTTAAAAAAAGGTTTTCTCCGTGCCTCGGAATGTACGTTTACCTTAAGGCTCGGCTGTCATTTGTAGCTGTTTAATAGTTGTTACAGGTACTGAGTGGCTCAAAAGTCTGACCACCAGTCTTACCAAGGAGTATCGTGTTACCTAGTTATTAAAGGGGTTGTGGAAGTCAGATAGGCAGTCGTTCCATGTAAAATACTGGTATTCAGCAGAATATGGTAAGACAGCCGACCCCAAGATATTTGGGAAAAGACTAGATGATGAGAATGTATTTCTGCATTTGACGGATAGTTTTATTTCGCCCCACATCCTAGTTAAATTGGACTGCGACTTAGGTGTAGTGGTTGGAATCGCGACTGCTGAGGATGAAGTCTTTTGGTTAGGGTTCGATTCCTGAGTCAGACAAAGTGTTATAGAGTTTTAATGTCAGGAATTATCAGAGGCGGCCACGGATACTGGATTAGTCGCCAGTAGATGGAAGGTTCGCCTCCTATTAAATGGGACTTATGCAAAATTTGCGCAATGTGGGTGTACTATTAATGACACCTTTTTTTCTGTGGATGGGAAATCTTTAAATAACTTTACCCGCTCTGGACGGAGCGGGGGGGAGTGTGAGTCTTGTACTGGCTAAAACCCACCCATGTTCCTTCTATTGCTCTTTTTTCCGGGACCGCGGTATCTTATAAACAACCCGCGACCCCGGCAGGCGGTGGCCCTCGCAGGCGCCTGCGAGGCCTGTTATTTAGCAAGCTCTGCTATTGATGACAGCTTTGCTAAACCTTTCAGATTACTTGTTTGATTTTATGAATAATTGGTATTTTTTAATGAGCTGTGCAGAATCAGGCCTGTAGGATGAAATGGAGGGAGACCTTTGCACAGCAGTGAAAGTTAATAGAACTTGGCTTTACAACCTTAGCACCCCCTCCCTTATAGAGGATACTTGTAACCCTGAAGTTAGAATAATAAATCAAACTTTTTGTTTTAAATATTAGGTGTATCAAATTGAACGCGTGTTCGTTAAATACCCGTGCTATCAACTGCTGACGAAGTCTTTAGTGACGAGACGATCCTGGCTGTAGGAGCAAGTACTCAAATTGTATCGTCACCAGAACTAAAGATGTCTGCAAAATTTCAGCTCAGTCGGTTGTGGGAAACTGGTTTAAATTTCAATTGCAAAATTTTACCAATTCCTACTAACTAATTAACGAGGCAAGTTAAATAAAAGCTTATATTTATGGTAATTTTGCAGAAATATGTACCAAATAATAGCATAGAAAGGGAGTTATAATATTATCGGTCGATAATAATCATTAACTGCATATCATTATCATCGCTGCGCAAGCGTCCCTAGACGGCCCCGAAGATCGGTATAAGTTTTATTGCATTATTAATTAAGAATGCAACGCAGTATTGTGATGTCGAAATCATTGTTTATTGTTCTAATTATCAATTAGGAGGAATTTTCCTTAATTAATAAGTCATAAATAAATGGTCTAGTAATTTTTATAATAGGTACATTATTTTCTCGACTCGAATATTTCTTCGTAAGTAAAGAGAAATGAATTCGAATAAATTCACGGTTTTATGGTATGTATAAATTAATATTTTCTCATACAGTAATACCTAACTATAAAAATGTTAAGTAAATAAAAAAGTTAAAGTGTACTCAAATTTAGACGTAAGGGAGATCGACACATCGTTAGGTTTAAAGTGAAAACTGCAATCTATACGCGCATCTATGAAAATGTTCTAAATAATAAACACATAATCATTATTCTAATTTAAAAAGTCACACCACATATACTTACATTAAAAAAGATCACGTCAATTTAATTCAAGTTGTAATAAACTGTAGAATAGAATGCACAGTGAAGTTTAATTTGCCGAAGAATCGTTATTCGCGTGCGCACGGTTGTGGCGCGCGCTACCGACTCTCGAACAACACTGCTGCGCGTACGCAGAAAGTTGGTAAGTCGACCCGTAGTCTGTAGCTATTGTCCCCAACATTTACCTGCATCGGAAAAAATGCCACTTCCGATGCAATAACCGTTATTTTGATAAATGGTAAAAGCGACCTTGTGGTACAACGAACAGATGTCAGAACCTTTAAATATGCGGATGAGAATTCAATCAGAGATTTTGGAGTAAGATTATGTAGATGTTTTATTTTTGTTTCATTTGGGAAATCATTGTTCAAAAATGAGTGTATTGTGTTTGGGATAATGTTAACATAACAAAACTTCTTGTTTTCATTATGTTCTCATCATAACGTGTCATAATTTTATGAAGATCGTTTCATATACTTACTCGTATATAAAAGGTGGTAGTAGTAGAAGCATATATGTATAACATATTATTTATAGTGATTTCCAGATTATTTATTTATTTTATTACACACAGTAGACAAGCCAGGAGAAAAATAAATAAAATTTGAGAACAAAGGTACTGCTTATTTCTTAAGAATTTTTTATCTCTATATGAGAACGAAATGTAGACTACTGTGAGAAAAATATGTGTGCGTACGCTTTAAACTGTTATAAACTTAATTTTAATAAAATATTAATAAATACTTGTTTTAATATTTAATACTTAAATATACATTTTTACATAAATTTACGATTGAGAGGACAGGTAAAGCTTTTTCACTCTGTTTTTACTGTTGCTTGGTTCTGTATTTTTTATCACGTTGAACTTTGTCTTTCGGAATTTATATTTAGATAAGGAGCACAATGGTCTTTGTGGTGTCAACATTGTTGAAGATTTTAATCATCTTTTTTTTGCTGCAACCCGGATTCTTTTCTTTTTTCGGATTGGAAATCATCCAAAAGGAACTGTTACACTTGTACTTACTAAAATTCATCAATGTTGCTTCTCTAGCCCCTTCTGATCCAGGGCCGAAGTTTCTCCTTCGAACAATTTCGCAGACATGACTGCAACCCTGCAAGTAACTTAAAAAAATAATGTTATACCTAAAGCTTACAAATGAGCTATCAAAATATATTACTACCTTTCTCGGCTAGGTCGCACCTTTCGTAGGTTCCGAGTTCCGTAGTTGTCAATAAGAATGGTTAGGTCACGGACAGCCATCTTGTTTGTGATTGCTCTGCCCTTTTGTCACTTGACCCCTAAGGAATCTCAATACGATTTGTCCTTATTCTAGGGGCTTTAAGGTCGAAAGGTTTTTAATTTTAACCGTCTTAAAAAAAGGGAGGAGGTTCTCAATTCGACTATGTATTTTTTGTTTGTTACGCGATTTCTCCGCCAATATCAAGCTATGCACATCCAGTTTATGAGGATCTCTTATTGTGCGGAAAATTTATACGCCCTAAAATTTTAAATACCTAATTGATTTCATTCCGTAATCGCGTACTGTAGTTCGAAGTCTTCATTCCGAACTAACGAACTTGTACCAAAAAATGCACTATCGACCTCAGTATTGCCTAAAAGCAACAATATTTTATTCCAGAAATGCGTGTATTTTATTTTTTAACATAACATCTACAATCCAAAAATCATATAAATCCCAGTTTATGAGTGATAGAGATCAATGGTTTCGTTTTTTATTTTTCAATACTTTTCCTCGGAATCTCTCTCTTATTGCACTACGATTAGGTTCAAGACGCAATGTATTTCACACACACACATTTTTCTCACTTATCGCAAAGAGGGTTTTCATTTTTTTCCGATAACAATAAACAACACTTACAATCCTAATATATTTTAAAACCGCGCCTTTTGCTCTAAAAAGCGCAGATAAAAAATAAACATAAATTTAAATTGTGTTGAAGGACAGAATATCATGAGTAAACACAATAAATAATTTGATTTAACTAATTGACATTTAATTCGAATAAAACTAAAATTTTACTGATTCTTCATACCTCTCATATACTAAACTATGTATTATAACCTGTAGGCTTACCATGACGTCTTAAAGCAGAACTTATTCCACTGAGGGAAAGAGATGGTGCTAGACACCCTGTATAGCTCTGTCTTTTTCCCTCAGTGGAATAAGTTCTGCTTTAAGACGTCATGGTAGGGTAGCTGATCTCTCTATTATAAATCGCACACCGTAGTAGAGAGATGAGGTTAAAATGGTTTTGTATAGGTTGATGTTCCGTCGTGTGTACATTTCACTCATTTCGTTCTGTTATTTAATTTCTCTGTAAGTGTATTGTAAAACGTGGTTTGAGTCAAGAGGGAATTTGTCACTGCTGTTCTTGGTTCCATATCACCCTCGTCTGACGGCTCGGGTATAAATTCCGCCTCGATTGCAATGACAAAGTTTCCTCACGTGAATCAACATGTACTATTGTGAGGTAGGAAGTCTTAAAGGACTCATTATTGGTGAATGAAAATACCAATTAATTTCTTTTCCTGATATTGTACTAGCAAAAATATTTATTCACACTTATTTACACCAATTTTTATGTTTTGGTGTTAGAGCTTAAAACAATTTAATATAATTATTTCCTATATAGCACATAAATAACTTTTTAATTGTTTTCTGCTAGGTATTAGCGTCATTTGTTTTACCTACCTACGGCATGCATTGCCTTTTAGCTTTTTTGCTGAATAATATTTTTTAAGAACAAAAACAAACTTAGTTAACCTTTTTTCCCACAGCTGTTGGCCTACAGGCCTCATGTCTTTAAGAGGGAGAGGGTCCACTGCGGGTAAACTTGTTATTTTTCCTAGCTTCTGTCCTTCTCTTGGTTAAATGCCTCCTAAATTCTATTCCTTCAACTTCTCGCATTGGTTCCTATTTTAGGGTTTTGAAATAGGTATATTTCACTCACGATTTTTTCGTTTACGTTTTTGAGAGCATATAACGTGCCTACTATTTTTATACTACATATTATAATTGGGATATCATCAAATAACTTCCTCCCCTTCTGGGTGAAGCAAGGGGAGTGTCAGACTTCTACTGACTAAAACCCACCCATGTTGTTATTTTTCCCTTTATATTCGGGAGCCGCCCTTATCTCTTTAGAACAACCCGCAACCCCTGAACTAATACTACTGCACTTCCATAACTGAACTCGCAAGAGTTCAGGTACCATGCAATTGGTTGGTTTGCACCAACCTTGCACCAATTGCACGTAACATATTATCAAAAACAGTATTTGCCGACCTGTGAAAGTAGTCCAAGCGGAAAGTATTTTCTTTGTCAACATGACTCTTGTTTTTACAACTAAGTATTTAAATAAGGTTATGCTGAATCGGTCTATTTGACGACGCTTGCAAGGAGCCTCAGTAGACCTCTCTTGGTGGGTATAATGAAGAAGGTCTGAACTTCCTCGTCAAATGTTACCTAAGATTTACAACAGCACTTTTTTTTAAAACGTTGCCCCACCAACGTTGTAGGTTCCCTGTATCGTGGGTACGTTTACAAACATTTCAACTCACATACACAAACAGCCAAAACCGGAACAACTACCCATAGGCCATACAAATATTTGTTCCGTCCGGGGATCGAACCCGCGACACACAGCGCAGCAGTCGATAGCTCAGCCACTGCGCCAACCGTGTCGTCAAACCACCGTGTGTCACTTGTTTCGAAGTTTTCTTTAGTTTATTTTAAAGATTTTCCAGTAGTAGCAATATTACCAGAAAATTAAATTGCTTTGAAATCGTTCATAATAATATGTACTGTGAGTTAAGGTTAGAATATATATTCTCTCAAATGCTACATTAGGGATTAATCCTTGGTAATTTTTAATTTACATTCCCCATTTCCCTGGAAAGCCATAATTGTAATTCCCGGTTACTGGAAAATGATGACAAGCGTACAGAGTATAATACATTTTTAGAAAAGTTCACGTTATCTGTGGTACTTTTAGTAACAAAGATTACAGAAACTTTTTTCTAGTTTGCTTTATTTGCTTTTTTAAGGTTTTTAGTAACAGTAATCTCTTCATATCTTACAGGAGGAGGGGGACTTTTAGGCTACATAAGTGGCAAAATTTATGTGTTTAAGTACCTCCAGAAATTATAGACATTTTACCACGTCATATTTTAATAATTTAATTTTTATTAGTGTGTTTAAATTAAATTATTAACAGTCATTTTACTCAGTAACATTGTAAAGTCCCTATGTTCTAATAGCGAAGTGTCTATAATGCACTTACCTATCTATAATGTGCGCTAGGCGAAACTTACAAATGAGGCCAAGTATGAAAGCTTCATACGGATTTTCTCTCAAGACTGGGCTGAGTAGATAGGTACTTATTGGCAATGACGGCGATGTTGTTAACTAGTGGATATTTACTGCGTAAGCGCAGGTGTCGTATCTTATAGTTTCGGTTAATTGGTGAGAGTTTATTTTCACGTTTTAATACAATTTCCTTAGATTATGATACGGTGTGTAAAAAGGTACTCATTACATTAAATGGGTAAATGGCCTGCTCTTAAAGTTTAAAAAACATATAGCGGGTACCGCACCTTTGCTTGGGTGGTCGGGTACCTACTGCTATACTTATCTATGCCTACTGCTGATTCGGCTGTAACGAGAGCGCCCGGCTGACATCTTGTAAAATTCATATTTTTATGTGATATGCAGAAAAGAGAATTAAAAAGGTAAATTTTCAAGTACCTACCTTTTCAAACATGAAATATTAAGTGAAATGTGATGTGACTAGATACATCGAGATCTATTGTACAAATGCATGATCACGATTCTTGCAGGAATTCTAACTGATGTGTAAATTGCGTACGGCCTCGATGATTGCATGTCGACACTTAAAGCGTTTTACCGCTGTAAATACCGGAGGTAGGCTATCTAAGAATATAGGATTGATTGAAAACTTGTTTTTCTTACATTATTTCATAGAATGTTAAGTTCAGTGAGAATTTAGACTGTTCTATGTAGCTTTAGTTGTTGACGGAATTAACGGTTGATTGTCCAATTAATAACTTAGACCAGATTTTCACTAATAATTGAGCTGGCAACTAGTAACACGGAATCTAATGTCTCAGTTTTAATTGCTTCTAAACCACAGACAATGTTTTTCTTCACGTGCAACACTTGCATTTTCTACAACCAAAGCTGTAACTTTCTTTTGAACATAAGTAACCTAAGAGCCATCTACTTATGGATTTAAACAACTTCTGCGCCTAAGTATTCTTATCGGTTACCAAAAAGTACACAAGATGGCAGCAGCATCGCGTTTACACTGGTTATAATTTATTGTGAATGCGTTGATAAATATTTTACACTTTTCTTTTATTGATGTTAAGAAAAATTACTTACTTTCATACGTATTCTGATGTGTTTAAAGTACTTATTATTTAAATTTGTATTTCTAAAGTTTTGCTACTCGACAACAGATGGCGCTAAAAGCAACTTTTACCATACAGTGAACTTCGAAAAGTTTTGTACTACACTTTACATAACTGCCTAAACTTATGTGTTTGTTGAATGTGGTACGTATTACGTGTACCTTTTATGAAAATACACGAAGTTACGTATTGGCTTACGTAATACAGACAGTACATTGACTTTGACGCAAATAGAATTGTAAGCATGGAGATGGTAACCCTTTATTTTGAGTAGCTTAGTATTTGACCTCAATAGTTCCTCTAGAAATGTAACAAGATAAACAGAAAAAAGAGAGAATAGAATAAAAATCAGTTAATGACAAAAAGCGAGTTTCGCGTACGCGCGCGGTTGCTTCTCGCGACATGTTGCCATAAATCAGAAGGGGTCTCTCCACCCCTACCCCACTCTACGGTAAGGATGATCTTTTCCCTAGATCCCACATTTTTATAACGACCAACATCCGTGTGTTTTTCGACGCAATATTGCGATGTTTAGGTGTTTGCTTGTTATTGTGCGTTTCGTAATTTGGTAGGGTGATTTGATTTTTTGTAAAATAAAACAGCATATATAGTGAAATTGGACCTAAATAATACTTTTTACAAGTTTTTATTTTCTTTTTTATATACCACTCAACTTCAGCTCTACCCAAATGTATTCTTCATTAGCATGAACTGTCCCACTTCTGGGCAGAAAGCACCTCACCCCATTCCTCTTCGATCTCTTTTTACTCTACACAATTAAATATCACGCCTTTAATACCCGAAGGATTTAGCAGAGGTGTACCTACCTAGCCTACGTAATAGTATGTATCACCAGTTATTTTAAAGTCCTATGTAATAGGGGGCGACCCTATTGCCATGAACCGGGCACAAATCTAGACTCCGTGGCTGCTTCGAGAAATTCCTGATGAAAAACTCAACAACACTTTGCCTGACCAAGGAATTGAACCTAAAACCTCACTCTCACTCAGCTGTCGCGTTTGCGATCACCAACGATGCAGACACTCAACATCGACATCTGACGAAACGGTTGGCGCAGTGGCTGAGTAGTCGACTGCTGCGCTGCGTGTTGCGGGTTCAATCACCGCACGGAACAAATATTTGTATGGCCTACAGATAGTTGTTCCGGGTCTGGCTGTTTGTGTATGTGAGTTGTTTGTAATCGCTCCCACGAAAAATTCCTAGTGTGGGGCAACGTTTATTTTAATAATAATAAAATTAAAATTGACTACAAAATTTTACCTGACGAGTGTTGAACCTGTGGTACTGTGGTCAACTTGCCGCGCCATGCTCCGCCTGCACTCGCCAGCTGCTTGTAGTATTTATAAGCGTCGTAGACGTGATTTTTTTTTGTATCTCCGACGATTGGACGCCATCTTTAACATTGTTTCATAAAAATCTGTGTTTATTGACTTTCCAAAAACTATCCTTTTTTTAAAACAGGATTGTGTTGAAACTACTACATAGATACCTACAGTACAAAATTAAATAGTTTTTGACTCACATGTTCTTGCTTCTATGATTGTGATCATCTTTGTCGACTGACGCTGATGTTTCTAGGTTATTTCAACAACAATACGGATTTCAAACCACACGAATAAACGAACCGAACAGAATATTTTATAATTCCCGTTGACACATTACTACATTTTGTATCTGCCTAACAGCGCTAAGGGTGCGTATATAATAGCGAGCGTCCAAAAGCTACGCAGACTCATCGCATTGATCAACAAAGTTGCGTTCACGTTCAGTCAGAGCTCTCCCAATGTGTATGCACCCTTAGCACGGCCAACTACAAGCCCAAAGTAAACACACTGGTTCGTTTTATCGACGCTGTTGCGTGGCGCCGCCCGCCCATTACATGTAACTCCGGTGTCAACACACAGATGGCGGCACCGCTGTTGTGAACTAATTCCCTGAAAAAGGCTCGAATGTAGGCCAATTAGGTATGTAGCTTTGTTTATAAAATGTATTATGGTGTGTTTATATGATTATTTATTAATTTGTTAGCAGCAATAGGTACAATAATAAGCTTCTCTGCATCATTGTTTGAATTTAAATAGATCTTGACTCTTTCTTCACAATGGCAGAATCAGGGAAAGACTTTAAAAAAAAAAGCTCCTTTACAAGGTTTTTTTAGGGACTTAGGGACTTTTGTTTATTCGATGGAGTTGCAGAAACATATGTAGTTGCTACCGCGATTGGTGGTCCTTTATGTGGAAGTATATGACACAGGTAGCGTACAAGTGTCTGTAGGTTAAGCTGAAATTGAATTTGTTTGTGAATTGAAATAAATTATCAGCTTGGCCAATAACATCACAAATGACCTTATTTTGTTTACGCATCCAAAAGATGAATGATCTGATATACCATTCTGTCTGGCCTCAAACGGGGTTAATTAATAGTAACAATTTCATTGTAGGGATTAAGCTATCGTGTCATTAGAGTTCTAGTAGACTTCTAGTCGGTTCCGTTAACTTATTACGCAGACAATTCCTTCAAAGCTCAATCGACTGTTTCCCCTACCAATGGTCGAAGTCACTAGTATCTCTCTGCAATGGTCTGAAGATCAACAGTTCCTTTTTACAACTTTTCCTCACACTAGGGTTTTTTCCCTATTGTTCTTGTATTTAGTTTTACACTCACATATACACACATATAGACCATACAAATATTTGATCCACGCGGAAATAGAACCCGCGACATTCTGCGAAGCACTAATCGCACAGCCAATGCGCTAATCGCACGGTTGGTGCTGTAAGGTAGTGACTGTGTTTTTGTGGCTATTATAAGCATACCTCAAATGGAAATGGTCTGGACATATAGCCCGAAATGAGATGTCCTGGTGCAAACGCATCCTGGAATGGAAGCCGTGGGGTGAAAAACGCCCTCCAGGACGACCACAAATGCGCTGGAAAGATGACGTGAGGAAAGTCGCTGGTTCGAACTAGGCACAAAGAGCGCAGCACAGAGAGGAATGGAGGAAGTTGAAGGAGGCCTACACCAAAATGGTCGAAAAAGGCTAAAAAGAGAGAAATAAGCATACTGCAGTTTTTTGTAAGTTTTACTTACATAATTCACGCAACCTTTCAGTGGTTGCATATGAAAAAAAAACAACAAAAACTTGAATATGAAAATGTTATTTAAGTAGTCAAAATTGTAAGCTTTTTATTTAATTCTGCGTGGCATATTTCTATTTGCAATGTTGATCAACGTTAAAAAGATTTTTGGGGTTCAATTTAAAAAAAATGTGAGCACGGACTAAAGGGTGTGCACAAAACATGCGCAACCCTTTAACGTCAGTTTAAGTTTGAATGAAATACTATTTCATCAGTAATTTGGTAAAATGAGTTATTTCTGCCTTCTTCACTATAACATGTCGATTAAGACATAGATTATAACTCATCTTAAAAAAAAAGAAATGCCTAGGGAATGTTTATCTTTATTCAGAAACAATTCAAGATGACGAAATTTCAATTAATGTTGTTTGTAAAAGTTAACAAAATGAGACTTAAAATGTTACCTTGTGGTACATTCTTTTAAGCTTCCTGTGATGTTAATATCGAGAATTCTTAAAGAAAGCATGACCTTAAAGAGTATGTGTTCCACAAACCTCTGTCTGTTTTAAGACATCACTGTCGTGATTTCGTTTAAAAATTGGTTATCGTTATCAACTGTGTCAAATGTTTCTGAAGAATCAGCGTGAATAGCGCTGTTTAGTTGTTTACGCAGTAACATAAAATTGCAGTGGTAAACGAAGGAGATCAAATGTCTATTTAATTTATGTAGAAACGTTTATTTCTTAAGACTTTTCTTCTTTTTTATTCTTATTAATCAAGTCTGGGTTACTTAAGATTCAATTTGGGTCCCAATTCCTTATTATAAAGTCGTTTTAACAAGTTCCCAAGAGTATCAAACACATAGTAGAGGTTCTGTTGACGAATATGCGAGACCGAATCTTCAGCGAACCCTACGCGGCGATCCGACCTTAAGTACCTGAAAAGGTGCCAATAAATAATATACTGCAAAAGATACTAAGCGCCATTAAAACCTACAGGAAAACAAACCTTACTCCGTTCAATTACAGTTGTGTTTCTTATTATTACAGAATGTTGCTAACCAGGGAAAATGTTGGCTCAAGTGGAACTTCTCCAAGAAACAACGGGTTTACCTCTGGGTCACCCTGGGGAGAGGAGGGCGGCGGTATTCCATCTAAATCTCCCGAACGAGGGATTCTGAGGTGAATTACCGAAAAGATGTTTGGGACAAGACAAACTCTTCCATGTTTTCCCAAATGTATTTCTGCACAGTTATTATTTGGAGGCTACGCAATAAGTAAATAAAACATTCTGGAAGATTTTTAAAACAATATCAACAGCTTATATGTTCTACCTACCTACAGAATATATTGATGTGAAGAAATCATAACTTGACACTATATGGAAGTGAATAAACGATAACAATCGGAAGAATCCAACTTCATAGTGTCATCATCGATTTATATTTTTACCGCCCTTTTTTCGCGCCAAACTTTTTCAATATGGCGGCCGGCGAGAGCCACGCGCTGCCACCATTAACCACCGACACTTCACCGTTGCTATAAACTCACAAATCATGAAAAGCGCCATCGCATATGCTACATACAATAATCTACTTAATGTTCTATTCGCTAAGGTCGATTATCAGGTAAACATTCACACTCGATCGCCGGGAACAAAATGTTCTACCCAACAAATTATTTTGAACCTTGAAACCGCAATGAGGAAAACTTATTTTCAATTAATTCTCACGGAAAATCGTGAAACGAACAAAGAGAGCGAGAAACGAGGCCAACATTCGTTAATAATGTAATGTATATTTATTCGTCTACATTATTTTGGCCTCGATGTCGGCTTGCATCAAATAGGATCGCTTTTATATTAATTACGGCTGAAAATGAAACCATTATTATTGTCCTTTTTAACTGACACTTCGTAATGAGTTTATAAATTCCATTGTGTACATGAAAGGGTGCCACAAATTAACAATTAAGTTTAATAAATGTCAACAACACAATAATGATTTTAAGTTACCTGATAGTTACAAGTTTAAAAATTTTGGCGCGCTTTTCACGTAGCGCAGCTGAAGCTTCCGTCAAAACTTTCGAAACTAAAATCAACGCATGCATATTTTAAGTTGGTAACTTAATAGAATACGTACAGTCGTTTAAAATTACAATTAAAATATTTAAGTTCTATAAATAAGTGAAGCTCAAGGAAGTAGTTTTAGCTAAAGATTAGTATTTACGTAAATATGTACTTACTAAGTCTGTTTTTCTGTGCGGCCTAATTTATATGGCATCGGACGTCCCGCATCTAATCAATACACGGCTTGGTGCGGCGCGACGGGCGCGTTGTTCACTCGTTTCGCTTCGGCGCTGTTCGGGCGAGATCGGCGAAGAGCGGGACGCCCTCGTCGACATTCGGGCGTTCTCGCTTCAATCGTAATTCCATTTTCCGCCCGCCTTGGCAAATTGAAATGTCGTAACTCTTGGGGGAATATCGGCTTTCTGCCCAAGAAAAATATTCTGCTAAGGCATTGTAACGACGCTTTAGATATTATGGAATATTTCCAGTCCATCATACAGTTCGGGGCGCGTCCCCTCAAATGGCTGTAATCGTGAATCTGCCCCGGCACTTGGCCGCTGTACTATGGATGGAGGTGTCGCGTTGCCCCCTTCACTTTCGATGTCAACTCAATATTTTTGTGTAGGGATTATTTCTTTGTTATGCATAATGGAATTTTCAATTCGTTACTACTTTGTTTCAGCTTGCTGTCGTGGATGGAGTTGGTTGGATAGGTCAAGACACAGTATGTTATCGAAATGTGTTTTTATTTTAGTTTTGTGTTTGAGAAATTGTAAATGTTTTAACCTAACCTAAGGAACTATTTTGTTATTTTACAAAACCCCATGTGTCTTTATCATGGGTTTTCAAGTTGTAATATTATGTTAGCAGGAAAAGTATTTTATATCTCCTTCTCCCATTTTATAAAGACATGCAAATTTTGATAACAAAACAAAAAAAGAATGCAGTAGAATAGCAAAAAAGATTCTTTGTCAAAGTGTCTAAACAAAATAGAAAAAATGACCACCGAAAAGGGGTACAAGCAATTATTCCGAGCGTTATATTAGTGGGAGGCCCAGTAGGTCAGATAAATTGAACCCTCCACGGCGTTGTGTTCACACGTAAATAACATGTGGAGTTTGGGTCGAGGGGCGCGGGCGGCCAGTCCCCGCTTGGGAAACCACGTAAACATACCGTGGATGAAAGAAAAGACAATCGAATACCAACCTTCGGACTCAACATTAAAGCTGCCACCGTAGACGGGGATAAGAATATTGATAGTGGTATCCATGGCATCCAGCCAACATTAGATTTGCAGTTTGAAAACACACTTCTTCACAATAAACACCCCTAATATGTTGGGGAAAAGGCAGATGGAGGTAATTGGCACAATCGACAACGGTATTATAGTAAGAATGGATTTCGTCGCTCACGCAACAGGAGCAGAGTAAACTTTTGTCACGGTTTGTTAATCTTAATGTTTAAGTTTTTAGATGATTTGTCGTAGTTAATTACAATGTTACTTTCGTTTCATATAATAAAATTAAATATTAAGTAAAATGATATTATTCCGGGAAAGGATCCCGGGAAAATTAAGCAGAACGGTTGTTTAAGGATAAACTGGATATTTTGTATCTATTTTCATTTTAAGACTGTTTTTGGCAATACTTAACTGAATGAAAATCATCTTATCTTAAGTCATTATTTTAGCAATAGAAGCTACTTTTTCTGCTCTAGTATTCCAATTTGTTCTAAGAAAAAAGTGTTGCATATAGACAAATACCACAAGACACAAATAAAACCAGCATTTATTTGGCTTTCAGAAATCTATAAAACCTTAGTCAAGATCACAAAAAACCGTGATACTAAGCCGCTCTTTCAACACAAGAGTTTTAAGGGCAGCCGTCTTTCTTAAAAGATAGAAGACGGTGGCATGGACCGGTGGGTGGAAAGGGGCGAGGGGGGCCGGACTGAGTTTTGCATTAATAATGTTGATATCGGTCCGCCTTCCGATTAATTTGATTAGTTCTGATTTGTGTTTGGGGATAAATGTAACGGTATTGATGGTTATCTACCTTTTTGTATTGAAATTGTGGTGTCAGCTGTTGAACGACTCTGTAAAACGAAAAAAGGCCTAAATACCAAGATTCACGATTTCATGGGAGTCGAAGAACGAAGGAGTGGAGTATTCTTTGTCCTTTAAAGGATGATTCCTAAGAGACAATTAAAACCTAAAGGAGGGAACTTAGACACTTTCACATTCGTCAACCTTATTCTTTTTGCTTATGTTTTAGTGTTAGCCACACTTATTTGTACTTTAGTCAGCCAGCAGTGGTACATTTTGATTCAAGTGGTCTTTGAGAACTTTGCCATCGAGGCTTAATACATACATGAACCGTACGGCGAGGGTGTGTTGGAGCTAAAACAGCAATGATTAATCCTTACGTGAATCAAACAACGTTTCTTAATACACTTACGAAAAAAGTAAATAAAACCGAGAATAAATTGACATTAATTACTATGAGACTACGACTTATTTTGTTTTTTTTTTCCTTTGGCTTCTCAGACTGAAAGAGAAACAACAGTTCGCCGCCAAATAGACTTGTATTAAATACTAGCTTTCGCCCGCGGCTTCGCCCGCGTTAAATTTGGGGTAACACAGTTCCGCTTGCGCCTTATTGATTTGTAATAGCAACGCTAAGTTTTCCCGTTTCTTCCCTCTTTCTCCCTCACATCCCACTTTTTTCAAAAATCATCATCCCACTTTTTTCAGTTTAGCCATTAAAGCGTGAAGAGGTAACAAATAAACAAACAAACTCACTTTCGCTTTTATAATATTAGTAAGGATAAGAAATTCAAATATTTTTGAATATAGAATTCGATAAAATTAAAATAATATTTTGTTATGAGCTAAATTATTTCTTAAATACTCATGTTTATTTGTGATATTCTGTTGATAAATATAATTTCAACAGAAAAAATTAAAGCCGTCGTTGCGATAAATGAGAAAAAGCACGTGTGAAAAACATTGCATCTTGAACCTAATTGAAGCGCAATAAGAACCAAGAGATTTTTCAAACTTATTTTGTACAACTATTTTTGGAAATACTGTGCCAGTGTTTAGCTAAACTTTTGTAACATATATTAAAATTATAAATGGCTGCGTTGTAACTTGATTATTACACTCAATTTGCATTAAAAATAATACGAAATTATCATGGCGGCCAAAACACGTTATGACACTTACAAGGGATATATACTAAGGGGCAATAGAATCAAAACCAGCATACTTACTAATAACATTATATTGAGACCCTGGGCCCGCTTGCGAAGCGGGCGGTTGTAGTGTTTCCCCTGGGATCGCCCGCTGTAACAGGGGGAGACTCTTGTAGAAGTGGACATTTGCGTCCAGTATGATGATCTTTTGGTGGGACTTAACAGCAAGAATGTTTAAGGCAATATTTGTTGTTGGCGCCCAACATGGGCCATATCTTTGTTGTCATGTTGGTAGTGTTATTACTTGGAAGGTTGTGGTCAAAGTCTATGTGGTCTCGGAGTTAGTTTCTATCTGGTTCCCAAATCAAAACAGTAGGCAGAATACACGTGTAATAATCACCACGCGTGTCTTTTCGCACGTGTTACCTTCATCTACCTAATTCTAATAAATTTGAGCTAATAATAATCTTTGGGAAGTTTTACGTAAGCTCACGTTTGGAAACATTAATAATAAGTTATTTCTGAGTCTTCTAAATATGGAGTATCTGTGTGTATCAGTTCTTTATTAGGCAAACATCAACAGTAGCTCTTCATAGGTTGTTGCTGGATGCGAAGGCAGATTTGAGCGGAAAGAAGAAATATTATATATACTCCACAACTTAAAGAATGGTAAACATATCCAAACAATACCACTAACCTGCATAACACCGAGGGAAAAGTCTTTCGTCTGCTATTTGACTTTCCATGCACAACCCAGCATAACTGGCTGGCAAGAAGGATTGTAAATGGGTGGCTTTAGATTATTTTTCCACCATCGACGATAGCACGCAAGTGTATCCGTACCTTCTTCCTTAGTCTCTGGGTTTGTTATGGTTCTTCTTCTCAGTGTTAGTTAGGAAACAAAACCCTTATCTAGATGAAATGTGTGAGTTGATTGTTATTTTTATACAATTTATCACTAGCTGAGCTCAGCGGTTTCACCTGCTGCTCAGCTCCTTAGTGTGCGTAATGTTATAATTGTTTATTAATTACGCAAAATAATGCTCAATTCAATTCTATTCACCTTATTTCACCAACTTAAGGGTTGAATTTTGCAACATCCCGTTATAGTGAGCACCGACGTTCTAAAAGGATCCCCATGCAAAATTTCAAACTCATAACACTTGAAATTTCTTGATGAGTGAGTCAGTTATATTTTCTTATACATTGACTAAGCCTAAGCGCTAAATCCTTACTTATAATATTATAAAAGCGAAAGTGAGTTTGTTTGTTTGTTTGTTTGTTACCTCTTCACGCTTTAATGGCTAAACCGATTGTGATGAATTTTGGTACATAGATAGTTGGGAACCAGGAGACGGACATAGGCTATATTTTTATTTAAAAAAAGTGGGATGTGAGGGAGAAAGAGGGAAGAAAAGGGTAAACTTAGCGTTGCTATTACAAATCAATAAGGCGCAAGGGGAACTGTGTTACCCCAAATTTAACGCGGGCGAAGCCGCGGGCGCAAGCTAGTTACTTACTAAATGCTTAAATTGAGAGGCGACTAATGTTGGCTTGGACAACATATATATTAATAAACACGTACATTCTGACAGGAGTACAAAGAATGAGAAATTTATTTGAAATCATTATCTGTTTGTTGTTCTGCCTAAATGTTAACAATAGTTTTCCTAAATGCCGCTGTAGTATACAAATTGAGCTGATCGCAGACATCGATAGATGTATTAATAATAATTTGGATCGACGTCCGTTATTAATAGGGGTCGGTGATGCGTTTGACTCAAGTTATGAGTGACCGCGTGTAAGGACTACACATCTGCCTTCTTTTTCGGTTGGGAAAACATCAAATAACTTCTCCCGCTCTGGGCGGAGCAGATTTTTACTGACTAAAAAACCCACCCATGTTCGCGGTAATCTTCATCTACCTAGCCTTTTCCCGGATGATCCGGATCCATTCGCGCAGTGGCACAAAATATAATGTAGCATTGTTCTTTGCAGTTGGAACTTTACACTTAAAATATTGCTCTTTTGTTGTTTTTTCCTGAATAGCGAACATAATAAAACACTAATATGCGTTACTATACAGTGTGTCAGATTATATTTGTAACTCCATTTGCTTATTTTATGGATTTTATAAAGATGTCTGGCATGGATCTATCTTGCCAAGACTAGAGCGATGATTTATTTAAAAATATTTTTTTTTTATCTGATATGGCAAATTGTACTGGTTTGTCAAAACAAGGAAATGTATTTTTTTGAGATGGGCAGTCGCCGCTCCTTATACAAAATTGGTGTTTAGCGGTATTCGGTTAAGCTTTTTTGTTTATTTGTCATTCTGAAGGTCATTCAAGTTATGACCGGGAAGCGTTTTTTCAAAAGCTTTGCTTTTGTCACTTACGTCACAACTGTTTACCTTTTGGGACAATACAATCGAATATTATGTAATCAACATTAATAGGCAAATGTTTAGCTGAATGGTTTAGAGTAAAGTGATTAAATTGTTGTTCGATAAGTGAAATTAGAATGTTCATTAATTTTAAGAGTCAAGTGTATGAGCGCTTTTTACTAGCTTATCAACTAAGTTATTTGTTAATTCTAACGAAAGGACTAATTGGAGGTTTATTAGAGAATTTGTATATGTGTGTATCTGTATAAGAATATAAGTTCTCGAAGATAAATAGGTAGTTAAAATAATATAAATATTTATATTTTTTGTAACCTGTTACAATGTTTTCGTATTTAAACTGTATGAATTTTCTATTCTAGCATAGTTCCGAAAACAAATTCTGAAGTATGATTATAAATGGGGCTATTGGACCCATCAAAATAAAAAAAATACTACGGAAAGCCTGCTATTTAATTAAATCTCATTTAATTACGAACGTTTCATAATAAAATCAAACAATAAAAAAACATCGCCTAAAAAAATAAGAATTAATTAACGCTCAAAGATGGTAGATAATAAACTTGCATTAAACGATACTTTGGGAAAATTCGGGAATGTCGGGGCGGTGGGAGGGGGCCCCCCTCAACCTTTCTTAACTTCACGAGTGAGAAGTACATAAGTATGTATATAGAGCAAGTATATAAGTTTAATTAAGACGCCTCGCCGTTCTGTTAGCGTGCATTGTTTATGAGAATGGAATAATTCAGTGTAATTTAGATTTTGTTTGGTAAACAAGATTAGTAGAAGCTGGCCTTTTTATTTGTGCAAATAGCTGTTCACTGTTTTACTTTGGAGAGAGTTTTTGAACTAGGTATTGTGTATGTGATTTTTATTAGCACACAAGATTTTTTATATTGAAAGTCTTTAAAAATATATATATGTAATACAGAAGTTTAATGGAAAAGAATGACAATTCGCTGTAATTTCTCTATATCAATAAAACTCTTTGATTATTATGAAATTTCATATTCTGACATTAAAACTGTCACACCAAAATTATATCAGACACACCTTTCCCGGCCCTCCACCAATATTCCTCTAAGATTCCACGCTTGATCTAAGTTTGACTGCGGAAAGGAAAGTTTCGACCGATGAGGCTGTAGACAAAGCGGCTACCTATAGAGCGGCACAGGCTTTATTAGAGGAAAGCCTCCGGGAGTGTGTGCTAGTCAACTGATTTATTGACGTTAACTTTGTGATGTATGGAATACAGATACGGTAATACCTGCCAATCGATTTTCGACTTTGTTGCTTCAGAGGTAGATGTGAGATTTGTAAAGGGGATCGTTTTGATATGCATACGCTTCGTGGTAGTTTTGAAATGTAAATATTGAAAACACTTTGAGATAACGCATGCCTGAAATAAAGCTGGTGATAGTCTAGCTAGATTATTCTAGGGAACAACAAGTAAAAAACCTATAAATAATTAAAATAATGTGGTAACAATTTAACATCGGCTTCAGCTGAGGAAAATCTTCCACCATAACTTTGAAAAGGAACAAGACACCGTTATTTACATCAAACTCCTGAAAAAGAAAATTAATTCTGTCCTTCAGGGAGGTGGGACGGAAGACGTTTCTCAGCTGCTTGCCGTGAATAAATTATAATGATAAGTCTCATGCCTTCGCAATATTGAAGGCGTTTTGATCATTAAGCGGCGACCCTCCCCTCACCGTTCAGTTTCGAGTTATTTTTCCGGGACGGATTCCGGCGATGATTCCCTATTCCCCTTTCTCCCCAAGGACGTGGCCTCAACAAGAGCTCTTGAAGATTTCTCTCTCTTTCATCTTTTGGTACTTTGGAGTGATGTACGCAAAATGATGGTTTGAACGTGCGATGAAAGGGAACTGAGGTAGGATAGAAGAATTTGAGTCAAAAATACATGTCGTTTTGATTGTAGATACCACTTGTGGGTCATTGGTGTGGAAGCGATGCTCACGTGTCGTTGCACTGTAGTTTCCGCGTGTTGAATGCGGTAGGTAACCCTTTTAGTTTCGCGGTACTAGGAGTGCAGAATGAAAGTGGGATTAAATCTGGGGATCTACAGAGCTACACGGTGATGAACGACTTTTACTCGAATGAATTTAACAGAGTGGCTATATTGGAAAAAAAACTAAATGTTGATTCTGTCAATTATTGTAAAATGTACCAATAAAACAGTCTGGTATAAAGGTAGAAATAAATAATTAGGGTCAAAAATGTATGTGTTATTTTCAGTGTAGGAAAATAATAGAGCTATGCAGGTGGCCACTTGCAATCACACACCTGGTTTAACACAAAATGAGTTTTATCGGAACGTATAGAAGAACACGTAAAGGGATCACTTGTCGATGGTCAGTGGTGTGGAAGCGATGCTTACGTTCCTTTACTCTATGATTTCCGCATACAGATGCAGTCTTTCTTTAGTTTATTGGTTGCTTGTACCAGGAGCGCAGAATGTGAGTAGAGCAAAATCTGGGGTGGCTACATAGCTATAATAAGAAGAAGATTCAGAAGCTTCTGGTTTTCGTATGTCGTTGTCCTAGAGTCCTTATTGATAAATATAATGTGATGCATGTTAGTTATGGCGATGTGTGTTATGATGATGGTCCGATTTAGTTAATTGATTTAAACACCCTTGAACTCACTATATTATATGCTAACAAAATCTACAAGCTTCAACACTATTTCATCAAAATATTGATTAGCTTTTTGATAACCTTAAAGGCATTTTCCTCATTTCTTTATGGATCTTCTTGGTTGGATATTTAGGCCATTTTTATTGTTTGTTTGTGTTCCTATAATTTAGCAGACATACCTTGAGACAGACCGTCGCTGTCTGTTGCTGGGTGACACGTGCCAACTGCCCCCCTCTCCATCTGCCGCCGCTGTTTCGTGGCGGGACCTTGTGCCAATAAAAGTATGTAATGGGGAGAAGTGACAACTTTATGAAACCTTCCAGAATCAAATGGGTGAATTTCCCAAACGACTTTTTTTTTTGTCTTCATTGAAATTAGTATTTGAAAAAAGGAATATTGTTCTGTACTATTTTTTTTTGTATTCATTAGGTATTTATTGGGTTGTGGCATAAAATATTATTTGTCTAAGTCTATTTACAAAGGTAGAAATAAATACATAAACCTCTATTTTTGTCACATCGGTGCTGTCCCTCTACTTTTTTTACAAGCAAAAACGCTTATATCGTTATAAAAACAAGTAACTTAAGAATATAACTTATTCTATTTCATAGAATATTAGTTTTATTATTAATATGTAGCATATTTTATTACGTAATTCATAATATTTATTACTGAGAGGCATAAATGTACTTGTCTCGCAAAATTTTGTCATATCGCTGCACAAAAGTAATTTAAACCTAACTTTGCATCGATGAGTCCGACAGTGTCCCCACCCCAATTTTATTTCCCTCGTTAGTGTGTGCTAGTGCGCAGTCAGGACGGACGTGTGTCAAATCGCTGCATATTCCCGCCAATTACGTAAGTACGACATTTCAGTTACTTCCAAGCAATTATTTTATATTATCGGTGGTTGCATTTTTCTAGTGTAATGTGAAGTTTTATTACGATTGTTTGGTTCTAACAGACATAGTAAGTAAATTAGCATCATTATAGGTACTTGAATTTAGCCTAAATATTATACATTTTTCATAATTTTCAAAAAAGTCGATAATTTCTCACGTCGCTGTTCTCATATCGCTGTAATCGGTGGTCTTTTTTACCACCGATGTGATAATTTACACCGATGTGATAAGAAAAATCAATCGGTGTCTTAAATATCATATCGGTGTTTTGATTCATGATCGACGCATAGTTTTGTCACATCGGTGGATTGTTTTATCACATCGGTAGATCATATTATCACCTCGGTGTAATTTTATCATATTGGTAGACATAGTGTCATTTCATTAAAGTAAACAAAAAAACAATGGAGCATACCTACAACCATACATTATATACATACATATACACATATTATATTTTTTAACTTTCATAAATATTAACTTGTGTGCAGCTCGTGCCGCACACAATTCGTTCGAGTAATTTTGTTTTTATAAGATTAATTTTGTTTAAGAATGCTGAAATCAAAACTAAACGAGGAGGAGAAAAAAGAGAGAAAGAGGTTGATGGAAAGAATAAGAAAAGCTAAAATCAAAAGTGATCCTGTGTTAAGAGAGCAGCATTTAAGAAAAGACAGAGAACGCTTAGCTAAAAGAAAGGCAGCTGGACTTATCCTAACCCGAAGCCAAATGACTGCACATGCACGTCGCAATGCACAAAAGAAAAACCGAATCAGTGCCCGTGCATATTATCAGCGGAAAAAAAATAAGGCAAATGGTGCCCGCAACAACCCAACAAGTGTTTCAGAGACCAATGACGCAGAATCGCTACCGAAAAATCAAGATAATGAGCCCGGTATTTCTCAAGAACTAATAGGACCTCATAGCCCACGGCTATTGCGACAGAATGTTCGATGTAATAGTCCTAATTTGCGTATTGATGCCATAGTAGCGAGTAGTTCCCACTATTTACGTACAAGCAGTCCCCTAGATTTATCAATAGCATCTCCTTTACGAACGTCAAGTATTAGTTCTATAAATTCAGAAGAATCAACATTACGCCCAAATAGTCCTAACTTAGACACATCCTTTAATACTGTTAAATTCAAACAAGACATTAAAATGAAATTTCGTAAATATCAAAACGTTAAAACTCAGCAAATACACGATTTAAGAAAACAATTGGCAAAGGCTAATAAAGAGAAACTAATGTACAAAAAGAGATACATGAGACTACATCAAGAATTTAAGAAATTAAAACAGAGTAATTTAGAAGTGAGACGAATCCCAACGAAGCCAAAAAATATAGACCTGCAAAAACGTATCCGTAAGATTGTTGTTCAGTTTTTTGAGGATGATGAAAATTCAAATCTTTGCCCAGGTAAAAAGGATACTGTCACACAAACTGGAGTAAAAAAACAGAAAAGGCTGATGAAAGACACAATTAAAAATTTACACAAAAAGTATTTGACTTCGGGCTACCCTCCAATCAGTTACGTCACTTTTACAAGAATGAGGCCGTTTTGGGTCACGCAGCCAAAATTAAACTTGAGAAATACATGCCTATGTGAGAAACATGAGAACATGGATCTTGTTATATCATCTTTAAAAAGAAATCGTATCATAAAAGAAAACACCACGACTGAAATTCTAAGTAGTATTTGCTGTGATATTTTTAAGGTAGAATGCCTGCAAAGAACATGTCCTGTCTGTAAGAATCGTCATTTAAATTATCAAGAATTTGATAACTCCAAAGATGTTATTTATTGGAATTGGAAGAAGATAAAAAAGAATTACAAAAAAAATGGAGTCGATAAAATAGCCGTTAATGTAGAAAAAGTAAAAATAACCGTTAAACCATTACAACTAATCAAAATATTTGAAAACAATCTGAAACCGTTCTTAACACATTGTAGTAATATACGAAATCAAAGTCAAGCTTTTAAGCACTACAAACAAAACATGACTGAAAAGGATTGTGTCGTTCACATTGACTTTAGTGAGAACTATAGCTCCAAGTACGGGTCCGAAATACAATCTATGCACTTTGGTGGCAGTCGTCAACAATTCACATTACACACTGCTGTAATTTACTATAAAAATAAGGAAGAGAATATAACAACTCAATGTTTCTGCACTATTAGTTCTTCACTGCGCCATGATGCTGCCGCCGTTTGGGCTCACCTTGTTCCAATATTAGAAGAAATTAAACAGGAAGCTCCAATTGTTCAGAATCTTATTATTATTTCTGATTCTCCATCAGGCCAGTATCGGAATAAGAAAATTTTTTATATTATGTCCCAACTCAGTATTTACTGCTCTTCTCTGACTAACATAATATGGAACTATAGTGAATGTGGTCATGGAAAAGGTGCGCCAGATGGAGTAGGTGGGCTACTGAAGCGAACGGCGGATCGATTTGTTGCACACGATGGTGATATGAATAATATAGACTCTTTTGTAAACTATTTAAAATCTGCTGTCCAAGGCGTGAAAATTAGTACTGTAGAAGAATATGAAGTTGAAGAAAAGGACTGGCTTCTCCCTACAAATTTGAACACATTTCGTGGAACATTGCAAGTCAAACAAGTCATTTGGACTAAAGAAGCTAAAAATCGTATAGTTTTACGTCGACTTTCTTGTATAGAAGATGAATGTATGAAATATGTTGTTAAATGTCCACATGGCAAACATCTAGACTTCCACAATTTGTCAACCGAACACGAAATTAAGTCTAAACCTCAACTTTCTACTTCGAGTAATAAAAAATCCAGAACTAAATCCAAAATAGATATCACTAAAATGCGACCAGTAAAGTTAACTGACAAATTAATTTTGTTCCCACAGCCATCACATTCAAAGTATTTTACACCATCAAATACATTAAAAATCTCGGAAAATGCGGCACCCAGATCATCCTCTTCGACAAAAATGTCTGAAAATTTGCTATTGAACTATGTAGATCTTGATCAAAGTACTCCTGCCTGTTCATTTTTAGAGAAAATTGACACGAACATTTTAGTTGGTTTAGAGGAATCAACTCAATTCGTAAATAAAGAGGATACGGTAAAAGCATCTAATAGATTTTCAAGTCCTACCGTGGAAGACAGTGACACCGATGAGGAAATATTTAGAATAAAATCTAAAATTAACTTTAAAAAAGAAAAAAATGAGCCACGTAAACCAACTCCTGACATCAAACAGAAATTTAATTATATATTTGATTGCAGTGACACTGATGATGACTTATTTTGATCTGGGCTGATTTGTTTTTAAAATTTTTATTTTTATTGTTTTTAGTTTTAATTGAAAAAAAAAGGTTTAATTGTTGTAACAGATAATAATTATAAAAGTACGCAATTAAGTGCTGTGATTAACTATAGGTATACTACATAGTCTTCTATGACTTAAAAGTCTAATTATGGTGCAATTTAATAAAAGTGGAGTACGAAGACGGTTCAAGTTCTGTAGTGATTTATGTTGAACTTAAAGGCTGATTAACATAATAACCAAATTATACTGACAGATTTAATTTAAGTTTTTTTTTTAAGGGTAAAGATTATTTGCTAGATGTAAGATATAAGCGATCTCTATGTAATCTATGATACTTACGCACTGAGAACAAAGATTTTAAAAATATTAAATTAAGTGATAATTAAAGCTGTGATTATTGTAGTGTTGTTATGATTAAGGTTAAACTTAAAAGGCTGATTAATTAGGTATATAAAGTTTTCTTATATAAAGTTTCTATTCTTAGTATTGTTGAACCTAGAACGCCACAATGTTTTAAGTGTACACAAGGCAAAACAATTAGCTTGATCGCCACATTAATAAATGTGTATTGTACAATAACGTACAAGAAATTTTTGTTTTTTATACTTCTTTTAAATAAACACAATGATAATAAAAAAAAACATTATTTTTTATTCTAAGAAAATAATACCCTTAGTTCAGGTATTCAGTTCTTAGTCACTCCTTCAAAAATGTATAAGCCTACTATTTCTTTTTTGATGTTCAAAGGTGGATAGATTATCATATCGCTGTATATGTATATCACATCGGTGAATAAATTTATCATATCGGTGTACAGAAAAGATAATCGGTGCCGGATTGTCACATCGGTGGAAACCAGAATTCAAACTGAATTTTCTCCATAGTCTTAAAAGATACGTTGATGGTTACCAATATGGGAGTATTTAGTATCCTAAATATTACATTAAACATGAAAAAAATAAAAAATATATATAAATGAAAAAGTTCACCGATATGATAAGAAAAATGGCATTTGTTGAAATTCACCCAAATACTGATCAAGAATTTAACCTTTGTCATTATCTACTTAGCCCTTAGCCATTGCATTCAATGGATTTCTATGAATCTTTGACGAGATGAGAGGAATTAGAGGTAGACCGTAGGATGCATATGCTACCTCAGATCTACCTCTAATTACTCTAGTAGATTACAGGCCTCTTCTCGTTTAAAGAAATAACCAACACAAATAATGATTGCCACTGAGGCCAACCTTCGCTTGAGTAAAGGTCTCAAATCAATTTTTTTTATCAGCTATCAAATACATTACGGGCTTTCAATGTAACGAAGACCTAGAACCTTGACCATAAAGACTAGTCCCTTAAAAATATAACAAAAAGTCGTTCAAAGGACAAAAAGAGGATAATTAACACTAAAATAAACATTTGAATATATGCAGATCTGATTCATTTCACGAAAGTTGAATCTTCAATCGCATGATGAATGAATGTATTCGTTCACCTCTATGTGAAGTACATCTTGTATTATAATAATGTCACCTTGGACTGACCACTTACAGACTTGCGAATAGCTTTTGATATAGGAGGTCAGAATGGTGGATGCGGCATCGGCTTTCTATACTTGTTTGAGTCTGGTTAAAATGACAAAGCTTAATGACAAGATATGGCAACATTTGAATTTGTGACGATAATGTAAAATCAAGTGTAGAGGTTTCATACATAAACCAAACCCGAGTACAGTCTGGTTTGCTATGAAGTTCGAATCCTCGGGTTGTCTGAATAAATAAAGAAAAGAATGGCGTAGCAAGTTTGACGTGTATCGATAAAATTATGAACTAGAAATAATCTTTAAAGTATTTTATCTTCTTTTAATTACGTATACACGCCTACATATCACATAAGCACCACTAACTTTTTCGTAGTTCGAAATGCATTCGTTACCTTGGCCTTTAAACCATGCAGTAGTGATAGATATACATACGTAGTGACTTATTCTAAAAGTTACCACTGATATCAAAACTTGCTGACTGGCAAACATTTAACGCTATTGTCATGAATACAATGTCAAATTGAAAGCCAAATCAAGGGAGATCGTTATAGAAACGTGGTTCCCAGAATACACTACTAAAATAAAAGTGTATATAATTCCATTTAAAAGAGAATTGCGTTTGAAATAAATTTCAGCCTATAATGTGTACTTTCTCAACTTCAAATTTGTCACCTTTAACAATTTCTGACTCGTTGGCATCCGTCGGACGGCCGGCGAACCGTCTGCGCAGGGGTGGGTGTACCCTGTTCATACCCCGAGACAGAAAGAATGCGACGACCAACCAATGTCATTGTATATTATTTGCTGCAGATTAAAGTCACAACGAGAGGTACTCGCAGACAGCGCGAACGAATAATATTAAGAGACGAAACTCTTCATCTGGTAAATGCTCGGTTGAAAGTTTTTACGAGATATTTGGAACCTTGATTTTAAAGATGGATTTGGATTTGTCTGTACTTTTATATAAATGATTTTATTTCTTCTTACGAATCTATAAATATTTAACAACGGTAACGTTGGTAATTTTGTAGTGTGGAACGCCCCTTGGTCAGATGGTGAGAGGATCTGATCAGGGTGGCTGTCGGAAGCTAGTTGCATAGCCGAAGATCGGGCTGAGAGGCGCGCTTTGGGAGAGTCGATCGAGAGTTATGTCCAACAGTGGAATGACAAAAGCTGATGATAATGGATAATTTTCGATGTCCACATGCAAAATTACCATCATCATAATACCATTGTCCACCCTAAGAATTTTTGGTTCTAAAATTCTATAAAAAGGCGAAGCTATATTATGCTATACATGTATGTGTATGTTTTGCCTGGCTATCATTTTCAAAAGTAACAGTAATTTGCAAAGCTGTTTTATATTTAAGCATATGGGGTTAGGAGGTATTCCTCAAAGCGCTCCCTTTTTAAAACGCTCCCATCTAAGCGCTCCCGTTTTGTTCCTCAGAGCGCTCCCAAAAGGAGCGCTTCGAGGAACGATTAAAAATATTAAAATTTATTTCCTCGAAGCGCTCCCACGTTTAAAAATAGGGAAAAGTATGAAGTAAATGTCATGAATTATATCGATAATTTTTAAAAGCACATGTGTGTGCATCATCGACATCGAAGTTGCTTAACCAAATTACGATATTGAGGGAATAATATCTTTTTGTTTTCGGCACCGATACGAACGATAGATTTTTTTTTAGGAATGGCATCTCGCAGTTCAACAAAGGAGGTTGTCGTCTGCTTAACCGGGCAAATCCTGTGGGTGCCTAAAAATTAAGACCTCCAGCCAGGGTGAGCACGAGCACGAGCATGAGTACGAGCCTCGGTTTAGGGCGACGCTGAGGGACAGTAAGGGACAGGCTGGGTCTGAGTGATATTATTTATGGATTGGTTTAAACTTACTGGCTCAGCAGCGCGGGCTGGCTCTTGCAAGGGACGGGTGGGGCAGTTGCCGGGACGTTGCGACGGGCCTCGTCGGCGAGGACGAAATGACGGCGCGTTGCGTGTGATTTTGCGCAAAGTGCTAGTCTCCCTGATGCTCTCCTGGAGCAGGGTTTTAGCATCGTCAGGAGTGACGAGGGAATGTCTAGGACGACGAATTTCACTTATTCGCGAGGGATCGTATCGAGCGGCCGATGCGATAAGGGGGTTGCGATGTTTTAACGCGGAGTCAAAGAAGCGCTTGGAAAGGCGCTTCATGAATTGAACGACGGTGGGGATTCTTAAGTTTAAGTGAAGACTATCGTTATGGGCTCCTGTGATTTTACGAAGGAATCGGTTTTGCAAGGTCTGTATCTTATGAAGGAACGTGGGTTGGCGTGGGCGAACACGACGCATGCGTGTGTCATGATGGGACGGATGACCGCGGTGTATAAACGCAATTTGCACTTAAGTGAAAATTTGCTTTTTGCCTGAATTAAAAAGTGAAACCTAAACCCATAGCAAAGGCAGCGCGCGAACGAGCTGCTTTGATATGTGCCGCGAAGGACAAGTAGCTGTCGAGAATGACACCTAAGAATTTGGCTTGCTTCTCCCAGGGAATAGACTTGCCGTACAAAGTGATCGGACTGGGGATCGGGGGATTAAAGCGCGGTTTGTAGTAAATAACCGCCTGAATTTTACCGGGATTCACCTCGATTCTCCATTTACTGAATCAAGCGCCTAGGACGTCGGCTGAGGTCTGAAGGGTACGGGCAGCGGCCAGTATAGTAAATGGCCGTGTCATCCGCGAACAGAGCTAACAGAGCCTTTTTACACTTGGGAATGTCGCTAGTGAACAGCGTGAAGACGAGGGGGGATAAGACGGAACCCTGAGGGACACCGGCCTTAATAGTATGAGGGGAAGAGAATGAGGTCCCTAAGCGATAACGGAAGGTGCGGTTCGACAAAAAGTCTCGTAAGATGAGCGTAAACGATAGACACCTCATTGCCTTATTTCTACGAAAAACTTCCGACAAAACATTGAGGTATGCGAGGAGGGGGGCAGTAATGGGAAACTTATTGGAGAAAAATCATAAGCTTTCTAAACAATAAAAAAATATGAATATGTACATATGTCAGCAGATTATATTCATCGATTTGGTGGACTAAAGGATTTACAATAAAACAAAAAAAAATACCAAACCCGTGCGAAGCCGGGACGGGCCGCTAGTTGTATATTAAAACCATGTGTTCTACTTATTACCTAGTTATTATCGATAATTTCAGTTAGTATAGTCCCATCTCTATACGAAAGTTAATCATGGGAGCGCTTCGAGGAAATAAATTTTAATATTTTTAATCGTTCCTCGAAGCGCTCCTTTTGGGAGCGCTCTGAGGAACAAAACGGGAGCGCTTAGATGGGAGCGTTTCAAAACGGGAGCGCTTTGAGGAATACCTCGGGGTTAGTACTTATATTTATAGTGCTTAAGAACAATATAATAAAAACTTGTTTTCGTTAGAAAATAAGTCTGTAAAATTAACTTTAATTGTGAAAGTATTGTAATGATGAACATGCATTTAAATGTTATTACGAGTATTTTGATAAATTGATCGATATAGTTGTTGATAGAAATCACACTCTATATATAAACACAAGGTTATTCAAATGTCATTTAAATAACCTTTGTGAATGAACGATTATTCTCAAAACGGGTCTAATATACTATTTTTGGAAAGCGAACTTTTTTAGTTTTATAATTATAGATTGTAAGGGATGAATAGAATTAGATTCAAAATAAACTCTTTACATAACTTCACGTATTTAATTTCAACAGGAAAATATACCTGCAGACTCACTGGACACTGACTACCTGTTACAACTGTCAAAGATCTACAAATGACAGTCGGGACCATCAGCTGAACGTGCTTTCCAAGGCACGAAAGAAACTCGGCATGTAAAGGGTGGTCCATCCACAGATCAACCTATGTTATTTTTCTTTACTTCTTGTCTATATCTTGCTATTGCAATCTGTCTGGGAGACATTCAATAATACGTATGTAATGATATATGGCATGTGAGGTACAGGTCCAGTGACATGCCCTCTTTTTTTTTCGGGTGGCAAATCATCTAATGACTAGACTTTTACTGACCAAAACCCACCCATGTTCCTTCTATTGCCCTTTACGTTCCGGGGCCGCGGAATCTCTTTCGAACAACCCGCACCCCCGGGTGACATGCCCTCTAAGATAGTGTTTTAAATTAAATCTTGATGAGTTCTTTTCTTTAGTCTCCTAGCACTTGGAAGTATGTCGTCCATAGGGTGGTGTGCCAATATGTTAAGGTGCAGTTGCAGTCTGTCTTTATATGTTGTGACGTTGCGTTGTTGAAATGCCGAGACCGGGATATTTCGCAAGATGTACCTTGGCTTTGGAACACAAAGGACAAATGTATAAACATTGATTGGTTTTATACAGTATAGCTTCCACCCGCGACTTCGTCCGCGTGGCGTAGTTACTTTGGGCTAACGCTAACTTTAACCTGTGTGATGATCGAAAAAAAAATATTTCTCTCCCCTTTTCTTTCCTCTTTCTCTCCGTTATTTATTTTAAAAAAAAATTAGCTTATGTCCGTCTCCAGGGTCCTACTACAACTATCTATATACTAAAATTCAAAATCGACTTGGCCATTTAGGTGTGAAGACGTAACAAAGAAACTAACATATAAACAAGCTCACTTTCGCTTTTATAAAATTAGTAAGAATAAGTCTAACACTCCCTATTGCTTGGGAGGAGTCATTTGATGATTTCTAATCCAAAAAAAGCGCTGTACACCTGAAGGGTGAGCTGGCAACCCTAGTGATACATGCACACTTAGCAGATTAGCATGGTATACATACGTGGTGTTGTTTATAGAAGAATGGTAAGTAATTAAGTGTATCCGGGGTGTGGTCATTGAGTTCATCTCTAAATCAGTATAACAGGGTTCAGTCTTGGATAGAACAAAGGAAATGTGTTGTGGAAAACATAAAGAATGTGGGATTTAATTTCAGTTTTTTTTTTCTTTTTGTATAAACATCAGAGGTGTTTCACCCCCCGCGATTGTTTGTATATTAATATTGCACAATGTTTTGTATTGAAACATTAAGTATCATTTTGGCAGAATCTAAAAATGGAACACCTTTTTTGCGGATGGGAAATCATCAAATAATTTCCCATCCAAAAACAGACTTCAACTGACTAGAACCCACCCGTTCAGCACCACCACACGTTCCTTTCTTTTGCCCATTACGTCCTGGACGGCTCCAGGACGTAATGGGCTCGGTATCTTTCAAACGACCCGATACCCCGGATTCGGAACACTTCGGCCGAACCTTTCGTGAATTACAGTCGTGATCTTCTGCTATAATCTTGTCCAAAGGAGTTACACCTATAGTGAACAGGCAGGTAGTAACATTTCGTAGACTGACGTAATAGTGAAAATATTGATTTTCACAGCTAATACCAACATCAGATTATAAACAACGCTGCCTTCCTCAATAAACCGTACAGGCACGACTCAGTGACGTCACCCAGTGGTGCCACCCGCACCACATAGAGAATAAACTGAAGGCGCGACCTTTCTTTTGTTGGTAATAAGTGGTCAATAAATTGTCGCAATTTCTTTACTTGGGATTATTGACGTCCATTCAATCTTAATAAGAAAAGATGTAGGTGCTCGTAAATTCTGTTATCCCGTATCGATTTACCATGAACCTTGATTAGAAAGCAGGGCTGCCAAAATAGTCTTCAGTGGTGCTGAAAACTGAACAACGATTAATTAAGTCTGGGACCTGTCGTTTTCTAAACTTGTGGTCTAAAGGCAGGAGTACAAAAGACAAATATAGTTCAAGACTGCGGAAGACCAGAGTGAAGATGATGGGACTGCATTGGCTCTTATCGAAAGGGGTGCCTGCTCCTGGTATAAGCAAGGGACAGGAATTATGCGACGTAGAGGAACTGTTGATCCACGCCCTGCAGAAAGTGAATCCAGAATTGGGTTTGATATTTTTCTCTCTCTCTTTACTTAGTCTGAGGACTAAGAGCTTTTGATCGGATACGGATATAAAATTAATAAAATCTGTTTCTTTTCGTAATGATATTGGAGCTTAATGTTTTCACGGTTCTTTGTTCTGTCATTGTGGGTCCTCCCAAACCGAACCAGATCCATGGTAATATCAGGGTTGTACTTAAAACACATAAAACATATCTAATGGTGTACCAGTTACAAAGTTTGTCAGTTTATGTTTAAGTCCAATTTAATAGGGGCGAGCCTATTGCCATCAATCAGGTACAAATCCAGACTCCGTAGCTGCTACTGACACTTTCTTCTTGGATAACCCCTAGAACACTTTGTCCGACCCGGGAATCGACCACAGGACCTGATGGTGGTGAACAGTAACGTTGCGTCCTCAACCACCAAGACAGTGCAAGCTACCTGGGTTGCCAAGGTAACTACAAAATAAGTTAATTTGATAACTGCAAGTAATTGGCCGACATCCTGCTTCTACTCCGCCACGATCTCAAACTCCATACGTTACTGTTGTTCGTAGTTCCCAACAACATTACGAGGTTCCGTTTAAACTTCGTCTTACTTCAGTATCTTCCGCTCATTTTCCGTTTAAGGTTTTAATCCTTACTTAATATTATAAAAGTGAAAGTGAGTTTGTTTGTCACGCTTTAACGGCTAAACCGATTTTGATGAATTTTGGTACAGAGATAGTTGAGAACCAGGAAACGGACATAGGCTATTTTTATTTAAAAAAAGTGGGATGTGAGGGAGAAAGAGTGAAGAAAAGGGAAAACTTAGCGTTGCTATTACAAATCATTAAGGCGCAATGTGTTACCCTAAATTTAACGCGGGCGAAGCCGCGGGCAAAAGCTAGTATTCTATATTTCATGTTTTTCATTAAAATCTAAGGCTAGTCAATTTAAATATCGAAGAATGCCCTCTCCTATAAAAAAGACTTAGAGAGGTCAGTAGACCTTTCTAAGTCTTTTCTATAGTAGAGGTGAGTGTTATTTGGTCATCATCTGCCTAGCATTTTCCTAACTATTTTAGGGTCACCTTCCAACCAAATGCGTGAGACGTGACTGCATATATTATGTGACCTCAACATTCTAGTTAAGACTGGGTTATACGATACCAGGTATGACAGGTTGTCTAGACTTTCGGGCCACTGTCTATCTGTAACGATAGTATTATTGAGTACCGTTTCGATACCTTGAAAAATTAAATCCTGAATATACGCTCAAGATCTGCATCTAGCCACCGGAGTAGGAATATTTTGAACTGCGTTGGCTTCCACAGGCCAACTTTTGTTCAAATTTTATTTATTATGAAGATTTATGTTACCTACGTTAGGTTAATCATCCTATAAGATAATATGGCCGAATAGCAACCACTTCAAATTGTGCGAGGAGAGAGTGAGTTTATCAATAGTAGAGCTCACAGTCTATATTTAGAGTAAAAACTAATCTATTGTTTTTTTAGCTAGATTTAAGGTTATTGAACTTCGTTCAAAGCTTTTCAGCACGTCATTATAACATTAATATCATATTTTTCGTTGTTAAGTTTACTGAACCTGATTACTTTTAGTTTATGGTACCACAGGTGCCGAAACCTGGAATTTAAATAATTAGTTACTCAAGAAGAGGGTCATGATAAATATGGGGTTTTGCATAATATAATTAAAAGCATTGAACAAAGTCCAACTGAAAATAATCTTCTGTATTTCCAAAAGAAAAAAACTGTTTTTTTTATCGACTCACTGTTTGTTTTATAAGATACTGCACTGTAAGTCTGAATCTCGACATAAAGAATGCAAGAAATCAGACGGAAAAGAAGATGGTAAGAAAACTTAAACTAATTCGCATTAAATCTATCAATTTCAGTTAAACAATGATCCATCATTGAAACACAGCTATATTAAAGTTTCAGTTTTGGAATTAAAATTACGAAACGTCACAGTTACCACAAAAAAAGACCAAATCGAAATCAATTAGCCGCAAAATCGCCGATAGACGGACAGTATTAGCATCTATCGATAGAATGTCACGTGCAAACGTCACTATTGATAATCAAATGTGTAGACACGATTTGCAGGTGATGTGTTTGCGTGTGTTGTATATGTGTGGGTGAACTGCGCATATGGCGGGTAGGGGTGGGGGGAGGGGGCGGTGGGGTATACCCGAGTAACTGCTCAGGCTTGTAGCTAGCTCGGTACATTTTATTGTAGCTTGCCTCTCTAGATACTACTGACTATGAGTGGAGTCGGTTTATCGATGTCGATATAAACGTAGTAAATGACGCTGTTATTTTTCCTGTTGTGTGTAGATTACTGCGCCCGGATTGGATGGCCAGTTTAATAGAAAATGTTTACAGTATAAGTTTGGGTTTAAATAAAGCTTTGATATTGAACACTTTTAATGTAAATACGGATTTTAAAGGCGTCGTATAAATTGTTGTATAAAATCGTTGAACGGAATGGGGTTAAACTGTCTTTAGAAGATGTTATTTTTATCACTGTTGCATAACAATTTTGAGTTTTACGTACCATAAATTTTACGCTCAAGCAGTACGTATCTATCTACATATTTCTGCTTCCTATGTTTTGAGATTCTTTTATAATCGTTGATAATTGCAAAATACAATGTCAATCTTAAAACAATTAATTGAAATTATCGATAACCGTAAGTAGGTTGCGACATTTGTATGTCACATCACTAAACAGGTTAACTCGTCCTGGGGCGTTGCCTGAGCTGCCCTGTGTGTGGCCAATAATTTTATTACAAGTTCATTAAGACCCTGTAGCGGCCGTCAACTTACCATTTCACATGTATTTACTTGTTGATGTGAATCTTCAATCAGAATAATTTAGACATATCTACACAAACTTGGAAATATTTGTGGTGTGAGACTTTTTGCCAGTCAAGGAGTCTCGATATCATTTTTGAAATAAAACCTGGAAGCTTTTTGCTCGTTTTGGCTTATCCAAGAAGACACCAAAAAAACTCCCTAAAAAAGAACAACGCTGTTCGATTTTAAACTTACTCTTTTGTTCCAAGGGTTGAAAATGCTAGAGCACATAAAGATGCGAGTATACTTCTTAGCAAGTGCGCAATCGCATTGTCTTTTACCTTCAGATGTGATGGTGAAATGAATTTTCTAATAATATCCTACTAATATTATAAATGCAAAACATTGTGAGTATGTCTTGATATTTATTTCTCTTTCAAGCACCAACTACAGAACGGATTTGTATAAAAATTAGAACTTCCGAAATTTGCAAATTTTTACTATGTGATTATTATAGTATACCATATATTATATTTAATGGATAGAACGATCCCGAGGGACTGTTACGAAGCTCCATGCGGACAAAGCCGCGGGTAAAAGCTAGTAAAAAGTAAGAGGGTATGGCAGAAATTGATGAAGCATCAGTACATACACCTACTTAGATTTTCACGATCGCTAGTAAAGTTTTATGAAAGCCGTGAGTTTTATCTAAGTATTACCTGTAAAACATTGATTAAAGATTCCTTTTAATATGTATCTGGCGTGTAGTAAGTACAATGTTTGTTGATTTCTGAAGGCTTCATTGATGGGTTGTTCGAAAGAGATACTGCGGCCCCGGAATATAAAGGAAAAATACCGTTTTTGACTAAAACTCATTTATGTTCCAAAAAATACCTACAACAATATTTTTTCTTGCCTGAGAATTAAACCGTTCACAATCACTAGACGCCTGAAAATTGATCGCAAAAAAGGTCAGAAAATCCTTTTTTTAAGTATTAAATGATCGACTCCATAGAATGACTGTTCAACCTGAAAGGGTGGTTGCGTCATTGATACATCAAAACAATTTAGTCAGTCGCCCTGGCTGGCTCTCCGCCTATTTGGGTCAACGTGTAAACAAAGAAAATAAAGCAGTATGGGTGCTGAGTGTAAAAAGCTTATAAAAAATGGACTTTCATTATTTACATTAACCATGGAGGTGTTTTGGTATATGTAGCAGTATTTGTTAACTAGAGTACCTAACAGAAAAAAAAAGAAAATTTGGGAAGTCGTTGCAGCGCCATCTATCTTCACTTTTTGGAAGCTATATTACAACGACAGTGCATTTATACCTTATTATGAAGTGTATGGAGAAATACCGAACCTTTTTAAAAAAGGTTTTTTTTTAATTGAGGCCCATTAATGATAGCTGGTCGACTTAGATAGTTGGCGAGAAAAAAGAGTTTATGCTAGGAATTGGGGGAGGCTTTTTTGCCCAGAAGTGGGACAGTAGGTACGGTCTTAATAGAAAAAAAATAAAAAATAAATGAAAAAATCTGAGAACGTAGAGTTTGTGACTTTTTTAGGGACTATCCAAACAATCTTTATGCCTTTGGCTGTTTTTATTGGAGGTCAACGCAACGCGTTTTTTCGTCATTACTTTTCATTAAAAATGTTGTGTCATAAAAAGGTGAATTAATAACACCAACTAAATTTTTCACTCATAGAAGATTTGTGGCAAATGCATCAAAGGCCTTTAAGGTGCTACATATTGTTCGGGTCGGCACATTCAACGTATACTCAGTAGTTATTGTTGTACAACAAAATAAGTCCACATAAAACTATTAGTACCCACATCGGCTCTTGCCGATCAGCGAGCTTTGTGGGAATCTACCCTCCCCGAATCATGTCATGTTCGGTCCCGGTCGGCACAACGGAGTAGTTTCATTATATTTAACTAAATGGAAGTAAATTATAAAAATTTAAACTATAAAATTTGGAAAATTTAATAAAATTCCCCAATAAGTAAAAAATAGATTATTCAATTTAGTATAAAATTACATAAACATGGTACTGGATGCCGTTTCTGTGATTATTTTTAATATATTTACTTCACAGGGCTTCGTACAGGGCCAATTTGGTTGTGTTGTCTTTGTTGTTTTCATTCAATTTAATGTTTTAAAATTGTTTTGCCAGAGAAATACTTTTTTATCTCCATAAATATTTGATTTTACCGTCCGGCCTTTGCGAAAATGTGTGAAGCACCCCTAACCAGCACTGCAATCATTGTGAAACACACCGACAGTCCCACACAAACATAGTTATAATGCAGATGCAGTAACTTCCTAGCTCACTTCGTCTACTTCGCCACTTGTATACCCGTTTCTATTTATTTTGAGCGACGAAAAATAATTTTTTTCTGTATCAAGTAAATATAACTGAAGGATTTCCAACTTTAAAGTAAGCTCTCATATCAAAACTTTTTCTTGTTGTCACTACTTTACTCATATTTATGTCAGACAAACTAACACACTTCCGAGTGCATATTTGCAAGTAAAATTCAACTTAGTAGCCATAAACTTAAGGTTTAAATTTGAATAGGGTTGTGGTGTCAACCAAGTTACTCCATGGAATTTTAGGGGAGATTATGACAGCAAGTTTGTAGCCACAGACGGAAAGTTTATAATGGGTGAGTATTTGTAAATCGTCCATAGCCTTTCTAATTTATTGTCTCTTTAACATACCAGTTTATTTAAAAGATAAATCAACTGAAGTTCGTTTTCTAATATTGTCTATGCTATGGCTGGTTGGGAGATATTCTAAAATCAAGCCTTTTCTGCCATAACCTTCCATTGTTATTATCTGTGTTCCAGTCTAACCCTCGAAATTTTGCAGGAAACCTTTTCTTTCGGTTCGAGTCAGTTCTTGTGGCACGTGTCCAGGTCGCCTTTTTTGCGGATGGGAAATCATCAAATAACTTCCCCCGCTTTAGGCGAGGGGAGTGTCAGACTTGTGCTGTTCCCCCCCCATGTTCCTTCTATTGCCCTTCATGTTCCAGGGCCGCGGTATATCTTTCGAGCAACCCGCAACCCGGGGTCCAGGTCGCCTCACAACGTTTTTCTGGGCCGACCGTCCGGCACCGTTCATTTCCCACACATCGTTTGGAGACTTTAGACCAGCGGTCATCGAGCATAAAGTATAATTCTGTATTAAGTAAGTTGAAATAGTCACAACGATGGCGTTAAAAGCTTTCGCTGCAGCACTCGCATATAGGGACATGAAACGGCCAGAATGTCCTAAATGCATGGACTAGCAGCTTGCTGAAACCGAGTTATCGACTCATGTAAATGAGCTATTACGCCACAGAGTAGTAATGAATGAAGTGCTAACTCGTTTATTGCTTTATTAACTTGCGAGAAGAGTGGGATAATAGTGAATCTATCATTGGAGGGAACCTTTGCGCGTCATAGCTGTAGTTTTGATTGGTTGGTGTCAGTTTTGTTGCGATATTCACAGTGCTGGATTCAATGTCAATTAGAGAGTCCAAACGAAGTGATATTCGAGCAGTGGTAGCAATGTAAGAAAACTAAAATAGTATTGAATTGCCCCAATCTGTGCAAAGTATTAAATAATATAATTTTAATCATGCAAGATCCTATGTGAATTTATTGACGCAATCATTACATTTATTTCTTAATTGTGGTAGATTTATAACTCCAGTTTCCTCCTTGTTTCTAAGTGTAGTGTGTCCATACCATTTGTCACATTTTTTGATACCAAATCTTACAGTCGGTAACATTGTGGTCGCGATGACATTTGCCATCAAGTGCGCAGTCTAAATCTTTCATGGTTTTAGTTAGTTTCTGCAGTAACTTTGAGTTATACTGACGTGACTAGACCGTTGCCGATAACTTTTATTATATTCGTATTTTGATATAAGTTTCGTCGATATAGATGAACGATGACATATATTTCAATTACATACATAGTACTTTAACATACATGCTTTGGAGATCACCTATTAAGCAAAGAGATGCTTGCGTTAGATGACTCCACTCTTTCACTTCACATTAGGCAGTGTATGCCATTGAAAACAAAACAAAAAAAATACAAAAAAAAAATCAATATTAAGATACAAAAAGTATGGAAGAAGAATACCGGCAGGACCGACCCCAAATAAATTGAGATAAGAGCAGAAAATGATTATAATCTACGTATTGGTTAGTTTAACCAGGTTAAATATCATGAAAAAGTAAATGTATCTATCATTCAGATACCTTAAAATTAGAAAGAAAATGAAAGTGCTCTGCGATTTTATAAAATTTCCAACTCGTTAAAAGCAGCTTACGCCATTTTTTCGGGTCATAAAAATGGCAGTCTAAATTGGAAGCTCCAACGAGCAATTTAAATTCATAATAACTCTAAAGTCAACGAAAGTTAAACAAAGCGGCAAAAATAATTAATCGTTGACATGCTCGAGTAAAAAAGCACACCCAACAACCATTTTGGTGACCACGCAAAAGTATTCAAAACTAAAAGAACAATGAGTGTATTGCTACCTGAATAAATGATAACATCGCGGTAAATTTGATGTCAATATGTGTTAACACTAAGCTATTTAGTTCACGAGTCGGCCCCTTTCCCGCGCCGGTCCCCACGGCACACACAGACACCAACCTCCCCTTTCACCCACTTTAACGTCTGTGTGAACTGCACACTTAGGTAAAAGCAATTTTTCACAAGTTACACCGACGCACACAAGCGCAGCAAGACGAATGTAGTGAGTCCCTTGCCCCACGAAAAGTTTTGTAGTACAAAATTTGTTCACTAGTAGTGTCTAGACATGCCATGCTTTTAACTTAAAGGTGAATCCTTCCAGACTTTTATGCGCTTAAAACAATAAATGTCAAATCTTTATTTCATTTATTACTAATCAAATGTTTTTCGTATTATAATATTATTTTATACTCAAAATCTAGTTATGTTTATGTTTGATTAACAAATAACTTAGAATGATTCATACATATTATGTAAAATGAATTAAATTATTTTACAAAAACCACAACTAGTACAATAACATTTTCGTGTCGTTGGGGGCTTTGTTATCGCTTGTTTTTTTTTTTGTTGTGGTTTACGTGAATAAACAATACAAAAATATTAAATGTGATTAACATTTCAAATAGCAGTAATATCAATATCTAAAAATAACAGGATATTATTTTTAAATACTAGTATTTATAAAGATATATTTTAAAAAAATCCTAAACAATCTATCCGCGCGCTCTTACTAGTAAAATCGCACTCCGAGTTTCGCTGGAAAATCATGGCAAGGGAATGCATCGAAAATGATTATGGAATGTGTTCGAACGAGACGGGGCTATTGCAGTCACACGCATTTCAGTCGGTTAGACAGAGATCAAATATTGAATATCGCGCAGATTGCGAAAACGGGTTATGTTCGAGCGAGGAGCAGAAGGAAAATGCACCATCTGCGAAACGATTTAGGGTGGAAAATTTACTCTAGATGGCGGCAACATAAGTTTTGTGGGCGCTCAAGCCGGTAGGGGCAAGCGGGGGGCTCCGCGGCTCTCAGCTGTGGCAGATAATCAATATCCGCTTGGCTTGTGGACACTATAATAATATATGTTATTTTATATCCACTCCATTCTTACTCCCGGCGGCTGCGTATGCTGCGTCCCTCTCGCACCATTATCTAAAATGGACAGTGGCGTAGATTTGGTAAATGATAACTGTGAGAAAGTATTTATCACGACAATGAAGCGTGATATGTAATTATATAAGGTATTTAGGGCGTAGTGGCGATATGTGCTGGGTGGTGGGGGGTTGTTGGTGTGTTTCGTGATATATTTGTTTTTATTGACGTCGGTATCCGCGGTGTTGGAGGGCACGCGATGCGGGGTTTACTTCTTCATTACTTCAGTGGGAGTCACTCAACTACGCCGACTACGCGTTACTCGATTGACTAATCTAATTGAGGGCGCTTTGGGCGAGTTTTAGTTATGTAGAACGGTGATTTATGTCGCCTGCGTTGAGAGTTTTGACGTAGATACTATTACGTGTTCTCTCGGTTGCTAAGTTATCCAGAACTATAAACTTAGGTTTACTTATTTGAAAACAAACTAAGTATTTTTCTCGGTTGGCTATCTTTTAACTTTTCACTCACACAAACTTGGGTAGAAATAAAACGATAATAATCCATAAACGCAGACAAAGAAAAATAAAACAGACTTACCTACAGAAAATGACGCATTTTACTGTCCCATGTCCTTATTTCACAGGGGCGTATGGTCGGCGGTTCAGGGTAAGAAGGGGGTGGGCCATCTTCGGCGCGGCAGTCGGGTGGCGGTAGGAACATTGCGTAGCGGTATCCTCGGGCACACTTGGCACTCTGACTACATTTTTAATCTGTGATCACCACAGAGTAAAGCAGTGCAGAGGGCCGACTGAAGCTGTGTCTATCTGTTGCGCATGGTGATTGAGGATTGATCCAAATTAGTATAATAAATGGCAATATTACTCTGCCTGTCCGTCTGCGTTTGCAATCTTTTTACACACACAGAAGGAATTATCAATGGAAGGCACACTGGTATACCATGACCTAGGATAAGTCCTAAGATCCTTGTGGTCTCGGCAGTACTTACGTTTTTGTTACAAGTTACTAATGTTATATTTAACTTGAAAGCCTTGAAAACCTTACTTCAATGAATCCGTCAGTACAACATTTGTAGTACTTACTTTGCATTAAGTTCTACAGTTTTCAAAACCTACACCCCCAAACCCCCACTACATCCACTTCTTTTTGCTTCGCTGTAGTCGGGTAGATAGAGTTTTTTCATCCCAAACAAAAAAAAAACAGTTATATTTTTCGGGTTACCCAGTTTTATATACAAAATTCTTGTTTGACAACTTCGTGGTGGGTCCGTTTATACCTAGTGGGTATAGTATCCCATTGCTGGATAAAAACCTGCCTCCATTCTTTAGATTAGTCCTGGTTCTACGTCATTCTAATATTATCGTCGTGCATCTTTGAAGTCTTAATAATGTAGGAGTAGGTATCCAGTCTAGCCAGGAGGCGTGACGCCTCTTCAGGTCGTTGGTTCAGGGCGTCGTACGCCATGTCTGCCAATTTACTATCTCAATTCAAGCACTCATCTATTCTTATAATATAAGACGCAAATGTTTTAATTTCATAAAATGACGTTGTGATAAATGTTCTTTCTGCCGCGCTGGGGTCTAACCCTTTATGGCAAAATTTCTAAATATTATTTTTCATAACAACGGTTTATCCTAAACGTCTAACTGAAAGACCGAGAACTAGTTGTACCAAAAGTATTTTGTATTACCCAGGATTTGACTGTATCCCGTCAGACTAGAAGCCTACAGTAACATTGTTGGGAGGAGACTAAGCCTGCCCGGGTAGCGGGTTGCCTGCCGAGGTAGCGGGATGTTAGAAACAGATACCGCGGTCCCGGAGCACTGATGGCGAAAGAATGGACATGGATGAGTTTTAGTCAGTAAAAATGTTAACTGTCTGTCTGGCTCCCCCTCATAAAAAATAATTTATGAAAGAAAAATGTTTCAGCCTGGAGGTTGGATTTGTGATTGGTTTAATGGCCATAGGCTCGCTCCCTATTACATGGTTCTTAAAAATACTTTGATTATTCAAAGAATGTTAGGATTATCCAAAGGCTTATCCCTTCCTGGTAGTTAAGGCGTGAAGTTAAGATAGTAATAAAATACCCAATTAAAATTTACAAAAACAGTTAAAGGTGCAACTACAGTCAATGTATAAATTGGTTTCCTAATTAATACACAAACTGGTCGCAGATTTGACTACACATGTCACCCCTGTTATGATGGTGCAAAGCGTCCCCAAATAATAATGGGAGCATAATTCGATTGGCCCCCGTCTGTCGACGGATCGGATAATACATCAATATATAGCCGAACTGGATGTGGTCCGGACTGTTTGTATTGATGAGCTGATTTGGTCCCACGTTGGGCGCCAGTTTAACACAATGATTAAGTATTTATTCATTTGCTTTATAGTTTACTGCATAAGTGACATAAACAATATATTATGATAGGCATCGTATTAAATTAATCGCATGATAATCGATGTCAAGATAATATATCACCCGTCTTTTATATAGTCAGCTTCTACAAACTTCTGGTACTTTCTAGTTTATTAGTGGAGAAAATGGAACTAAATAAGACGGCACATATTTGTACTCGCTGTATACACAGCGAACAATACCTTCTATTCTGAAATTTTAAACACAGATAAAATATTTTTGTTACTTTTTAAACCAACTTTAAAAAAGAAGATTCTATGTTCGACCATTTTTTTTATGTATTTGCACCGATTACTCCACCTAATGTGGACCGATTTTCAAATTCTCTTTTTGTTCAATTTATTTCTATTGCTTGTTTAGTTTGTGAGTTATTGTCTATAATATGTATTATTTCTTCTATTACATTATATAAATGGTAACATTGGAAAATGAATACTCGATCAAAATGAGTGAGATATCGAACAGTAACCAAAAATTTTGAAATGAAAATTCAACGACTTCCGAAAAAAAAAACACTTTTATTAGTTTTTTAAGGGAAGTTAAAAAAGGCAAAGTAAGTTATTTTTGATGGCCCTTTACGGGGCCCCAGTATGGGCGCGTTCTTTAGGGCGGCGCGCCGCCCACTATCTGAACGCGCCCCAAAGGGTGGTGGCCATACGGCTTGTCCGGGGCTACCGCACGATCTCCGGCGAGGCAGCAAGCCTCCTTGCCGGACTGCCACCGTGGGATCTGGAGGCGATAGTCCTCGCGCGCCTGTTTGAGTGGCGCGCGGAGGCACTACACCGGGGGGAAAACCCACTGCCGCGGCAAGTTGCCGCTCGGCGGGCAGACCTCCGGTGCGATCTCATGGTGGCATGGAGAGAGCGACTGTCGCAACCCCGTGCAGGGCACGCCACAATAGTGGCGATAAGTCCCCTCTTTGAGGAGTGGCTGGAGAGGCGTCATGGCGTCCTCACCTACCGCCTGACGCAGGTCCTCACCGGACACGGAAGTTTCGGGAGGTTCCTGCACATCATCGGGCGGGAGGAAGCGCCCGGGTGTCACCATTGTGACGATCGCCCGGAGGACACGGTGGAGCACACAGTGGCGATCTGCCCGGCTTGGGCGGAGCACCGCCGTGCCCTCGTAGAGGCGATCGGCGGCGGCGATCTCTCGCGTCCGGCCCTGGTTCAGGCCATGGTCCGGAGCGAGAGGGAATGGGAAGCGGTCACCACCTTATGCGAAGCAGTAATGTTGGCGAAGGAGGTGGCCGGGCGTTTGAGGGAGAGAACATCTGCCCAACCCAGCCGCCGCGGGAGACGCCCATGGCGCCGGGCGCCGCGAGACGACCTCCGGCCACCGTAGATGCGGGCCTGTGGGCGGTGAGCAATGGGTAGTTCACCGTCCGTCCGTCGATTGACGACAGGCCGTGTCGACGGCGCGTTCGTGTTTCACGCGCGCCTCAAAGAGAGTCAGCAAAGCAGAGGGGCTTGCCAGAGCCTCTGCCTGCCGGGGTTGCGGGTTGTTCGAAAGAGATACCGCGGCCTCGGAACGTAAAGGGCAAAAGAAGAAACATGGGTGGGTTTTAGTCAGTACAAGTCTGACATGCCCTCCCGCTACGCCCAGAGCGGGGGAAGTCATTGGATGATTTCCCACCCGAAAAAAAAAAAAAAAGTTATTTTTGATAATATCTAGATGGAGAAATAGCTGTATCAAGTTACATTTCACCAGACTCTAGGCTGGAGAAAACTCAATAAAATTTAGCGCGACCTGAGAATCAAACCTAATCAAAGGCGCGATTGCCTATGAACACTAGATCAACAACGCAGCCAAATATCAATAAAAAGCTTAACGGAAACTTCCATGATAACATTATATCTGTGAACCGACATATTTCAATTGAAGCAGATTAGATACTACCTATACACAGATAAATTGATAGCAATATCCATTTGGATGTACGGAAGTTCGATAAATAGTTAAACGAAACGCTAATCAATGTCGTTATGGTACGAATTCATTAAAACTTGGCTTGTTGAAACGCATGTTATCTACAAAAGTGTAATTTTTGTAATGTTTAGTAAATTCTCGCCAAATTTGATATTATGGATAAAACATCTTAGATAAGAATGAAAGACACATCCATTTTAAAACCTTGCTAAAAGTTGACTAAGAAAAATTTATACTAATCAGTTGGAGCACTATGACAAATGTGAAGAAAAAGACAATATTTGGAATGAATCTGAGCGTGAACAAGCGTACATTGATAGATTTTTTTAGCTTTAGCTTTTTGTAACGATCTTTGCAAATAATGACAACAATTACACACCTTCATCTCAATTCAATACACTAACTACAATCAATGTTATTATTCCCCTTTTAACTGTTACTAACCCCGCTTAACCCATTCATCACTCGCTTGATTACGTAAACGGCATACCAAAACCGTCCATCCAATGGCATGCGGCCATTATCATTCATACGTCACAGGTCACTGGTGATTTCCCTAATATTGTTAGCGGATTACCTACTGCCTGTAGGCACTACATAGTCCAACTTAATTGCACGTACGCATCGAACGTGAATTACAGATATTAATAATGGTAATTAATGTCTGCAATCGAACCTCATCGGGTTAATGCAGTCATTTTACGCGTGTGTGTGTCTGTAAATGGATTAAGTGTGGATATAGGAATTATGTTGTGGTTCTGTGTAAAATTATGATGAATTTATTTGGTTCGAATTTTTTAATTTACTGACATTTATACCAGTGCATTTATCATGGTGATTAAATCTTTCTTTTTTTGTTGATTTCGTGAGCAGCTCTACATGATCGATTATTTTGAAACTAGTCTAGCAGACACGGTTTTAACATAAAATATATTTGTTGCATTTGTGTATCTGTTGATTTTAAACTTTTTGCTATTTTTTCTTTTTCAGAAAGCTCATCTCTGTAGACTTGAAATTCAGAATAATCCTCTAATTGCTCAATTTTCCAAATTAAATAGAATTCAACTTCAAATTGAGTGTAGAATCAAATTGACCCATCGTCCTATTCATAGTTATGATCCTCATCTCCGGTAAATAACCTGCTTGGAGATTTACGTCGTAAGGGTGCCCCTTGCGGCGAGCGTCAGAATAACATGCGGATGGGATAAATGTAATTAGTATGTTAATATGCTAAGTGCGTCATGCAATCTACGTCTAGACGCTTGAGCCCTATAGGGGTCCCGTCAGCTCTATAAGAGGGTTGTAGGCATTGAAACAGAAATTGAGTTAATTTAAATACATTTTTTGAATAGAAAATTATTTTTAAAATTGTTTCTGAACTCTTACCTTGAAAGAGCGATTAATTTAAGGGTTGCCCATAGAGAGACCTGCAAACTAAACTGACGAAATAGAACGACTGCATTGTAAATACTTAGATATTGTCTAAAGACAATAAAAAACAGTATTCGAGTTTATAAACGCAGACCCCCATATAAACAGATGGCCCTAAACTGATTCATAAAACAAACAGAAGTGTCACTCCACAAATTAATCTAAGCAATACACTTACTGCGTATAATACCAATGTATTTAACTTTTTCAATTAAAACAGACACACGACACACTATATTTTCCGTCGGATTATGACCCTTCGACACGTGAGCGTCCCCAGACATATTGCATCCAACCCCTCCGAGTACTGACCTCACAGCGGATCAATTTATGAATACACCCAACACATCTTTGAAAGCCTTGCATTGTGAATAGTATTTTGATCAAAAAATATTATTGATGAATCAAATGGGCTTTCAAATTTTAATGCTTTCAAAGCTAAACTTACTGACGTAGATAAATTTAAAGATTTTTCGGCACATCAAAATGTCACCCTTAAAGGTGAATTCTATTTTAAGCCAAGGATAAGAGAAAACACATGCAACGTCGACATGAAACGTTTTCTGTGAAATAATACATGACCTTGGCGATAGGTGCACGCTACTGACGCTACCAAAGATTTCGGTTAAGTAAATATTTTTTTCATCACAGCAGCTCAAGCATATGGGTTTTTTACGTTTTTATTCTCCAATTAAGAAATCCGCGCATTGTCACTGTTACCTTCGGAAACGTGTTTTATTCTAAAACTTTAAGATATTTTGTGCAATAGATTTTTTTCGACTTTAAGTATTAATTGCTGTAGATGCAACTGATATTTAACCTAGAAATAATTATTTCTAGTTTACCTACAATCAAAAATAAACCATCACGGGTGATTTTTAAGAACGCTATTAAATTATTAACGTTATTTCAATTCAATATATTCCTGTCGATTCTTGTTCATTGTTTTTATCTTGGTTAGTCACTAACCACACGAAAGAAGAAGAAGGAACGCAGAATAAAACTGAAGAACATCATAATGATAATATGGTATATAACCCTGTTCGTAGTAAAACGTGAACCTACACTCTGTTGAGTGATAAGATCAAAATAAGATGTGTTCTCGTTGCTGAAGTGAAAAGTTAAGTCGAGAGCAAAATATTTGCATCTTGTGTTTTTTGAATCTCTCGCCATCGCTCAGGATTCTAGTATGGAATCCCTCGCTACGCTCGTGATTCAATCATAGAATAATCTTTATCTAAAATCTGCACTCGCAACAATAAATAACTATATTCGTATAACTTTGAAGGGTCAGCGAAGACAAACAAAAGAGTGTAGAAGTCACAAGACGAGTATAGTTGTTTATGGATCTGATGGGGCTTGACCATATTTGGGAAGGGAATCCGCCATCTTTTTTTTAATAAAATTTCAGGGATAGTGTAACTGAGGTTTACCCACAGCGTCTCCCGTGATTGTCATTCAAGAGCTAAAGAGGTTTAAAACATCAGTGATAGTAGTGGTAGAGTATAGCCTAGTAGTGTGACCGTCGCGTTAAACTGCCAAGTCATGGGTCACGAGTTCGAATCTATGACACGCACCCATGGTTTTTGGGATTGATTTGCATTTTTACTAATATTATAACAGCAAAAGTGAGTTTGTTTATTTGTTACCCCTTCACGCCTAAATGGCTAAACCGATTTCAATGAATTTTGATAGAGAGATAGTGAGACCCTGAAGACGGACATAGACTATTTTTTTTTAATAAATTTGAGAAATTACGGAGAAAGAGGGAAGAAAAGGGAAATCTTAGCATTGCTGTTACAATAAATCAGGCGCAAGGGCAAAAACTACAGGTAGTACCTGCAAATCAGGAAAGGAGCACCGTGTTACCCGGAATTTAACGCGAGTGAAGCCGCGTACCAAAGCTAGTATTCTATAATTATAATAAGCTTAGGTGAAGGAAAACATCGCGAGGAGTGTTAATCAGAGGCGCATGGGTGGTTGAAACACCCTTACACACTATATTTTTTTACCTACAACAGAAGAGAGAGAGAGTTAATCAAAGCATTACCATGTCATAGCAACAAGTTTTGTTCAGAAAAAGGTCAGAACTAAAAGCAATTTTCGTTACTACAGCCAAAAATTGAGTGTTATAATACATAGATTTCTCGTGTAATCATGGGCACGCGACCCGGGTGGCCTATTTGCTAAATTATTTATAATAACTGCTTACCCTTTCCTGTCTGGATCAGGCGAACGTAATTAAGCGTTGTCTCCTGCTGGAATTGGGAACGCGCTCATTTGTTGATGTTTGTTGGGTTAATCCTTCCTTCTGTATCAGTTTTGTTGCTTGTACATAACTATATTTGTGTTTTCTCGTCTTTTATTTATTTTGCTTTGTCTTTGAGAGAGACACATAATATTACACCACGTTAACCAACTCCCGAAGGGTAGGGCAGAGCTTGTACACACAGATATCGGTTTTGTTTATAGGTCCCATAAAATAGAGGCGAGATTGCCATCAACCGGTTGCAAATTCATACAATGAAAAAAAAAACTTGGAAAAAGTTAGAGTAAATTGATTTAATTTTATATTTTTTAATGATGTTTGTTACTAATGGTAGATAGGTAGTTTTAAATTCGTTGTAATTGTCTAGAATCTAGAGTGCCAACAATTTTTATAATATAATTGAAAGATTTTATTATCTACTATTTCTGACTTGGGACAAGGCCATAAATTTTGTACCATACATTTTCAAATATGAAAAACTCATATTCGAAAATGAAGGGTACAAAATTTACACTGTTATCTGTTCCATAAATATTTGTTCCGTTGTGAGAACTGAAAGCGCAACCCTGAACAAAGACAGCGGTCGTCGGGACGCCGAATCAACCCCAATGGCTCAAGGGTGGCTGGCTTGCTTCCTGTACTAAGGGTGGTGGATTGGATACTTGGAGGTCAAGAACAAAATTTAATCCAACCGCTGATTCATATAATTTTGTGGCATATTAGGCTTAGACATACTCTTATCCTTTTTTATTCTAAGATCTACAAAACGCAGTAGTTCTTCGAGATAATAATTCAAATCAACATCATTATCTGACTTTATAGTCAGTTTCCTACTAAGTATCTAAGTAACTACTAAACTATCTAAGGGTTGGTTTTCAATCAAACCGAATACAGCCGAAAGCCAATAAAACCTAATATATCTGACTACATTTTTATTATTTTTAAAGAAGGTTTATAAACAGCGTATATCCTAAGCGAAAATAAGCGTAATATCCCGTTTCAATTCATTAAAGTCTTCACATTATGATTCGGAATAATTTACACTAGATTTACATGCAGTTAGTGACTAGGGGGTACCGATTCACATTCAAGTGCGCAATGTCAATGCTAGGGGAGACGCATGAAAGTTGATTCGCAGTAATTGATCGCCTCGGGGAGCGCTGACGGTACTAGTACGGAGTTTGGATTAAATGATTATTAATATAAATGGACCTATGTTTAGGGAGTAGGGTTGTAGTATGACTCCTGTAAGTATTTACACTCCTTACCTATTCTTGTCTATGAATAAACTGTTTTCTTTTTAGTGATAGGAAATCATCAAATAACTTTCCCCGATCTGCCCAGAGCTGGGGAGTGTTAGACTTTTATTGATTAAAACTCATGCATGTTCCATATATTTCCCTTTGTGCTCCAGGGCTGCGAAAAGAGATATCTTTCGACATAGAATCGGCATCCTTAAAATAGGCTAGCCCCCTATTACATAGGATCTAATAAAAACAAATGGCGAGGTGGAACGCCTAACCCTTCGGAGATTATAATAATGATCTTATGTTTTTATTTTCTAAACTGAAAAAATATATGATTAATAAAAGCTTCAAACATTATTTTCTCTTAAAATCATGATTTTATTTATCTTTAAAACCTACCCAATTACATGTAGGTTTTATAATATTAATAAATTAAATTGTCCTGTTTTCCTGCACAAACGTCACCTTCATAGTTACACGATGAAAGAATAGCTTTCAGAATCCTAACTGTACCTTTTAATGTTTCAAATACGTCTAGCGCCATCTCTTATTACTGGCATAAACTATTATGGCCAATCCCGAGCGGTTTGAAAACGTCATTGTATTGATTACAAGAGATAGTCATTAAAATATGTATGAAATGTATTGTTACAGAAAAACAAAGACTAATCGTAGAAACTGACCAGAAATTTTAAGAAGATAGAAGAAAAAGATGGCGGTATGATAACCACAGATAGAAAGCGAAAATGGTTTGTGTGAAGAAAATGAAAGAAATCGAAAGTTAACCTTATTAATTAATTTATTTCTCAGCCTCGTTGGTGTAGGGGTTATAAGCTCCATGATTTATGGTGAGGTCCTGGTTTCGCTTCCCAAGTTAGGCAAAGTGTTATTTAGAGATTAGTTGGGGGCAGCCTAGAGTTTAAATTCGTATTGGATTGATAGTAATATATTTTCTACCTACTACGTTGACTTTAAACATTACTAATGAAAAATAGACCGTGACTCTCTGCCAAGCCCTACAAAAAAAAAAACAGAGGCATGGCGCAATGCTATTCTATGTTGTCTCTGGACTGATCTTAAATCCAAAAAAACATAAATAGGTATATCTACAGACTTTGCATAAAACCTTATTTATTTTGTAACATAGACAACAGGGTCCTCGAAAACTGCCAACCAAAGAACTCAGTTTAAAAAGGCGTCGTAATTAATCTATGGGCTATATGTATCGTTTAGGAGTGCCGTGTAAACGTCAGCTTAGCCCTAACCGTTCAGCGGGCGAGGAAATTTACATATTATTAATTTACATAGCAACGCAACCCCGATGGTGCACAATCTGTGTAATTTGGTTGTTTGGTTATGTAGCTTTTGTCTGGTAGTTAAGAGAGTTATGGTGTAATTACTCTATTTGGTGACACCGTTACAAGGACGGTCAACGACACTGGAATCAATAGTAATGTGACGCTTTATAAGTCATGTTGGGAAAGTGGGACCTGGCCTTGATTTGTTGGTACCACCTAGTTCAATAAGACAAAGGAATTTCAAGAGCAGCTTTGAAAGTAGAGACAGACGCTTATTTTTAGGGTATCGTACCTCATAAAGAATTGAACCCTTATAGCATCACTTTGTTGTCCGTCTGTCTGTCTGTTAAGATTCTTTATCTTTGGAAAGCGTGAAGGTATCAACTTGAAATTACCTTAAATGATATACTCAACTCTGTAGTCCCTTTGTGCTGTAAAAAAATCAACCCTCTAAGTCTACGCAGTCAAAAGTCTAAAGGTTGTTTATGTCGCAAGTTTGCACGGAACCCTCGGTGCGCGACTCTAATTCGCTCTTGGTTGGTTCTTCGCTTTTACCAATGCAGTTGAAAAAAAAGGTTTTGTTAAAAGACATACCAACTTAAACCCTTCAGTGTAGCCAATCAATCTAATGAAATTTTACAAAAGTATAAATAAAACAACAATTTAAACCAGACACCGAATTAATCTACTCTGTTTAAAAACAAAACAAAATCAGATACCTCACGCACCTAATATTATTACAATTTAAACTCCCTGTTCCCTCGTTAACTACAGGTGTCTATGTAAGTGATAATATAAACAAACAGTCTTGGAGCTCGCGCTATGAGAGTTCAATCCATATTTTTTGACATCGTCATCACAGCTAGGGGTGGCTCGCAACCCCATTGATGCCTACTCCATCGAGCCGGAATGAAAGTAGTGGGTAATATCTCCCATTTGCATATTTTAATTGTTAAAAGAGCAGACGCCCCTGCAGTGTGAATGTGGCATAAGCAACCGATTTGCATACATAGACGCAGTGCCAGCAACAAATTATTATATCTGTAAATAAAGTAAAGAGTAATTGAAATATATTGCAGTGTATAATTTAGTGCAAAGCAAAGTTCAATAACTTATGATGATTGTGATGTAGTTGTCGTTGTTTCAGATCCAACGATCCAAGATGCACCTGCGTACAAAACTCGGAAAAGTTTAGAAGACAAAGATGCTGTGGCCCATACCAATAAGTTGGAACAACGCCAGGAAGAAGAAAAATAACAGTGTTTCTGTTTTGATATTTTATTGAGTTCACAAAGTTTTGGGAGATATAAATCTAACTGTTTCAGAGGTCACTGAAGGTGGGAGAGCTACTGATAAGATTAAACTATCACGAACAAACAGGAATGTTTAAGAAATCGTGTTCCTCGTCGTAATATCCCAAACAAAGCTCAAAAACCATGGTATGATCCAAACACTGCGTCTATAGATAGACAATCGGTAATTTGCTTCACTCCATACATTTCCAGACACTGACGGAGATATAAATAAAGAATAGTTACTGAACAGTATTTTCGATTAGAGAGATGACGCGAGGGTGCGGGCCGGCGCAGCATGGTACCGATGACGTCATTACACTAGATACGTCGCTCTTTCTATACCTTGTTTGTATACTAATTGATTTTAACCCTTCGGAACGTGGTGTTGGAAAAAACGTGTCAGATGTGAGTGAATGAAGTTAGAGACTTAAATGGTGTTCAAAACAATTATGTTTTGAACACCATTCTAGTAGCACTAGCTAGCTCCCGCGGCTTTGCCCGTGTGGTATCGAAAAAAGTATCCTTTGTGTTATTCCAGACCATAATCTACCTCTGTGCCAAATTTCATCAAGATCTGTTCAACCGTTTTGACGCGAAAGAGTAACAAACATCCATATATCCAAACATCCATAACTCCATCCATACATCCTAACTAACATTCGCATTTATAATATAAGTAGAATTTGCTTAAAATATCAATTAAATATATGACAAGGATACTTTGATTAACAAAATCTGAGCGTTTTTAGTTTTATCTAAATTAATAATAGATTTCCATTTCCAAGGTTATCTTCAAGGAACTACAACCCAAATTCAAATAAACGTCTTCAGAAAACAGACAGGCACTAGTCAATGGATGCCAATTTTTTTTTCATATTCACTTGATAAAGTTAACCACTACAATAAAAAAACTTAGAAAAGTTTTCCCGATAGTTTCACAAGGATAGACACAATTTTAATAAATTCGTAATGGATAGAACAAAGTACTTAGGTGCTTAATAAGAAAAATGCGTAGTTTTCTTGTATCTTAGTAGATTTGTTATTCATCTCCCACGGTATAATGGTGGGGGATAGTAAATTACTTTCGGACACAGAATTGGCTACCTCTCAACTAGCTGGTCTCCAAAAAGTAAATGTCTGGTAGATATGTAGCAATAGAAAATCTCTTGGTACCTATTGTTTCGAGTCATGAGTCATATGATCAATTCCTGCACAGAAAAAAAAAATTTAAGATATAGTGATCTTTGATCACGACTTTTCTTCTTTATTGTGCCCCCTTTACTGCATTGCCTGTATTTTTGTATTTAGATGCTAATCATGGACCAATCATACATGCATCATGGACGGTGAGAAATGGGTAGCTCACCGTCCGTCTGTCCAGTAATGACAGGGCATGTCGACGGGGCGTTAGTGTTCCAAGCGGGCTTCACAGAGATGTGAGCGTAGCAGAGGGGCCTGCCAGGGCTACCGCCTGGGGGTTGCGGGTTGTTCGAAAGAGATACAGCGGCCCGGAACATAAATGGCAATAGAAGGAACATGGGTGGCAGTTAGTCAGTAAGTCTGACACTCTCCCCCGCTCTGGGCGGGGCGGCAGAGTGTCAGACTAACTGACTAGTTAGTTGATGATTTCCCACCCACACAAAGAATGCTTAAGCTTAGGGCTTAGGTTAGCACCCAAGAAGTATCAAAGAATCCGTTTAAAATGTTTGTTATAGTAGGAACATTAAGATAATTAAAATTTCCTCTTCTGCGGTGGTGTTTATTTTCAACATCCTAATTCCGGCCACGTTGTCTCAATACGGAATTAGCTTCGTCGTAAACAAAGAGGTTAAGTGCCTTATAAATAACAGGGATCTTCTTTACCTTAACTAGATGTTTTGGTGATATTTTTGGTATCTTGTATTTCTTCAGCATTTCCTACTTCTACTGGATCATTTCCAAATTACTTTATATATAGGGATTAACTTCGAATATAAGTCTTTAAACATGGTTACTAACATTATAATTAACATTTGAAACGGGATATTTACCATGTTTGTTATTTGTATCGACTTTGCGATATTTCGGCGATGTTTCAAACGCCATGATCACGGATGATTTGTTCAGTTGTGATCGTGGCGGAAACTCTATACTAATAATAAACATGGTAAAAATCTCGTTTCAAGTGTTAATTATAACTTCGAATACTTTTACCATTGATTTTGTACTTTATCCTTGTTGTCACAAAAAAGTTATTTATTTTTGCTTAAGTAGATGACCTACTTATATAGAATTGTGCTAATGTTCAGGAATCAGGAGGTAAAACTAACTTTAGACTGTAACTTTGTTAGAGAGAAAGGTACGGCCGCTGTATTTCACAGGAAATGCGCACAATGGGTTTTATGCAGAAATCTAGGAAACAGAAAACTGGCACACTGTAGAGTCAATAGCTTTTCCTGCGATATTTTAAAAGCTTTCAGGTATATGTGAGTGTGTAGTACAATGTATTTTGACGTTAAGGGTACACAAATAAAAATACTTCTGTTGCACTTTTTATCACGGATATAAAAAAGGAATCAATTTAGTATCATACAACAAACCAAATCATTGTTAAAGAAAATTATTAAAGCTCCAATAACTATAGTTGGAAGCGCTCATTGTGTACACTCAATGCTATCAATTATTTCACACCCCTATATCGTTAGTAGAACATTAATGAATACATCATCACCACAATAACATCGCTGCAGTGGAATTACTAATGCATTTGTACATAAACGTACCTGATAGTACTAGATTAATGTAACGTGGTATGTTAATTGGGTACAGCGCCATCTATTGACGAGTGGCGACAGCGCTCCATGGTATCGCCTGAATAAATTACATACATATTGTGGTAGGAATTCCGCCGCTCAGACCACTTCCGGATAACCGTATATTAGTAACAGACGCCATTATTCTACTGTCGAGTAATTTCGGACCCAATTTCGGCTGTCACGTAGCTATAGCGTTGTAGCTAACTCCTGAAAGTTTAATGAGATGATGTGTGTACTATTCACGCCATGTATGATAAGAGTATATATGTCACAAAGTAATCGCAAGTAGGTTGCATTTGATATTATTATGTGGTTAGTTATCTACAATGCTTGTTGTAAATATTATGAGAGTTAAAAATGAATGAATTAATTTTATTTCGAGTGGCATAGACCGCATAGTTAAAGGTAAAGTTAAAATTAATAAAAGAAAACCATCTAGGTCATTATGCCTTTATTGTTACAGTTACAAAACAGACAACCTCTATTAGAAACAAATACCATGCAGTTTTGTTATATTGGCGAAGAAGGCATAATGTTAAATATTACATACAAATGGTTACGTCTTAGATATTCCTCTTCCCGGGACCCTGGAGTGCGATGGAAGGGCGGAGGGATCACCAAGTTTGTCCTATTTAAGGGATGTGCCCTCAAGGGTAGTGTTGTATGACACGGTGGAGCACACAGTGGCGATCTGCCCGGCTTGGGCGGAGCACCGCCGTGCCCTCGTAGAGGCGATCGGCGGCGGCGATCTCTCGCGTCCGGCCCTGGTTCAGGCCATGGTCCGGAGCGAGAGGGAATGGGAAGCGGTCACCACCTTCTGCGAAGCAGTAATGTTAGCGAAGGAGGTGGCCGGGCGTTTGAGGGAAAGAACATCTGCCCAACCCAGCCGCCGCGGGAGACGCCCATGGCGCCGGGCGCCGCGAGACGACTTCCGGCCACCGTAGATGCGGGCCTGTGGGCGGTGAGCAATGGGTAGTTCACCGTCCGTCCGTCGATTGACGACAGGCCGTGTCGACGGCGCGTTCGTGTTTCACGCGCGCCTCAAAGAGAGTCAGCAAAGCAGAGGGGCTTGCCAGAGCCTCTGCCTGCCGGGGTTGCGGGTTGTTCGAAAGAGATACCGCGGCCTCGGAACGTAAAGGGCAATAGAAGAAACATGGGTGGGTTTTAGTCAGTACAAGTCTGACATGCCCCCCCGCTCCACCCAGAGCGGGGGAAGTCATTGGATGATTTCCCACCCGAAAAAAAAAAAAAAAAAAAAGGGTAGTGTTGTATATGAAGTTAGGTATATAGATTTCTACGTTATTCTATTGTGTTGAAGATTTTATATAAACTACATAACAATTTAAAGGAATCATCAAAATAGACAATTATTTAATCACACGACTTTACAATTTGAAAACAATTTATTCATTTAGGTTTTCAGGTGAACAGATTTACTTTAGTTTAGTACCGCTAGATGGCGTTAGCTGTTTGAGTACGCAAACGATTCAAATTTCTGGAATTAGTGTATTTTTTTTAAGTTAAGTTAACTTAAGACAATATTAAAAAAATGGTACTTTTAAAATCTAGTAATGAAATCGATTTCCGTTAATGTTGCATATAGGTGGTTATTTCTAGGTCAACTGAAGCCTCTGAAATACGTGTGCAGACAGAAGACACTGATTATTGAAATAAACTGGTTATGTGGTATGTAGCTCAATGAAGAACACACCATTTTCACGTGAAAATAATTTAATTCAAGGCCTGTTTGGGAATCTCCTATGAATTACTGGAGGATACCTAATGATTTGTAAGGTCTCAATAAAAATCTTCAGTGTGAACAGAAAAAATCGTCTCCTGAATTGAAACTTCAAGATAATTTCTGCGTAGCCGGGTTTGAGGGTTGTTCGAAAGAGATACTACTTCCTCGGAACACAAAAGGCAAAAGAAGTTACTTCTTATGCTCTGGATGGGTTTTAGTCAGTAAAAGTGTAATTCTCCCTTTCGCTCCGCCCAGAGAAGAATTATTCGATGATTTCCCAAGCGAAAAAAAAGAAGATAATTTCTGCAGTAGCGTCCCATGTTATCACACCAATAATTTGTAAAGATTACAAATCCCTCGTATAAAGGTTGGCTGTTTTTACGCACATGATGACATCACACGTTTTATGTGATAAGATAAGGTGGCTGAGGATCATGAATATCATGATGCTACATTTTTATAGGTAGGTTTTTATGCAACTCATGACGGTGTTGAGTATTTCACAGACTGCGAAACTATTTTCACAATATTTTGTGATATTACGAATGTCTAGTATGTGTGTTATCTTCAACAAATAAGGTAAATGATACAAATAATATGCATCGTAATTTAACAAAAACTATTGTGTTAGGTGTTTTTTTTGTTTTTATATTAAATAGGCTTGCATTTGGCCGCAACTCGCCTGACAAATTTGGATATACCTAGTTAAAACTCAAAGTATTTTATTAGAATGAGCGAAAACTTACTTTTTGAAATTATATTTCATAAGAAGATAGTCGCATCTCTACGACGACATTTGGCTGCAATTTTCAGGAAACCGTTGCCAAAGAACTCGAATCGTAAAAATTTGCCGTTTCTCATATAAGTTTGTGAGAAAATCTTACACTCAGTTTACCAATTTTTCACTATAACGGAATTCGTATAATTTAAACTAAGAGAAACGAAACATTACAATAAACTAGATCCATGTCATAGAACCATACTCGAAATGAATTTCCATTAAGTCATGTTAATAATCCTAGAACTAGGGTTCCGCTAACCTAGTACAGATCTGGTACAACAATATTGAGACTACCAAGCGTAAGTGGGTCGCGCAATGACCAGCGTATTTAGGTCTCACGTAAATTCACCATTTCCAAGCAACTGAAGTGATTTCCACAGGTGAAAGAGACACGGGGTGTCAAGTGGCGCTGGTCGCGGATAACTTGTGCTCGCTTAAAATTTATTCACACCACAATGCCTGAGTTGTGTTTTACAATTTTTCAATTCCCCTACCGCGGTCCGACCCCGGAGGTTGTACCTGTTAACGTATTTGGGAATGTAAACGAATATTACGAGTGGGGAGGTCACGCCGAAACACGGTTACGGACGAATATTGGAGTAAAACAAACAAGTATTTTCCTTCAAAAAACCTGAACATCGCGATGATATAATTACACAGATACGCTTTAACCACTTGATTTAAATAGTTTAACCCAAATCCGATTGTTGTTGACTTAACATTTGAACCGATTAACTCTTAATATTATTGGACTGGCCTAAGTAAATACGTTATATCGTTAACAGTCACAAATCTTCACGCGCCGACCTTCATGGGTGTGGTAGATATATTCTTCGCATTTGTAGTTTGCTCCATGTGACCGCTAGACTGTGTTTGCTCGCACTTATTCTTTCACACAGACACATGTTTTTCGCAATAAAACTTTAAACGTCACACAAGTAACGCATCTCGTCTCGTTTCGTAAACAATGATCCATAGATAGACCACCCAAGAGACGGCCGCGTATTCCCAATATGTGGTCTGTGTGATCTGGCATCTGGTAGATTTTATATCTATAATAAATCACAGTGGAATATCGAAAAACACTAACGAAGTGTCGAAGTAGGTCGGTTCGCTTATTCAGCACATCGCATTGGTTTTCACCTCAATTCTTTTACAGCTTTCTGAATTATTTTTCGGAAAACCGATGTGTAGGAGTTTAATGATCACGATAGGAATGTATACCAGGAATGTTAAACAATTTGCGTAATAATATGTAAAGAATAGACAGCATTTATTGAAAGCTCAATATTTTAAGTGAACAAAGCATCGTTGAACGTTACTTACAAAACTTAAGATAACTTTCTAGAGTAAGGTTCAAAAAAGTCTAAGGATGAATCAAATAAAGTAGTCAGAACAATCAACAGCTTTTCACCTACAATACTTCTGTCAACGTCTTTCCAAGTGATAGAATGCTAATTGTAGTTCTGATTAAGCTGTCAGGAAACATGAATGTAATTACTTGAGACATGCATGTTTGAAAAATTATCCGAACTATGTACTGTTTGCTAAAATTTACAGTAGAGGAGACTTTGATTCTGGAGAACGTCCATGAATGTATTCAACTATGATACTTTACATTAAAATAAAACAATCTAACGCATCAGTTTTTACTAAAGGCCAAAGCTAAATTGCAACAGTACACTCTTGTGATTTATCATGATTTCTGAGAAAGATCTTAATTTTTATTCTAGCAATTCACCAATTGGTTTTAGATCAAAAACCGCGGTCAACGCTCAACATACTATACTGATGAAATCTTGAGAATTTCATTCAGCATACGAAAGTGTCACATTTTAAGTGCCAGATCAATCGTTAGCCGTACAATATAGTCCCACCTACAAGATATTCAATTGCTGCGTAGTGTTTATTACTTATGAAAGTCGGCTAAAACGGTCTAGCTGTAAATTAAAGTGCCTACGTATATATTCGTAAATCAAGGGAAGATTTACGTCCTCGTTGTGTGAGCTAACGATAAAACTACGACTTGAGTTACCTTGTTGTTTGACTATTTTTAAATATCTACCAATAGAATATTTAGACTTGTGTGATTTAATATTAGATCTGACGAAACTAGGTAGGTTTAGAAAACAAGAAATAACTTTCAAAGAGTTTAGAATTTGAATAGAAGTGAAATTTAAAATAATTCGATTAAGATCAATTTGATAATAGCTTAACTTGTAAGTCGTGTTTACTAAATATGCATTTCAAATTAACAACTTTTTCTGTTTTTATATTCCAGTGAGAAATTAATTAATAGTGGACCCATCTTGCTACCTTGTGCTAAATCAGTTTTTCGCAGAAGTTTTAAAGGGCTATCTACAAAAAGAGTTTGAAACCTGTTTGAGTAGGTACCTACTAGGTACCTTAATATAATGCAATGCTTTAATCCTCGCTAATAAGTTTTACAAATATTGTTAACTTGTTAAATACAGACAATATTAAAAATGAAAATTTTTGTACAAATTGTGATATTGGAATGGCTCTCGTTTTAATATTACTGCAGCGTTCACGCTGTAATGATTATTATATGTTTTGGAATTTTATAATGTTAACTATATTATAAAGTGTTTGTTTATTACGTTTGCAAGAAAATTTTAATATACTAGGTCGGATAAAAAAATGTCAAGATATGCACCTAAACAAAATAATGTAATATACATTTCCAATTTGTACGGTAGAAAACTTAAATAGAAATCGTACAAGGTGTATGCATTCTAAATACCTTGACCAATCGTTATTTCTGGAGGGGCAATGTTTATCTTATGGCAAGCGTTAACGCGGCGTGTTGTTTCAGTATCGGATTCGTTTTCTTTTATTTCAGTAATTTTATATGACTTCAAGTCTACTAATCGATTTGTAATCGAATCAAAATGTACCCTGCTGAGTTGCGAACAACATTTGCTGTTTATTTTCATAATTACTGTTTTTTTTTATTTGGAACTTCTCCTGTTTCGTGGGTTACTGAGTGCGTTTTACGAACATTTAATCTCAAATACACAAACAGCTTGATCAGGAACTACCTGTAGGCCATATAAATATAAGTTCCATGTGGGAATCGAACCCGCGCTACGTAGCGCGGCAGCTAATCACTCAACCACCGCACCAATCGAGTTTTTATTTTTTATTAGTATAGCTTATCCTTGATTAGTCAAGTTGTCGTTCAGTTGCATCATTTACCTTAGCTTGTCTCCAGAAAAATACCACAAAATTACCTGTTATGGCCATTTTTTTTGTTTTTAATTGAATATTATAGAAATTTATTCTTTGAAATTATTGTTTGAAGTAACTTCGCGGTTATTTTCTATCGAGAAAATGTAATGGAATCGTGTTTGCGATGCATAAAGTAGTTAGAAGTAGTCGTCAAGTTTGCTAATATATGTATAAACAAAAATCGTTATGAGTTTTTAGTTCACCAACATTTGAAAACGCAAGCTTCCGCTACTCGCTACTAGATGACGCTAGTAGTCTGTTAGGTAAGGTAACCCCTCCCCCGTTTCACAAGTTGCTACCAAGTTTTCACACTACATTCGTTTGGCAAGCTGCCCCCGACAAGTTTGGAAAGCTCGGATTTTCTGTGAAAGCTCTACACTTTCGACGTACTAATTGCTTAGTTTAGTGTTGAGGGTTTGTGTATTGGTCATTTTTGTTAGTATGAATAAATTATACGAATTTTATAATCACGTAAGTTATTTCGAGTTTAGATGTATATTTACCGACACATGACGTTTGCTACGTAATTGTGTTTACATTGTAAACAAAAAACAAAAAATGGTTTATAAACAAATTTTGTTAAAAATAAATCATTAAAGTCAACATCATTAAAGACAAAAAAATCTTTTTAACCCAACTTAGATTTGTTTAATTTCAAAAGGAAATTATGTATACAGTAGACACACTATTTTTAACCGTTTCGGTTAACCAAATAACAATCAGAAGTTAACATTCGAAACATAAATTTGCAAATGGCGCGTTAAAGTTTCGTGAGAATCCCTGACGTCACAACTCAAACAAAATAATCTGAGCAGTCGTTGATATTATTGTATGTTTAATATTTTCCACAACTACATTTAACTCGGTGCTATAAAAAGCCAATATAAACCTAAACGCCACTGAGATCGCCCGCATTATCTTGTGATTATCGCGTGTCAAAACATCGCCACGCTCGCGATACTTCGCATGTAATCTGATAAACGATGTATTCTGCACGCTTCGCGCTCCTCACCCATCCTGTTTCCACCCACGCATTATGTAGAGCGTTGTCTCTCTCGCGCGGTCATCCATTTCATTCATGCGCGATACACCTCGCCAGGCCGCTGTTTACAGACACAAACAAACAGTACAGCAAACCGCTTAGCTTTAAGTACGAGACCGTGAAAGTGATATTGTCAAGTACATCCGTCTCTTTCTAGAAGCCGAGTGTTTAGTTCCGAGAGCGTGGATAGATGTCGCTAGCGGTTCCGTTCTGCAAGCAGTATGGTATAAATGTCACAATAATTTGGGCGCGACGTTGCCGGACTTCGCCACCCGGTGTGGTGGCGGGAGCAAGCAATAAACTGGTGAGTTTGAGGTATGGCGAGAGAGCACTTATGTAGTGGGTGTTTAGGTTTATTTTTGTTTGTGTTGTTGGCAGTTATAAGTTTGTCTGAGTGTGTGCGCGTCACGTAAACGTAACGAGCGTGGTATACACACGTACGCGGGCTGTCAGTAGCTAATGCGATGCGCTGTGATCGCTTATTGTGGAGCGCCGCGCGGTTTATAGCGTTTAATTCAATTTAGTAATTGATACGTTTGTCGGTTGACTTTATCACTTTTCATCAACGTTCACCTAATGCTCATTGTATTGTAATTAAAAATGTTTGTTTATTATTATCTGCGTTTCTGTTGACCTTACCTGTAATAAAATATTTTTAATGTCGAATCTAATATCGTGACCATTAAATGAATAGAAATACTCAGATTTAGTAAAACAACATTGTAACTTCTTTAGGTTTTTAATTATCCTAGATGAGACCCTAATTAACTGCAAATAAAGACAATTAAATTGGTAATGAAATGTGTTAATCACCAACCCGCTTTTAATCTTTAAATAATCTGAACAACGGCGCGAATCCTTACAAGAGCAAATTGTCAAAGTGACAACTCCCTAAACACAGTAATTCACGCTCGGCATTCTTCGATACTCCGTTTGAGCCGTTGTGGTGCACACATACGCAAACACACACTTATTGCCTTAATACGTTACTTAAACCAAACAAAAACAACACCTAACTCGTCCTAGTATAGTACAAAATTTCATGAGAGTCACTTACGACCTTCTCACCATCGATTGTGCTCACACATATGAAACATTTATGAGTACAGTAGTAGAAGTGTATACAGTATGACGTCTGCTATTGTACCTAATATTATAAATGAAATGTGTAGCTTTCACGAGGGCACACAAGCGAAGCGGGTTTCGTCAGTAACGAAACAACGGAATTTCAACTCTGTTTAGAACCGCTCAAGGTTGATTTTCAAAATGAGGTTATTAGTTGGGTTATAATCTTTCTATTTGGCACAAAAACGGGTGTCGGTAGTAGCATGACCTGTAATTGTGTGTATTAGGTTGGTTTAATCACAATTTGGACTGGGCCGCGGTATGGCTTTTTAGCTGACAACATAACAATACAAAATTGTTTTTTTCTTTATAAATTAAGGATTAGCTGGGATTAGTATATGTAGTTAGTAATTTTCTATTGATTCAGCATAATTTAATGGTTTCATCCACTGTTGAGCATGGACCTCCTCCCTTTCATCAGCTCTTATGAAAACGATTTTTGAGTACGCCATGATCGCCATCCCTGGTGATTTCGGAAAGACCATCGTTTATATTATGTAAACCAGATGAAAAAAAACCGCTTTGAAAAAATTAATATATAATTAATATTTTTAGTGTGACCATGGCAGGCACAGACAGAAACTAAGGCTACGAGTTTGGCACCTTCAGTAACATTAATTATTATTAATACAAGAATTTAAATAATTATTATTACAAGAAGTGTCTTGTAAACCACTGTTTCCAAAGAGACCAATGTTTCCAAATAGACCACTCTTTCCGAAGAGACCACTGTTTTCAAAGAGAACACTTTCCAAAGAGACTACTGTTTTCAAAAAGACCACTGTTTTCAAAGACACCACTGCTTCCAAAGAGACCACTGCTTCCATAGAGACCGCTGCTTCGAAAGAGACCACTGTTTCCAAAGAGACCACTGCTTCCAAAGAGACCACCGTTTCCAAAGAGACCACTGTTTCCAAAGATACCATTGTTTCCAAAGATACCACTGTTTCCAAAAATACCACTGTTTCCAAAGAGACCACTGTTTTCAAAGAGACCACTGTTTCCAAAGAGACCACTGATTCCAAAGAGACCACTGTTTCCAAAGAGACCACTGTTTTCAAAGAGAGCACTGTTTCCAAAGAGATCACTGATTCCAAAGAGACCACTGTTTCAAAAAAGACAACTGTTTCCAAAGAGACCACTGTTTCCAAAGAGACCACTGTTTCCAAAGAGACCACTGTTTCCAAAGAGACCACTGTTTCCAAAGAGACCACTGTTTCCGAAGAGACCACTTCTTCCAAAGAAACCACTGTATCGACTGTTGCATGTCACTTGATCCTTAATTAATTAAAAATAAAAAAAAATAAATAACTACGTATAGAGAGAAAACGGTATGTTTATTTATTAAATAACCACACAACAAACACATAATATAACGACATGCGGAGTGTTTATCGGTACTTTCGGCTGCATAAGGTCAAAGGGTCATGTGTGGGACACAGGTAGTTAGCCGCGCGGTTCCGGGTTATTGTGCAAGCATTGTTAGGGTTAATCTGATACGTCCGTTTGGTGAGATAATTTATTCAGGGTTTTTTTTAAACCCTTGTTTTAAAAACATCCTGGAACTGGTGCATAAGACAGAATTTGATGATTTAATAAATTAAGAGATAGATATTGATAAAGATAACTCTGTTAAAATTATCTGCAACGAAAAGAAAAAGTAAAATTTCATCATCGTCACTCAAGAAATAATTACACTATTGGAGAAAATAAGAGCCAAGAGGTATATATACACTTTTACTTATAATAGAATTGGGTTTTGGTATTAATTTAAACCCAATTCTAAGTTATTGGAAAATTCCAAATAAATTCCAGCAAAGGCCCTTCTATAAGCAATATTACCTTATATTATTTATTTTATTACTGAAAAACTAAAAATAAAAACAAGATCTCTCACCTTATAACATGGATATTTGTCACAAATGAGCCCCCATTACCCAACAATTGATCTTAAGATTGTTGAACTTACGTAAACGTAATTGCGCTTTTAAAAAGCTTGCGCAAACGTAATACGTTTAAAAAGTTCAGGCGATGCACAGTGGTGTTTGGAGGACTCATCGACTGGCAAAACACATGAAAAAAGTGCATTTTTTGGATCAATTTGTTTTCAGTATTTCCTTTAAATATTTTTTAAGAAAAAATAATAAAGATATATTTCTAATACTTATAGCTTAAGCGGTGTTTATTATTTGTTTTTCAATTTAAAAGATACATTTATGTTTACGAAGTCTCCAACCACAAAATTTAGTTTAAACTGGCTTCTTAAAAAAAGACGTTTTTTTAGTAAGGATAGTTCTCATCATATGTACTTTTGACTCCTCAAAGTTTAAGGTTTAGTTAGTTGGTTAGTGTGGGAGAAACTAGTCCAAAATAGTTGGTAATACATTTTTTTCTTAATTACCACGTTCTGTTTAGCCCACAGTGCAACGTTTAATACTTGGCGGTATTATTGTGGCATCGAGTCCAACGGCGGCCGGCAAGTAAATTAGAGAGCGACCGGACTATAACTAAGAGGAGTTCAACTGATGCGACTCCGTGAAAGGGTAACGTGGATGCGACTGTGGAAACAGGAGCTTTTTGTTTGTGTGTTTTTATAGAATCATTTTTATGTTGTTAAAATAAATCAATATTAGTTTTTTGTTTTATCTGAAACCAATATTTAATTTTGTTCGCTTAGTTTAAGATTCACGTTCGGAGTCTGGAGTTTTTTGTTTATGAAGTTTTTTTTTACGGTTGGGATGCCATCAAATAACTACCGCACTCTGAGCGGAGCAGGGGGAATGTCAGACCTTTACTGACTAAAACCCACCTTTTCTGTGCAGCCAAATGCACCAATGTTATACATGGAGCGGTTTATTGACCACTTGGTGAAGTGTCAACCTACATCTGGACTTTATAAGACTTAAAAGCGCTACTGACGCTATCACCCACTGGGCCCAAACAATTTGATAGGACATACCCTCGAATCGAAAGAAGTTATTGGATACCATAATCCGTATTTCTATGTAGATTTCTTTACTCAAGCTAAAAAAGGTCAGTCCAAGGTATATCCACCCTAATCGCCCGTTCGCCAGCACCAGGAATGCAGCTCTGCGACTGCAGTGATGCATATCGTTGTACTTATGGTGGTGCATATGTGTGTCCCCCCCTCCCGCCGCCGCACCGCGGACCCCTCACCGCTACCTGCCGTCTTTGTCTTTGTTCATTATGCTTAAAGGGATATAAAAGTATGTAGACTACTGCCTAAACTTATTTCTCAGTACTTGGGGTGATGTTTTTTTTTAATATTTGGTATATTTTGAGTTCTGCGGGGCAAACTCATTCTTGAATTCTGTTAACGTTGTTATAGCTGTTTCTTAGTCAATATTTTATGAATTGTACTTTACATCCTTACTAATATTATAAAAACACAAGTAGGTTTGTTTGTTTTTTTTGTTAAGTCTTCACGCCTAAATGACCACACCGGTTTTGATGAATTTTGGCACAGAGATAGTTGGGACCCTGGAGACGGATAGGTTAAAAAAAGTCAGTAAAGGGAAAGAAAGAGGGAAGAAAAGGGGAGAGAAAGATATATTTTTTCGATCATCAGGCAGGTTAAAGTAACTATGACACGCGGACGAAGTCGCGAGTGGAACCCAGTTACATTATAATCTTTAGTAAAATTATGGGTAAACGAAAATTTAATGTTGTAGAAAATTTTAAAAGGGAAAATAAATCCTCTTGGAAATCTTGTTTCCAATATCGTTTTAAGTTTTTTCAGTTCATGAGCTTGGATAACCTATCAATTCACGCAGTTAGAATTTTAAAAACACAGTTTATGTTATTTAACACATGTTCCTGTTATTTGTAATTAACTAATAATTCAGTACTATTTAAATGAAGGAACAGGGTTCCGAATGAAAGAGTTCAACGCGCGACTAGCGACGCCATATTATGCGGTTCACTTTTCATAGTTTTGTGAAAGTATATTATTATGTTGTGTGACTTTTTCATGACCATTATTTTAAAAATTATAAAAATATCTCCTTGATTAAAAATATTCCCTTGACCGCCGTATTTTTTTGTTTGTTTATGATATGGATTGGATTAATTCTACTAGTGCAGTATTTTTAAGTTCGAAGGTTTTTTTTAACCAATATGATCATTACGTTTAACTGAAGTACATTAATCTAAAGCTTACCTAATAAATAATAAAAAAATTAAAAAAAATAAGTATCGCTCTGAAAATTACATGAAGTAACTCAAATATATTTACAACCCATTATTAATTAGGGGTGGCATTTTATTTCCCGCGTTCCAATTAGCTTAAGTGACTACCTCACATAAATCTTTATTTACGCTCAATAAGTCTACTTAAAAATCAAGGCGATCCGATGTTTAATCAATCAGAAACTCCAGTAATTTACAAACGGTACATAATTACTTGAAAAGCCCGTCACATACTCATTATTAACCTTATTTATAATTGATCAATTAACCACTCAACGTATTCAGTTAATTCACCAATTACGTTCGAACGATTAAAAACGTTCGATGTTTTGCAAACAGCTTTTCACTTTAAAAGACTATTCGTGTCCCTATAATCTGAAAAGAGAATAAAAGACACTATGGTTTGCATTGAATCTCTATAGCAATATCGCTTCTATGTTTTGCGAAAAATCGTAAGCGACGATGCCGTTCATTCTAATCTAAAGCTAAACAACTTTATAATAAGTTCGTTATTTCAATGCCGATATCTGTAGCTTATGCTTATCCGAGCTTAAGATGTGGTGTTGTGTGAGTAAAATTAAAGGGTGTTTTTCTGTTCGGGGGAAAATGTATCAGGTAATAATATAGCTTGGTTAGATGAGAATTTCAGGGGAGATGGGATTTATGTTTACTTCTCTCGTACATATTCGTATGATTTGCTAATGCATCTTTACAAACAACGGAGTAGAGGGTAGTCGAAAAATATTGTTTCAAATAGGCGGGAGTGCTTTGTTTGTCTTTATTTTGAGGTAAAGTAATAAAGCGTATGGAACTATTGCTATATAATTTGCTTATAAATATGCTGAATTATCATCTTTTTTTAATGGTATTTCATGTAGGTCATTTTATGGTAACACATATTTTTTTTATTGTTATTTAATGTTTTACCATCATCCTGTACATTCTTTTAGATCGCATCACCACTAGTTCTCTCATCGAATTTCAAACCTGACAATACCTTTACATTCCTCTCCGGACTTTCAGTTTTCCACAGCCCATTTGCAAACTACCAACACAGAAAAAATAACAAGAAGTAAGGACCGTATCTAATTTACTACCAACCTTAAAAGAAAATATAAAGGATACATTCACAAAGCAGTATGGAAAAATCTTAAAAACTCCTTGGTTGTTCCGCGGTGAAATTAAAAAGAACGCGTACATTGTTCAAAAGAGGCTTGATTACACGTCACTAGCTAAGAGCCCTTTGTTTCTTAGTTTTCCCTTTAAGATTTTCAAAACAGACATTTCATTGTTTTATTTCTTGTATTTTGCGAAATTGCTTGAGAGTATTTTGTTTTACATGTTTTTTTTTTGGTCGGTTGACATCGTACCATTGATAATTTTGCAATGTTTCCAAGCTTGGATGAGTTCCAGTGATTAGCGAAGTGTTGTAAAATAAACCTTGAACTTACTGTTTAAGTGCTAGTTCAGAGCACTTAGCACTAACATGACCTATACCTAAGATGGCTTATGCTTTAAGGCATTTTCAGACCTACGGGGGTTGCGGATTGTTCGAAAGATATAACGAGGCCTACATATTTATATAAACCTACCCATGTTCCTTCTATTGCTTTAGCAATAGAAGGAACATGGGTAGGTTTTATTTAGTGCAAATCTGACACTTCTCCCGCACCGCCCAGAATGTTAAGTTATTTGATGATTTCATATCTGCAAAAAAAAGGAATTTTTAAAACTGGATCGGATTTTTTCTGACATTAACACTATTTCAGCGATTTAAATTAGAGAGATAGTCTGAATGAATGTAACATTCAATTCAGAGTATCTCTTAAATCTTTACCAGGGACATAGATGAGCATAAACCTCTTAGGAAACGAAGCTGTAAGTTAGTATTGACGATGGGATACGACTGTTCATCTTGCCACAATTAAAATTAACGCATTGTCGATAAAAAAAAATATTCCATTAATAAATATTAATATTACAAATGTGAAATTAACTCTGTTGCCTTTTCACGACTTAATGCAGTTGATCAGATCGTAATAAAAATTGGCAAAGAGATAGATTTCAACTTGTGGAAGGATATCTATTATCACGCTAATAACTTAGGGAGGTGAGCAGTATTGCATTAGGTCTATATTCTTCGACTATTTGACAAATGACAACTATATTGATATTAAAATAAAACGGCACACCTGTTATCCTTGAAAGGTTAAGCAGAGGTATACCTGTTAGTACATAAACATTTTGGCAGTTATGTTAAAGTCCAAAAGGATAAAAGGGTTGATAGCAATTGACCTCTCGCACATTTGCCATCAAACTCAAATCCGGCTCTGTTTTCTATGACTCCGAAACTTCTATCAGTTAACCTATTAACCTTTACTACGACTAGTACCTATAATACGAGTAGATCATTCGGAGAAAATTGTTCTTGCCTCTTTGGTCTAATGGTCGCAAGCGGGACTGCTAAGCATCAGGGTCGATTCCCAGGTTCCTGGTTCCATTTTGGGTTTGATTCGCAGTTCGGGCAAAATGTTGTTATTCGGTATTTTCCATCACGAATTTCTGAGCAGCTGTCACGGTGTTTATGGCAATAGGCCCCTGCTACATGGGACGGGTAGGCTATTAGATGACCTCCGCCCAACTTCTCAAAATTACAGGTGTGACGTTATGTGTTCCAACATAACAAAAAGTTTTGTTGACAACCCACCTTTTTTTAGAAAAAGGTCTCGCACGCATAAACAAAAAATAGAATTCGAGAGGTTAAATCAGCTTATCATAACCACCTTAAATTGAACACAAATAGCAACACATACAGTTACTATAGCACTCCTCAACACGACTGGCAACTCCCAAACCACACTAGTTATTATATATTAATATCAATCTCGATGTATACGAGAGAATTCGAGGTTCGCGCTAAGCTTACAGAAGCCAGTTACGTTATCGTGTTACATAATGTACTTGTCTGTTATATATAGGTTTCATAATACAGTGGTTTTGATAAAAATATCAAATACGTAAAGGGTAAGTGGAAATTTTCCGCTCCTGAAGTTATTTTTAGAAAATCCTCGTGGACATACTGTGTTTCTAAATGTCACGAAAAACGTCAATTTCTTTTTGAACATGGGTATCCCGATTGATTTGACCTTTATTGGGCATCTATTGGGTAACTTCATCCTCAATCATCGCATTTGAAGAAGATTGTAAACAATATTTAAGACTAGAATCAGCCCGAGCCTTCTCTTGAGATGAAATCAGAATTTACGCCATGATAATCAGGTATAACACGAATCGATAACCGAAATCAAAACGCTATATAAGGATAAAAGCGTTTCTCATATACCTTTATTCAAATCATAATGTAATTAATGAATGCCGCTTCATGTAATCTGTTAAGACACCAAAAATATAACAAATAGACTCCGTTACTTTTGCATTTATAGTAAATATTAGTATAGGTAGTAGATTGATAAATTATTGTTTAATTTTGATAAATTCCAAATAACACAAAACTAAAATGATTTTAAGTTTTGTGGTTGTATTAAAAAGCCTTATGCATTTGAATGTGTATATTGACATTCATAATCATATCAGCCTATAGACGTCAACTGACAAAGGCTTGACCTAACTTCTACCAAAGCATAAGACCTTGAGCCGCCTGCAAGCAGCGACTTCCCGCAATGTGAAATACCACGTCATTCATTCACCTAAAAAAAAATAGAATAGTAATCCCCGTAAAATAAAATAGACATGAAAAACATCAGAAAGACAAACAAGTTTCCACTACACCCTACACCTAAAACTACACACCAATACAAAGGTATCACAGGTGCAAATCTTTTCCTAGTACCTCGTAGAGGCAGTAATATTCAACTGTGCTACAATGTTGTCTGCTACGCCGCCGCACGCTACGAATGCTACGAGATTCGCAAACCTAGTGGAGTACTGAATAATGTCCAAACCAATGTTTGGTACAAAGCTGTGATGATTTTCTCATGTCAAAATGTTGCAGAATGTATATGGATGATGGGGACTAGTGAATAAATTTATAGAGAACTAGTACGCCACGTGATTTCACTTTCGTGGTGATAGAATATAAAATATATCTTTATGAATGTCTATGCGTTATTCTGATATGTAAGCTATATTATTGTGAAATTTCATCAAAATCCATTCAGTATTTTTTATATATACATACATACTCACAAACTTTCTCTTTTATAATATTAGAAGGATATTGATATTTCGATTGAGTATTAAATTGAAATATCATCTTAGAGTTTTAAATGGTAAATAGTATGTAGTTTTGGGGTGTGATTTTCTTTGTATTGTTGCAAATGCTTTGAAATTTCAAAATTGTATTTTCATCTTTGTTTAGATTTACTGCCCTGGGGAACACGCAACTCTGATTTTTCGGATATATATGCGTATGAGGAAACCAGCAACAGACAGACAGATATATTTAAAGTTAAGCCAAGTCAGACCCTCGTGGCACAAAAACGCTGATACCAGGTTAGACTCGATAAAGAAAGAAGAAGTGCCAATTTTTTAACCAAAAATAAAACTTTATCAATTACAACTGGTTCGCACACAGCGTTTTCAACACCATCAAGATCAATTGTTTAGTTTACCCCAAATCTTGCATTAGGACGTGGATAACGGTACTTACCCTAAAATAACTATGTAGAAAGCATTGATCCGGCGTTTCCAAATATCGGACGAGCGGCAAACCTTCAGGGTAGATTTATTAGGGTGAGGGACTGTCGCAGGGCTCACAGGGTGGGCCGATGTTACTTCGCGATGTAACAAAACTTTTTCCACTGATATATAAAGTGAATCTTGAATGTATCGAGTTTTGTTTTCGTTGTAATTGTTTAGACTTGGTAGACTGTTTTAAAAGGATCGACTTTTGGTAGAAGAATGTCATAAAAATGTTAGAAGGTTAAAACTATATGTTGACCTATTTTTTCAAACAAAGGCTTTTTTTTTCGGATGGGAAATCAGCAAATAGCTAAGCGTGGGGGAGTGTCAGACTTGTATTGATTAAAGCACACCCATGTCCTTTACATTGCCCTTTACGTTCCGGGGCCGCGGTATCTCTTTCGAACAACCCGCAACCCTGGCAGGCGGAGGCCCTGGCAGGCCCTCTGCTTTGCTGATATCTCTTTGAGACGCGCGTGAAACACTAACGCGCTGTCGACACGGCCTCGTCAATAGACGGACGGACGGTGAGTTAATCATTGCTCACCGTCCACAGGCCCGCAACTTCGGTGGCCGGGAGTCTTCTCACGGCGCCCTCAAACAAAGGCTTGTATGGAGAACTGTTAACAGACACTTCGTACGGCTGCTTTGGGTACGGAAGAGAAGGCTTCATTACAATATCAGGTCGATAGACGCATTTTTTTTATAATGCCTCAGCCCACGCATTTTTTTTTCTAAAAAGGTTTTTTTTTTGTAGAATGATACCATAAAATTTCGTTCGATTAAACAGCATGGTGTTCTATCCGGACTTAGGTTTCTGTCGGAACCATTATTTTCACTATCAAAAAATCTTTTCACCAACATATTTCCATCTTCAAAGACCGACAACATTTCACATCCAAAACACAGTACATTCATAAAACATAATAACAAACAGCTCTACACAACCCTTATATTACGTAAATAATACCATAATAACACAACAAACCGGTAATAATAGAAATAATAACAATAATCAGAACATAGGGTATCATGAACACGATGTAACAAGTCTTGCCTGAAAGACGGGAGGACATTTTTTCAGCAAATTACACGCGCGCCAAATCATTACACTCCCAAACAGAGTCAAAGAGGCAAACCGAACACTCCTGAAACTTCCGAAGGCTTTCCGGACGTTAGAGCGGGATGCAAGATGGGAACCCCTACTATGAACGCGTGATCAGATTTGTTTTATTAGGTGTGCGATTATAATGTTAGTTTAGTTGTAGAGAATGATGATGTGTTTTTTGTCAGGACATAAGATTTATGGGTGATTCCTCGGAGTAATTGGTTTTATAATTATCTTTAACTACAGTTTTTTCCACGATATTAGAAAAAGTCTCTTTTTGAATTTTATTTTAAAGTAAAAAAAAACGAATGTATTCTCCTAAAATAACAACTAGAGAGGAGTACCCAGAAAAATATGTCTGCCACATGCTTTAGTGAGACATACGAAGCCAATAAAAAATAAACAACTGAAACATTTAGTTTGATTTGCTAGTTTCGGCTTCTAACTTCCTCTCCAACCTGCCTTTATAACTAACCGACAAAATTAAAAAAAAAATGCTCTACAGTTGTTTCCAATCTAGTGTCAAAAGAGCATTTAGTACGGTAAACTGTGATGTAAGGGATATTTTATTAATCGAGTGAGGTGCCAGTGGTAGGGCCATGGGGTGAGGCCGGAGTTAGGGGTTGAGCGTCTGTGGGGGCCGAGAAAGTTATTAATTCTGGAGGCGAGGCGCCAGCCTACGTCCCTGCTGCAACACTGGAGGCTTACCTTATACTCACTTAATGTTCTGCTGATATTATTACCGAGCCATGAACGAAAATATCTACATTTTTGCCTTTTCTATTTTTTCGTTTGTTTTTGTCAACATTTTCGCGTTATGTCAGGTTTTTGGCGCGAATAATTCGAACATACACTCCGTGTGAACATCGACGCATATCGTCTGGATTCTGTACATCAAACATCCTTTTTTTTTGCTGATGGGATATCATCAAATAACTTCCCCCGCTCTGGGTGGAGCTGGGGGGAGTGTCAGACCTGTCCTGACTAAAACCGACCCATGTTCCTTCTATTGCCTTTTATGTTCCGGGGCCATGGGTATCTCTTTCAGACAATCCGCAACCCCGGTAGGCGGAGGCCCTGGCAAGCCCCTCTGTACATGAAACCCACAATTTATAGTCGTTTTTAGGGTACCGTACCTCAAAAGGAAAAAACGGAACCCTTATTCGATCACTTTGTTGTCCAGACAGACATCTGTCCATCTGTCTGTCTGAGACGTCTGTCTGTCTATTTGTCAAGAGCCTTTTTCTCGGGAACGCGTGAATGTAACGAGATGAAATTTAAACCATAAACTCAAATCTGTGTGTACTCAAACCTACTCGGTCAATAAACGTGGAACCAGTACTTAGTATTTTTTTTTATAAGTGACATAAAAGCAATTCTGGTGTATTATCCCGAAATCACGTGCTGATTTGATGGAAACTATTCGTATTCGTGTAGGAATGCTTTGTCCTATTACTTCATATTCAAACTATTTATCTGATGTTGTGAACGAGGCATTAAATAAGACTGGTTATTGTTTGTTTAAATTTAACCTTGTGGCATAGTTCTGTGAAAATAATCTTCTATTTTCCTTAAGATATATTTACGCCTTAAGGATAAATGATGCGGATTTCATTTTAAAATTAACCAGAAAAGCAATCATATTGTCACAATTATGATAATCAAAATAAGATATAAAACAATGAGGTTTTTTTCGCCATTGTTTTATCATGTATTATACCAAAGAAATAAAGAAAAAGTGATATGTATCAAACAGAAAAAAATATCAACAGTCAAATCATGCTGTTGAACCGTAATGTACCTAATCCTACTACTATTATAAAGGCGAAAGTTTGTAAGTATGGATGTATGGATGTTTGTTACTCTTTCACGTAAAAACTACTGAATGGATTTGAATGAAACTTTACCACAATATAGCTTATACATCAGAATAACACATAGGCTATAGCTTATACATCAGAATAACACATAGACTACAATTTTTGAGGTTTCTAATGTGAGGTCGTAAAAAAACACATTTTTTGCGCTTACATTGCAAACGCTGACTGAATCCTACAAGATAGATCAAAACAATGTACTACAGTATTGTACAACTTAAAAAGGTCTACAAAAAAGTCCGTGATGGTATATGTTTATCTCTTAGGAATAACCCACAATAACCATTTTTTATCCTTTACTTTGTACGAGAAATAATGGCTTATTTACGAAGCGATTTTAAGCTATACAGTATTAATCCTTATCCAATTAAGTATCTTAAATACATTGTGCATTTAATAAAGATCAATATGGCTTTTTACAACATGTAAATTAAATAAATATTTTCGAAGATATCACAGATTTAAAATGCAGAGTCATAGCAATTTCGGCGATAAATACCGGCAGCGGTGCCAGGCGAACGGGGCTTGGGGGGAGCGGGGTAGGTGCGGTGGGGAAGAAGTGGCTCATCGCTGTGCGCGACCCGAACGCGGGCAGACGCATGAGGGCAGACGTCGTTGACGGTTGTGTCCGTTTTGCGAATTTTCAAGGCACTAGCGATTTGATAAAAACGTATGGTCGCCTACTTTATGTAATAATAGGCCTAAGGTTAGTTATTGCCAGGTTTCTTTTTGGTTAGGAGTTACACGTACAAAAAGATACTTCATTATTACGAATTACTTCATTGATAATTAAATTACTATATAGATAGGTTACTTACAGTTAATTATAACAAATTATATAAATAGGTTAATTATAACGAATTACTTCATTGATAATTCAATAGGGAATATGCATAATATTTAAATTTGTCTCAAATATTTTTTTCTAGATTCTTTATAGTCTTAACATTATACTTTAAAGGTATTTTTTTTTATTTAGTTATCATTTAAACCCAGAAAATATTATTTAAAAAGTGAAAAATAACGGAGGGAAATTCAAACTGTCAAAACGCGTCACTATTGTTCGAAACGAAATGTGACGTCACAAGTTACCTTTGCATTTATCGTTGATTTATCGGCGTCGATATTCATACTGTATTAGTATAGTTTTTGTGAGAAAAACTATTTAAAACTGTATTTCTGTGTGGTTACTTCGTGAAATATATTTGTAGTAAATTTAAGACGATGACAGAAACTGGTTTTGTCAAAGCACAATCAGATAATCTACCGAGAATAGATGCATTTATAATGTCTGCATATTTTGCATCAAATTTCGATTTTACGAGTGCAGAGATCAATCTAATTATTATGTCACATGGTATACATATTTGAATAAATAACATAGATTTTTGTTTAGGTAATCCTAGAAACATTTTTGGCTATTTTTCAACAACAGTTAGGATGCTACTACACATTAGGTTTTTAAAATGTTTCTCTTCTTCTAAATCATCTTGCACTGAACTTAACTCAGAAGAACAACTTGGTTCATAATCAGCAGATATAACAGAGGGACGAAATGATATAGAAGTGCTATCAACCGAGTTATCAGTGACCAATTTTCTTTTTACATATAGTTTTTTATCGGTGACGTTCCAATATTGTGTGATGAAAGAAGTAATGGTGATAGCCCTACATTTTCTTTTCAGTAGGCATTTTTACATTGATACTTTTACTTCTGTACTGTGGTTTAATATTGACTTGCACAGCTTTGTCACTCTGTAATATAAGAAGTGCAGGGCTCTGTTTGATGATCATTACAACATACTTCAATACGGGAAGTACTGGGTCCTGCTTGATAAATATCACATATTTTTTTATGAGAAGTACTGGGTTCTACTTGATTATTATCATAATACATTTGAATGGAAGATACTAGGACTTGCTTCATGATCAATTGTTTGTGGAAGTTCACCAATTTCTAAAATATTACTACTTTTGATAGCAAACTCTGATAGAGCTTCATTTACCAGTGCTATTCTTTGCCTTTTAACTACGGCCATTCTCTTACATGGTGGTGGCATATTCGGTTTTTGACATACAAACATATGGGGAACAATTCTTTTCCTCAACCGTAGATTACGTTTTTCTCCATTCTGTTTCATTATGTTATCCTTACTATTATTATAAAAGCGAAAGTAAGTTTGTTTGTTTGTTACCTCATCACACTTTAATGGCTCAACCGATTGTGATGAATTTTGGTAAAGAGATAGGTGGGAACCAGGAGACGGACATAGTGGGACAGACAAAAAGTGGGATGTGAGGGAGAAAGATTGAAGAAAAGGGAAAACTTAGCGTTGCTATTACAAATCAATAAGGCGCAAGAGGAACTGTGTTACCCCAAATTTAACGCGGGCGAAGCCGCGGGCGAAAGCTAGTAATGATCATAATTTTGCAAAAAGGTTGATAATTACTCCTAGCTTTTAATTGATGAAAGAGCATGCTGCCCATCCCTTAAACCATCTGAAGTAAGGAACTAATTATTACTATCTCTCACAACTGGTATCTAAGATAGTTTCTTTAAACGTAGGAACTCTTGGCACAATGCCAACAAAACGCCAGACTAAAGTAGGAGACATTATTGTTACATGAGGTTTTCAGCAGTTCCAAGTGCTTTTAGCATAGGTAAGCTTGGAGACTTATTATTCTGGAATAAACAAAAAAAGAAAGAAAATGTTAGGAATAGTAAATTTGTGAATTGGTTATCCATCACCTACTCTATACATGCAGGATTTTCGAACTTTTTATCACATCTGAATAATTTTCAGTTGGTTGATTCCACAGTTACCACTTGATGACACGTCTGCTCTGATGGCTGATCTTTCAATGGTATTATACAGGAAGAGAAGGAATAAATTAAAAATAAAAGTCTTGGTGAAGAAAATGCCGCCTTGTAATATAAGTGACATCAAGCCGGGGTGCAACGTACATGTAAGCTGAAAAGTGCGGTGAGATTCGGCTGCACTGCTCGTACAAAAAGTACAAATATGATGCGGGTGTATTTTCCAAATGCAGTGCAGCCAACCCTAATATGCGTTGCACTTAACACGTCTTAAAATCGGCAGAGCTCCACCAGCATTCTGCCTATTTCCATTAACAGGGCCAGGGTTAAATCCAGACTTTCAGCTAGCTACCAGGACTTGCGTAATGGTAAATCCGTTCGGCTGTAGATTTCGATCCCGGGGTCTAGCTTTTCCAGTAGTTTACCCCTCAAGAACAAAGAGGACATTATGTGTCAAACGTTGTAATTACGTCTGTAATCCATGGAGGGTTTTGATTTTTTGCGGAAGGGACTCATCAAATAATATCTTTAGGGGATTCTCATACTTGTACTGACTAGAACTTACCCATGTTCCTTCTATTGCCCTTTATGTACAGGGGCCTCGGCATATATTTCGAACAACCCGCAACCCCGGCAGGGTCCATGAAGGCTGAGACAGTGTTGTACCTATGGGACACTTTCTCTTATGTTATGTTTAAGCCTCTTGTAGAAGAACCAGCAAATTTTTCACCAGCCAAATTTAGAGCTGTTACAGATTAAATGGAAAAATAAAACTTTGTCTGTCATGGGAATCGAATTCAAGACTTCATGCTAGACGCGCACTATGCGCTTTTATTACAAATGGGAAATCAGCTAATCCCGCTCGGGGCGGAGCGGGGGGAGAGTGTCAGACTTTTACTGACTAAAACCTACCAATGTTCCTTCATTTGCCCTTTATGTTCCGGGGCCGCAGTGTCTCTTTTGAGCAACCCGTGAGCCCAGCTGGCGGTGGCCTTGGCAGGCCCCTCTGCAGACAGCAAATCTTGCACAGCGTATGAAATACTATCAAAATTTGTCTCAGTTGAACATTCTGGGAAGTCGATCTGTAACGCAACGAAGGAAAAGCGAGGAAGTTCCTAACTCGGTCTTGCTAAGTAGTTAATTATTTGTTAGTCAAGAGATTCTGGTACACCAACTTGTGCTACCTTCTGGTCCCGGTTAAATCTGGCAAGTCTTATGGGCGGTGGTAATCTCTTAGGTCAGGTTCTTTTCAATTGTCAGAATCTAATGTATTTTTTTTACGATTTGGAAGCTTTTACATTTTTACTTGGAAGAAAATTATTAAATTAATACCGATGTACATTTTATTTATTATGAAAGTATTGTAATATAGACAACAACTTTGCTCTTTGGACCTACCTTAACACTTTAGAATGTTAAAAGTTGCCTATCAGTGTCAGTTTTTTTAAATCTGTAAAGAAAAACATCGCGGATACACATGTAACATGCACAAACCCTAACCCGGACTGTGTAGTGGATCATGGCCTACTGCCAATCAGCAGAGGAATGCAATATGCTGGGAAGCCGGATAAAGATAAAGGCTTTTTATAACTTAAACAGGAATAAACTGCATGGTCGTTTATCCACCTTTTTTTGGGTGGGAAATCACCAAATAACTTCTCCCGCTCTGGGCGGAGCGGTGGGAGTGTCAGACTTGTACTGACTAAAATACACCTATATTCCTTGTCTTGCACTTTACCGTTCCGGGGCTGCAGTATCTTTCGTTTATCCACCTTTATTTGATAAAACTCTTAACATCCAAAGATCGTGATGGCAATTACACAAAAAAACAACACAAAAAACAATACAAAACACAATTATAATCAATTTATTAAGAACACAACATTCGAAATAATTTCTAGTATAATTTAGAAACGTAATATTAGGCATCGATTTTCCCCAAGAGTAAACGAAGCTTTTCCGCGAAAACACCCACTCGTTGGCTTGTTGGTGTCAGCCTTTCAAGGTAAAGTACAAGGTGATACTAAAGTCATCGAGTACTAGCATCTTCTGAGGATTTTCCACTTGGGCTGAGAGGAACGACTCTTCGACCTTTTGTGGGGGTGTGGGGAATTGGGAGATTATTTCATATTTAATAGGTAACTATAGTCTACGGAGTACATGCAAAATTCGATAAAGTGTTAAGGTGTATGAGGCGTAGGACTCATTGTCTGTAAGAAGCACAGAATCAGTTGCTCGACTTATGCAACATAATCTATTTTGTGATTGTATTATTCAATCGGTTAGTCCCATCATCAATTGGTCGGCTCTCTCTTAGGCAGACTCACATGCAGCACACAATGAAGCACAAACCTGTAATTTCAAGTCAACCAATAATTTCGAATATTTGGCCTTCAATTCAACATCCTTTATAACCGTGCATACCCCAGCTACCTAATAGAACGTTTTGCATTGATCCGTCTTTCTGACGCTTTGTGTAGATCGCACTTGCAGCATCATCTCAATTTCCCATCTCATAAAACCGACTTTTAATCTTCTCCTTCTTCATGTACTATGTTCGTCCATTTAGTGCGTCCGTTAGTGGAACTCACTTTCGGCTGAAATTTGTGGCGCCAAAACTAACACAATATTTAAAAAAAATCGGCAAAGAGCATTACTTCTCCTCTATACTTCGATATTTTGTATAATATATTAAACACTAGCTTCCGCCCGCGACTTCGTCCGCGTAACTTAGTTACTTTAGCCTATCGCTAACTTTAACCCGCGTGATATCTTCTTTTCCCCTTTTCTAACTTTTTTAGAATATGTCCGTCTCCAGGGTCCCAACTATCTCTGTACCAAAATTCATCAAAATCGCTTTAGCCATTTAGGTGTGAAGACGTAACAAACAAACAAACAAACTCACTTTTGTTTAATATTAGTAAGGATATCCCAGTCTACGTGGATCGTGCTGCGTGGGTGTCGTACTGAACCCGCGGGGTCTAGCTAGTGTTTATATAAGTTGGTTTGTTAGTTTTAAAAAATAAGACAAGAAGTACCTACGTTTCAGTAAAAAAACAGTTTTAAAACGTACCTTCAAGTTACGTGCAGTTTACTTATAAAACTACCTGACCTTTTTGAGCAAAATGTATGGAGAAGCACACACGTACTCGCGATACAACACACAATGTCACTCAAACACATGCGTTTCGAAAGGATCAAATTCTTTAACTTTACCTATAACATTTGCGCCACCTAATATTGGCTCGCATACAATATGAGATCAAAATTACGTTTTGATTAGTATAGTTCGACCTCGGTCTCAAGCAGGCGCATAGCCGTACCTACTCATATCGATCTTAGTATGAATATTTCAAGCGGACCCGTCCTTGCAAGCGCGGTAGACTTGGAGATATATAGAGCAGGCATTGCAGTGTAATGGAATTGTCTGACTTTTTAGGTATCTAAGTGAGAGAGAATTTCAGCAGTGAAACTTTACCTTATCAGATCACGCTTGCAATACGAACAGGGTTAGGCAGTTGTGTACCATTAGTGCCTACTGGCTATACCCAAATTTCGACAGTTATGTTTAACCCCCATGCAATAGGGAGCGAGCCTATTGATCGGATCATTACACTTAAAGACCATTCAAAAATTGCCAGTGTCATCATTTCTATGAGATATTGATGCTAACTGCTTCCTGAAACAACTAGCACGTGATCCTACAAAAAATATTTAAACGTATAATATCCAAATATTGACGATTGATAAACTGGAAACGAGCTCGTCGATTTTACATTTAACATCTTTTCTCACTGCCATCAATACAAACAAATCCGACTGAGGTGTAGAATATAATAAATTATTTATGCAAACGAGTAACCGTTTAACGTTGAAATATTGCCTTGATTTGTACATTTTACTGCTTTAATCAAATAATTTACACTAAAGCCAACGTACTTTACAAATCAGCATTAATTTACTAAGATAAAGATCTTTATTCGATTTAAATTTATAATCCGAATAAAGTCATTAATTTTAAAACGTATTTTAACAAATTAAAATTCAATCTACTCTACAAGTTTATGCGGTGAATGCAGGAGAGTCGGTTGATGTATTAACAACAGAGCGAGTAGAGTTACTGGCTAAGCCAGTGAAATATTGTAGTAAGTGTATTTCGAATGCTAGTTCGTCGTGTCAAGGATTTTTTTTGTTTACCACGTCTTAGTGTGAACCGAAGGTTAGTTCGGGTAATTAAGGTTTGAAGTGTAGAAGTTTGAATGGTTATACGTCATTACATACTACGAACCAAAGTTCATAACAATTATCTTTTTTGTTTAATTTAATTCATTAGGCGAAATAGGATATTCAGTGATGAGATCTATGTTCTACCTCTTAACCTGCTCTATGTCCCAAACAAGCAGTTACAATCCGCCTTCACAGCAAATGACGTCGTAAAAGTAGTTTTGGGCCACTAAGATTCTCGGGTAAAAAAGAAGAATTCCAAGGTTCTTCTGACAAAACAGTGTACTTTCGTTCTAAAACTTACAATCAAACAGTTCCATATATCCCATTGACGTTTCCGTCAATGTTAATCAATAAAATGTCTAGGGCAGGTCGTGTGCCGTACAGCTCCACAAGGTCATGACGACACCACAGTTCAATAATATTGTTTCACAATATGGTGAGTTTTCACTGTGACGTATGTAGCTTCACTTTTGACATTCATTATGTTTTGTCTATAATTTAAGACTCAAGGTAAGTTTAATTATTGCCTTCTAACTTCGACCTAGCCTTTACCCAACTATGTTTAGGATGGCTTCCAGTCTAATCGGATGCAATGGAACAATATTTTTACATCGTACGACTGCCTATCTGACCTCTACAAATCATTTAATACTGGGTTGCACGATACTAGCTGGCGCCCGACGCTTCGCCCGCCTGATATAAAAAAGTATCCTATGTGTTATTCCAGACTAAAATATACCTCTGTGCCAAATTTCAGCAAGATCCGTTCAGCCGTTTTGGCGTGAAAGAGTAACAAACATCCATATATCATCACAAACATTTCCATTTATAATATTACTAGCTTTTGATCGCGGCTTTGCTGGCGTTAAATTCGGGGTAACACAGTTCCCCTTGCGCCTTATTGATTTGTAATAGCAACGCTAAGTTTTCCCTTTTCTTCCCTCTTTCTCTCTCACATCCCACTTTTTTTAAATAAAAATTAATCCTGGTTCCCAACTATCTATGTAAGTACCAAAATTCATCACAACATCGGTTTAGCCATTAAAGCGTGAAGAGGTAACAAACAAACTCACTTTCGCTTTTATAATATTAGTAAGGATAGTAAAGATAGTCGGATAACAGGAAGACGTACAGACTTTCAGGCCACCGACGAAGACTGTCAAAGATCTAAAAAACCGAGCAAGTGCGAGTCGGACTAGCACACGGAGGGTTCCGTACAAACTTGCGACATTAACCGCCATATCTTTTGACTGTGTAGACTTAGAGATATGATTCACAACTCCAAGGGACTGCAGACTTAAGCGTATGTTTTTAATTGCAACGCAATACCATCGCGTTCCCGAGATAAAGGGTCTTGACAGACATATTTTTCATTTTGAGGTACGGAACCCTAAAAATGACAACCGGGACCAGTGGCTTAATGTGCTTTTTAAAGCTCGAAGGAAATTTAGGAGGCGATCAATCTTTCTCTTCTACAGTACATTTGTTTCAATCGTACCGTTGAAAATTTAACTGGAGTTTGGAAATTGGCGGTAAGATGCCCCCGTGCCTCAGAAAGCATGTTAAACCGTTGGTCCTGCGCCTAATCTTTATCCAGTCGTGTCGGATTGCCGTCCCATCGGACAATGAGAGTGAGAGAACAGAGAGTGCACCTGTGCCAGCGCAGTCTATAATATCTTCTGCGCCTATAGTTAATTTTCGCTAAAATTTACCACCGTGGCAGAAAACGGTCAGGACTATCTGTCATTTTGAGGAATATAACTGAAAGGCACACCCATGAACAATTTTATTTTCGTAAGTTGATATAAATATAAAATATGTATTACGAGAACATGTCCCATATTCGTTATTACGGGTCTAGGAATAACTGTCTGCCACCTTTATATAGGTCATATAACCTTTCGGTATATTAGTTTTCGTATATTGAATATTTCATATTCGGGAAAATATTTTTACTATATTTTTATTTAGTTGAGTCCGTAAACGTGATGGAATATTGAATTTTCTCTTTTTATTTACTGTTGCAAGTATTTTTGAAGTGTTGGAATTAACATCCTATTTGTTAATTGTATGTTTAAATTTAATTAAAGTTGGTATTTTTGTATATTATTATCGAACTTTTTAATAATTATGTGAGAATCTAGAATCAATACTGTAAAGCGACTTAGTTCTCAAGCTGAATCTATAATTTATTAAACAAGTACCTACGTAATTCATCAAGTTTCAATGGAATGAATCTATTTACTTGTTAGTTACCAAATATCTGTATTATAAGATGGAGATACGTTTATTGCAGTATTATACAATTCATCAGTAATCTAGTCTGTCAGATTTATAAATTGAACGAGAACTTATTATTATTCTGCTCCCATATTATGAATTTACTTTAAAGAATAATAAGTTTTATAACATGGAGTTTTTTTGTACAAACTAGTGTGTCTAGACATAAAACGCATCGAAGACGCATATTCAATATACGTGACGATGAATCACGCGTTTAAAAAATACATAGAGCCGACCACACCTCATTCCTTGTTGAGGTCGGTTAAAAGAGTGCTTATACTTCCAAAAAAAAGTAACACAACCTTTCAAAGAATAATAGTCACTTGCTGTAAAAAAAAACCAGACAAGTCCGAGTACAAGGAACAAACTTACGACTTAAACGGCCATATCTTTTGACGGCGTAGACTTAGAGGGTTCATTTTTCCACAACTCTAAGGGATCATGAATAGTTTTAGTTTCAAATCGATACCGCCACGCGTTCCCGAGATGGGGGGTCTTGGCAGAGAGATAGACAGATAGGCAGACAGACGGATAGCAAAGTGATCCTATAAGAGTTCCGGTTTTTTTTTCTTTTGAAGCACAGAAACCCAAAAACCGCTTATTAAAACTGAAAACGCAAAATTACAATGAGAAACGGTCATTTAGGTTACAAAATAAACTTCAGCGTTTATTTTCGCACTTTCATATGACTTTCAACGTAAATAGTTTACACCCTTTATTAGAATCTCAATCGTCGAATACATTAAAAAGAAAAATTGCGTCTTCGTTCTTTCTTAGCACAAAAGAAACCTATGCCATAGAGTGAAAATGTATAGAAGCGACAGTAATGCTTAAACGGTTTTAAAAGTTGCAGTCATAGATATGTAGACTGATCACTGCAGTTAGGGGATTTGGTTTCCTTACTCTAAGGTACATTGATAATTGCATAAGTATTATACCATTTTTAACCAATGTTTTTAACAATATTTTATTAGGCATGAATGGTGGGGACTGGTTGCAGGTATTTGAGGTCCAAAATTCAAAATCAAATCTCTATGGATTTGACTTAGATTTGTTATACACTACAGATGCAATAGCACTAATTTACGACATAACGTAGCGTTAATTAATCCGAATGATATTGGAAACAAAAGTATTTCGTATTAGTCAAATTGAAAGTCAAAGCATTGCTGTTAAAAATTGGCCACACTTACTATTAGTTTCACTTATAGTCACAAAGTAAAATACTAAAAATAAAACTTAAATGTGCGAAAAGAAACTAAAATATTTGTTTAGTTCATGGTAGGTGATTTTCTCAGCATAAGTTTCAAACGAAAACTTTTTCGGCGATTGTCACTTCTGTACAGTTTTCTTAATCTTTTCGTATACCTAAGTAGATGCCACGTTCACATCGTAATAATTGGATTATAGTCGGAGTATTTAGGTCGTCGTTTGTTGACCCCTGTGTATTCCACCTCTAGACTATTAAAGAGACTCTGTTATTGAAGACATGCTCTGTTTCCTATAACCATTACATGGCGTTATTCATGTACCTACTAGGTTCGGTTCTATAGAATTGATTTGTGATATAATTGATTATGTCGAAAATAGAACAGTTGTATTATGTAGTAGTTTTGTTGAAGTACGTTTTTTTGTTGGTCACATATTAGCTAAATGAGTAGATTCGTATCCACATATTTTATGCCGAAATTGAATTCTGTTGTTTATGTATAAGTTGCTATTGTATTTTATAACGGGCTAGTGTTCACAATTATAGGTTGGTAAACCGTTTTATAATATATATTCCTTCTTCTTATATAGGTATAACATTCTCGTGTCACAATTTTAGTTGCCATACTTACTTCTCCGAAACGGCTTGACCGATCATTATGAAATTTTAAATGTACATTCGGTAATCTTTTGCATACCCGTAAGGGATAATGGTGGCCCTCATCAGGTCCTCTGACCTGAGCAGCGGGTGAAACCGCTGGGCACAGCTAGTAGGTAATACATATTTTAAAATTATGAAGATGTATGTACACCCACATTTGCCAGTTATGTTAAGTATATTGTAAACATATTGCAGGAGGGAGCCAATTGCCACCAACCGGGCAAAATAATATTCCAGACTTGCTTCAGAAAAAATCCGATGGAAAAACCCAATAACATTTTTCTCGACACGGGAATCAAACCTATAAAAATGGGTGTACACTAAGTACACCTCTGCCAAACCCCATGGTGATAACAGGCGTGATGTTAAGTTAAGATCATACAAAGACTGAAGCAAACCTGCATCCGTCTATTGAGACAGATGTTAAATACAAAGACTGAAACCATCCGTCTATTGAGACGGATAAGCTAAGTTTAAAAGCATGCCTAGTGACGTAACCTATATTGACGAGCAGTTTTATCTCAATCATCATAATTCGATTGATTTATCAAGCAATCAAAACATAAGGCTGTAAAAACCATAAGTGTCAACCACACATCATAATTACTTAATTATTATTTAATCATAAAAAGCAAGCCTTTAAAATACCACAGCACCTCAACGAGTAATAAATCAATTTTGTAAATGTATTATTGGTAAACGATTTTTAAATTACTTGTGTACTTAAATGACAGAATCAACGTCCGGTCGGAATCGTTTAAAAACCTTTCATCTCTGATTAATTATTTTTCACGGCGACATGAAAGCCATTTATAGATGAACGCGAATCATGTTGGAAGTGGACTGCGTTGCAAATATTTTGTATAGGCGGGAATAAGCAGATTATGAATTAAGCAACAGGTTTTATAACTGAAATATTGGGTCGCATTTTCCCATTTCCCAAAATTACCTGTGAACTGTGCATAGCTGTTCTCTTAACATTACATTCGTTAACCATTGTGAACTAAACTTTAGAATGACCTGAAAGCTTTCAAAGGTTGATATGTATAAATTATTTAGACCAGTGCTAAGTGGCTATAATTTTAAACTTAAAAAATCTAATTAATATAAATAAAATTAAAAAATAATGGTACATAACAGGTTTATTTTGCAATAAATATGATGTATGTATTATCGTGATTATTATCACACGACATAATTATTTATTTTTGTAAAATAATTATTTTCACAGAAGTTTCCTTTAAGTACCTAATAACTTGTTGGACTAAATCAAAACGATTCCGGCATATTGTTTTTTAATACGAAATACTAATCTGCAACATCTTCACTTATAATATAATTTATAACACACTAAATAATTATATTATAAAGAATGAAGATCTGTATTTTTGTACATACAATGAATAATCTCAAAAACTGTTTCACAATTAGAATGCTACATTATCAGTGACTTACAAAAGTTATATAAAATTACGCTACGATTTTAAGGAACTGAGTGGGTGAAACCGTTGGGACAGCTAGTAATAATATTATGAAGGGGAAATGTTTTGTTGTTTGTCAAAGACATTTCAAAGCTGAGCGAGTGGATGAAACCGGTGGATACAGCTAGTGTTCTATAAAACACTTACAAATCTTTATTGACAACGCCCTTATGTCAATGTCATTCAAACGCCAAAACATCCCTGTAGTAACAAACATCAGATTATACAGCATATCAGTCTCTGATCATTCAGAATTTCAAGAACTGAATATAGGCTATCGATTTTAGCGATAAGACCGCCCATTGTGTTACTATGTGTAATGTTTTTTATTTGTTAATGTTATTTGTATGGTGTGCTTATCACAGAATTTTCTAACGCATTTCATACACGTGAAATACATTGTTTAATTAAAGTAATCGTAGTGCCATAAGAGCTAGTTTTTGAGGAAGTGTATTGAAAAACGTCGTTGGATACAAGTATTTCTCACTGGTGTTCTCAGCTCCATAACACCCTCGCCTGGCGGCTCAGGCTTTAAATCCGCCTAGTTTGCAATGACAACGTTTCCTCAATTTTATTTTTTCTAAACGAGTTATAGAAGCATCCACTAATTTACTTCGCTGCAAACGGCGCCTCTACCAATACACTGCTCGCCCGCCCGCCCAGTTGTGGTCACTTACATGCATATAAACACGCACCTTATACCCATGTATGTTCGTAATTGGATTGAATTGAATTGGTACGGCGATGTTCGCAGTTTATTCAGGTCATAGTGACTTGGCGTCTGACCTTTAGTATATGTTTATGGGCCCCGTGGCTCAATCGTTAAAATGGAATTCTAATGGAGATAGCTTGTACAAGTATTGGTGTCGCGTTACCATTTAATCTGTAATTATCGGATAGTTTCAGGTGTTATGTTAAGTTTGAAAGAAGGTATACATAAATATAATCTTTTTAGGGTCCTCAAAAATCAAACGGAACCCTTATTGGATCACTTTGTTGTTCGTCTGTCTGTCTGGCAAGCATTTATGTTGGGAACACGTAGAGTTATCGAGTAAAATTAAAACTATATATTCAACTCTGTGGTCCCTTTTTTCTGTTTGAAAAAATCTACTTTTTAAGTCTACGCAGTCAAAAGATATGGCTGTTTATGTCGCAAGTTAGTACGGAACCCTCAGTGCGCAACTGACTCGCTCTTGGCATTGTTTCCATGGCTTAGGCTAAAAATATGAATCGAAAGCATAGGTGTACTTGATGAGAATTAGATGAAAATCATAATACTTAAATTATATACATATATGTCTGGGTTGAAAAAAAAACAAATGCCGTTCGCCTTTGCCCTTCAGTCAGATACATAGACTAGATTGTTCTTTTTTCTTTAGTTTATTTGTTTATTTTTTTCTTTCGTCAAAACAAATCTCAATCGAAAGTTATCATAGCATTAAATCTAATGTACCTTTTGTAATTTTTATAAACATTTTCCATTTGATTTTTTAAGTTCTGAATGTGTTATTGCAAATTGCTCGACATCAAGTATGCTCGCGTTTTATTTCAATAGCTACACACATTGAACCTTACAGCTCTCAATATACATACTCAATTACATTATCACCTTGGATGTTGGCAATGCACCATCAGTAGCGTTTACGTTCATAACAGCTGATGGACGACTAAATCATAACAGATGCTTCAAATTTATCTTCAGATTAAGCCGCGCTTGCTTAAGTTGGTCCGTGGATGGGTGACTACCAATTACAAACTGAGTTTTCTCCGTGTCTCGAAAATTGTAACAACAAAGCTAAGTTTTCTCTTTTCTTCACGTTCGCTCATATCTCACTTTTTTTTAAAAAAAAGTCGCCGGTGTCTCAACTATCTCTGTACCAAAATTCATCAAAATCAGTAAAGCCATTTAGGCGTGAAGACGTAACGAACAAACAAACTCACTTTCGTTTTTATAATATAATAAATATATAAGTAAGGATAACAGTCATTGCAGATTGAAGACCTGAAAGTCTGACAACCAGTCTTACAAAGGGCTGATGATGACAGCAACTGATGGACGCTGTCCTAGATGCTAAGCTCATGGCAGAGCTCGTTGCTCAGATCTGAAGAACGACGACGAAGACCTACTCAATTTTGAAGTGGTCTTAGAAGTCGACATAAGCATGTAGTCCTCTAAACTAGAAACTTCTCGAAGTATCCACATTTCCCTAAAAAGCGACCCGTTTATAGAGCTACATCTCGTTACTCGACCCTTCACGACTTGTAAACTTGTTTCAGTGTATTTGTCCTTATTTATAAATAGCTCTTTAGTATCAAAAAGTCTGTGCGTAGACTTTTTGGTACTAAAAAGGTCAACCCTTGACTGTTCAGAGATTTTATTACTAAACTAGTGACCCACCATTATTGTGACTTTATTTAGAATTTGACAATACGTCGAGTTTTTTTTTAAATATTGTAATAATTATGATATAAATATAATATCACGCTTGTAATCCCCCAAAGGATAGGCAGAGGTACACCTAATTATATACCGAGATTTCCAGTTGCTAGGCGAGCGTTTTGCCATTTGGGTGCAAATTCAGGATCCATGGCTGCTACTGAGAAATTCCTGAAAAACCCCATTAATAATTTACACAACCTGTGAATCGAACTCAGAACCACACTTTATCAGGAGCGCTACTGATACCATTACTGAAGCAACGGAGCAAACAAATAAGTATAATATTATAATAATCTTACGAAATACATAAGAAAGATTATTCGCCATCATATGGTAGTCAAGTTCACTTAACTTGGTTGTTATAAATGTGTGTGGTTTTCTTTGTTTTCCTCTCCGCAAGATAACTTATTTGATTGCAGATCACGTAGTGGGCCGGGATGCTGTTCCGACGTTATTGTGGCCAGTGTTGTACTTAGCTCATAATTATCGGCTGTAATTAGTTTCATTTTCCTGTTTCATGTCATTTGGTAGTCGTGAACGTGTGTGTTTATCCGTTATTTTTTTGGGAACATGGTTGCATTGTTTGAATAACATGGCAAGTTTTCTGTTTCATAGAAAAAACATTCCAATTTTATGTATTACTAACTGGCGCCCGCGGCTTCGCCTGCGTGATGATCAAATAAAAAGTATCCTATGTATTATTCCAGACTGTAATCTAACTCTGTGCCAAATTTCATCAAAATCGGTTCAGCCATTTTCACGATAAGAGTAACAAACATCCATACATCCATCCTCACAAACATTCTCATTTATAATATTATATAGCAGGATGACTATTTCCAAGGGTCGGAATCATCAAACTGGGTGCAGCTAAATACAAGTATTTTACATGAAGCGTCTAACTATCTGACCTGCACAGTTCAGTTAGTACTGGGTAATACCGTAATACGATACTTATTGTTAAGACTGGTTGTCAAGACTTTTGGGCCACTGACAGCCTGCAACAATTGTTGAAGATCTACAAATAGCAGTCGGGACCAAAGGCTTAACGTATTTTCCGAGGCATCGAAACCCCGTTAAAAAGAAAATAAACAGGCTACTTGAGCTCTCATCAGTCTATTAATGGCGACTGTTTTCATAAACGTGACGATGTAGAAACAATACCAATTTTTCATCTATAACTGCTTTTAATCAATTAAAAGCATGTCCACGGGTACGTAATAACTGGCGAACGTTATCGTGCCCGCTTATCATTCTGTTAACCAATAATAACGCTTTAACTGATTATTTTCCTTGCAACTGTAGACCTTGAAAGGCGTAGAAGCGGAAAAAATGTTTGCCAACACGATATTCAAATTATGTTTGTACATACGTCGTTTTGTTTTGACGTGTAACGTAATGTTTGCCGAGACTCGTTTGAAAATCGAATGGTGGAAGAGTACTGGTTGGTTTGATTGCCAGAATTTCGAAAAAAGAATGGGATTGGGCCGAAAATAGAAAAGGATAATTATATTAGTTATTTGTGCAACAATTTGCAAAGTACTTTTTTGTTGCGAGTGTTGACTTTGGGTCCGACCAAGCAAAGGGTGATTGAATCACGGCCGTAGCGAGTGGTTCTAAAGTGGAATCCTGAGCGGTGGCGAGGGTTTCAAAGGCAAGAGATGCAAATAGTTTTGCTTTAACAGCAAAATCGCATTTTACTCACTGTTCTCATACAGCAAAAACTTACATGTTCGAGCTGCTGTGGGGAAAACATACTTTCGTTTTATTTTGTGCTATATTTTCGACAAGGTTTTACGTCGAAAAAAGATCATTGCACATGTGTACTTCCTGACGAGTTAGGCAGAAGTATAAAATTTTACATCCACATTTCGTCATTAATTATTTAATGCAAGCATTTCCGTTTGTTGTAAAATTTTAGTAAAAAGTAAAACGAAGATTTTAGCACTGGACTGAATAACTGCAGCCAAATATTATTTAAAAGGAAAACGTGTACACGTCACGATAATGGCCATCGATGGAGTTGAAAGTTATAATTTCAATCAGGAAAATAAAATCAAGAAAAATAGCAGGAAATACTATGAAAAAAATCTGTTCTGGTACCAGATTTTAAACGGGTAAATCGAGTACATTGTTAAGTCTACATCAATATCCGAACACTTCAACGTCACAGACACGCCTGAAATGTTATTTAATTTATTTGAAAGCTTTTAATACGGCGATGGACAAAAAGTGGGCTAATCTGCGTATGGGCCGAGCCCAGTCGATATACGCATGTGTACCTATTAACTAAATACAACACAAACATGCTACTGATTTTTAGGACGATAAATTGCGAATTTCGTGTGAAAAATATGACAGGGTAATAATTTGTTTATCAAATTAACTCATCGCGTAAAAATTTATATTTTATAGCTACTGTTATTTTTTACAACTATTTGTATTTTTTAAATTTAAGTTGGTATTCATTTTGCCAAACAATTTTCTCGACTTTTAACATGCGCTATTTTGAATGCCAGAACGTAATCTCACGCGCATGCCCTCCACGCCGAGAAACTCATTTTATAGATATCTACATTTTTGTCACATATTTGTATCTGGCGTGTAGGGCTTGTCAAATATATGTGACACTGGCGTTCATAAGGTTAAGAAAACTAAGGACCTCAACAAAGCGTTATAATATGCTTGGAGTTCCACGGACCCGAACAAAGCGTTGTTTCCACATTTATTGTGCGAACCGCTAGTCTGTGATTTTAACGGATCTTTTAAAAGTTTGAGTGAATTTGTTTCTTCTAGTCAAGCGTGCTCAACGCCCATCATCGCTTCAGATCAGGCTGGTTACCAACGTAACCCTACGTAGAATAAAAAAATCCTAGTACGAGTCGGTATCGCGCATCGAGAAATTTGCACCAAATTGCAACATAATCGGCCATATTTTTAGACTTTTAGGACTGATAGTTGATTTTTTTCACAGCTCCAAGGGACCACAAACTTGAGAATATGGTTTATGGGCACAGACAGATAGACAGACAACAAAGTAATCCTATAAGGGTTCCGTTTTTTCCTAAATCCTTATATAGCATACCTACCTTTATACCTACGTATACGTAGGTATAATATACCTTATATAATATATACGTAAAAGTATATTATATTATACATACTTGAAAAAAGAGCCAATTATCAGATATCGTTTTTCTGAAATTCAGTAAACATAATAGGAGTCCTCAACCTTTTGCCCGCTACGCGACACGAAAAATAGGTACGTTACAAAAATAATTTGAATTTGGAAGACCTTTCCTTATTATATAGAATTTATTTCCTGAGAAACGATTTTCCTTCTGAGAAACGAATCACACGGTTTAATAAAGTTTCAATTTGAATATTGTGTCACTTGTGGGCAATAAGTTTAGTGCTTAATAATACGTGCTTAAATCATATGTGTATGTATTATACATATGAGTAAATTTAAAACACATTTTTTTTCGGACCACATCTATACTAATATTATAAAGCTGAAGAGTTTGTTTGTTTGTTTGTTTGAACGCGCTAATCTCAGGGACTACTGGTTGGAATTGGAAAATTCTTTTAGTGTTGGATAGTCCATTTCTTGAGGAAGACTATAGGCTATGTAACATCACGCTACGACCAACAGGTGCTGAGCAGCGTGGGTGAAATCGCGTGGAACAGCCAGTCCTAAATAAAGTGATTGCCACAAGAACCCACTACATTTTAGTTGGTGAACGAGTTCATACTTAATCACGCCAAAGACTGCTTTCTAGTTTGCAAAACATATGATATCACCCAAAACGCGATAACCACGTCATCCCACGAAAGTTTTATGGTCTTTTCTCTCCCAACCAGCAACCTTATGACCATGAAATGAAAAGTTTAAGTTTGATGGAACAAATTAAACAAATGTAAATTCTTTGCCCCTCCATTTTTTTTTGCGGATGGGAAATCATCAAATAACTCTTCCCGCTCTGGGTGGAGTGTTAGACATGTACTGACTAAAACCCACCTATGTTCCTTTTGTTGTACTTTACGTACGCGGTATCTCTTTCGAACAACCCGCAACCCCAACTATGTTGGGGCCGGCTTCCAATGTTATGCAGTTAAATACAAGGATTCATTAAGGAGCGACTGCCTTTAGGACCTCAACACCCTCTAAGAACTCTCAGAGTTACAAATGACAGCCGGGACCAACCGGGGCTTTTCAAGGCAAGGAGGAAACTCGGGATGTAATGGGTGGTCCAGGGTGATCCACGGACGCAAGCGTGGCTTAACTTAAAGATCACATAATATTGAAAGTATTGACATTATGTTAATATGTTCCATAAATTTACGTAAAAGTTAATGAAGTGAAACGGTTGAACCGAACATAGACCAAAATTCAGCGCTATTTATAACTTGCGAAGGTAATTTAAATAATCTTGCTATTTCTAGACTGAAATTCAAGGCCAATAATGCCCTTGATGTTTAAATAGACATGTTTTTAACGAGTATTCCTCAGTTCTACAATTTGGCTCTTAGCAGTACCTATCTCTATAGTGGGTGTGAATCAAAGGGCGTAGGAGACATTGTGGTTCATAGCAGTCATTGCGCAACGACCTTTAACGCCTACTTATTTGGATTGGGAGAAACATATCGAAAAGTTTATTTTTGGAAGACAAACGATGGATTTAAGAAACTTACACAACAAAATATCACGTATGTTATTACTGAAAGGTTATACAGATACATATATATAAATAACCGTATGTCCCATGTATTGAGAGACTATTGCGAATAATCGATCACCACGGAGCTAATCAGAAATTCCTAATGGAAAAACCCATCACTTCTATCTATCTATCGCGCCTCAAAGGGATATCAGCAAAGCAAAGGGGCCACCGCCTGCCGGGGTTGCTGGTTGTTCGAAACAGGAACGCGGCCCCGGAACGTAAAGGCCAATAGAAGGAACACGGGTGGGTTTTAGTCAGTACAAGTGTGACATCCCCCCCCCCCGCTCCGCTCAAAGCGGGGGAAGTTATTTGATAATTTCCCAATTCGCAAAGAAAGACCACAATAAAGTTGAAGCGCACACTATACACTCAATGAGGTTTTTATACTTCTTAACCGGTGGTAACCTAAATTTCAGGCCCCGGGGCAGTCTACAAACTACTCCTTAAACTAGATGACCTTGAACAAGGCAGTCAGACTATTGATGGGACCATTAAAAAGTTTTTTAGCATAAAATATGTAGGTGATACAAAAGATAGAGTTTAAACGAAAGCAATGCAATCTAATTATTTAACATTCCACACACACTAGGGTCGCCGTCAGTCGATAATCTGTATGACATTTCGTACCGAGAACGTCTGCAGGTCGAAAAAGGGCAAGCAGCTTATTGGCTGTTGCAAAAAATCTGTTAGTTTCTATTGAAAACAAGACGAAAGCAATTAAGTTTTGAAAGCTTTCCATATTATTGATATTAAGTATCGATAAATGTTTATAGTTTATAAGATTTGACTGTGAATATATTGAGTAGGTATGTTTAAAGAAATAAATGGCTAACTGAAATTAGTAATAGAATTTGTACCTATTTAATCTTTTCTATAATAACGCATGGTAGTAAACGTGCAAAATTAAAAGATAAAATATTTAATAATTATAAACGAAATCAGTAGGGTTGGCTTTTATTAAAATTTACTACAACTTTTACAAAAAAACATACTTATATTCCTTTGGATAAATAAACGGGTAAATGGCCCAAAAATCCACGCACAATTAAAATTGATTTGAGTACTACGTGACGCGGGTTCGATCGGTCGCTTAAAATATGTGTATGACCTACAGCTACGTTTTCAGGTTTCGGGTCTGGCTGTCTGTGTATGTAAGCTAAATTGTTTGTAAACGCACCCGCACCACGATACAGGAGAAATTCCTAGTGCCGCAAAAATGTGTCGGAAATCATAAAACCAAACATTCATGAAGTATTGGAATAGTTTGGCGCACCTATGTCAAAGTTCAAACTCCAATGAAAATGAGCCGACCAACGTTTTCTGTTTTTCAGCGCCAACTTTTACAGAGCAACTTTGTCACCTGCAGTGTCAAACTATTTGAACAAAATGAACTAAAATTGAATGACCTTCAGTTTTGAACAAGGTGAGTTTCATGTAGTTACCATTTGTAAAGTTATACCATAACAGTATGTTTCATTATTATTTTTTAAAGACGTATCGCACTTTGTAAATTATTATGTTTTGGCGAATGATATTTTAGGGGAATTGTGATTGGCACAGTTTAGGTTTTTGGCTTTTTACTAATAAATGTTTTATTTATTTTTTATATCTGGCGTCGTGGTCAAATTTGGAGTGGAACGCTTCAGTTGGGTCCTGGGTTTGATCCACGGATAAGACATATTTTCGCGCTATGTAGGTACCCAAAGAGGCTCACAACGCTCTGGATACATAATATAATAATGCATTCAGGGTATTGTTACGACGGCAACGCTTCTGTAGTCCTCTGCAATGTTTGCTGACGCACTGTTAATATGCTTCGCTGTTCCACAGGCTGCGTGGCAGTACCACCACTATCAAGTGATCGAACTAATCGAACCCAGTCTGTTGTAGTTATTAAGTACTAAATTAGCCTATACTTATATAGCCTATATATTTTAGTTATATATATATATATCTTGGGACAACTCACACACGGCTATCTGATCCCAAGCTAAGCAGAGCTTGTGTTATGGTAACCAGACAACTGATATACATACTTATATAATTTATAAATACATACATATTATAGATAAATCACACCCAGACACAGAACAAATAATCATGCTCATCACACAAAGTTTGTCCTGGGTGGGAATCGAACCCACGACCTCCGGCTCAGCAGTCAGGGCCACTAACCACTAAACCAACAGGCCCGTCAAACAACAAGTTACTGACACAGTGGACCTTATTGTAGTCTGTTATATGAATTTAAAAAATAATGTATAGAACTAAACTGCTGTTTAACGAAATGCGGGCGTACAAAACACCTCTGCCATTATTTATGTCTTTTTAACTCATTAATGTTGTCTTCGATACTGCTAAAATATTCATAAAGCGTGGGTTTTGTGGACAAACGATGAGTAGGCGTTTTGATTGCTCCGCACCCTTGCCACGAAGGGTGTGTTGCTCTCATTTCATAACTAGCTTAATTAATATAAAATTATATAGAGTATATGTATAGTAAGATTATATAATGTTTTTTTCCGCGCTCATATTCTTCCTTCGGCGAAAGGAGAATGGCGCGTTCTGTTTTTTCTGTCAACTCCCACGGTAAAAAGGTATGAGTTTATGTAGGTACATATCATTATGTGTATACTCAAAAAAATTTAACCCTGCAGCTCCTGTAAGGGGTACAAATGGATGTGAGAAGAAAACTTGTATGTTTTTTTTACTGAACCAAAGATAACAAGTAAGTATATTTAAGCATTTCACCGTAAATTATATTAATAACCACAAAAAATAGTTGTACAAACAGTCACGTGTTAGTGAGATTTCTATTGGAAATCATTAGCTCTTTCCGTCGTCGAATTTAATGCGTTTTATGACTGGAATTTGTTTTATGTTTGGTTGCTGCCTTGATGCGTAAGCGCAGTTTTCTTTATGTATCTATAACGGAACTAAACTAATAAAAAAATATATGAGTAAACTAGGCAAAACTAGTAGCCTACATGAAGCCCCACTCCACATAACGGTTTCCGGTTTCTCCTCTCTGTGTGTGGTTTTTGATCATAAAAGTAAGAAAAGAAGAAAAATTTCGATATTAAACATTATAAAAAAACCGTAGGTACCATAACGTACCAGTAACACCTTATTATTAAACTAAATAAAATGATTACTACCAAAAGGGCCTCAGCTCAGCATAAATACCAGATTGTAACGCAAGACCCCCACCTTCAGGGCAGCGGTAAGTGAGGACGCCATGACGCCTCTCCAGCCACTCCTTAAGGAGGGGACATACTGCCACTATTGTGGCGTGCCCTGCACGTGGTTGCAACAGTTGCTCTCTCCATACCACCATTAGATCGCACCGGAGGTTTGTCCGCTAAGCGGCAATTTGCCGCGGTAGCGGAGTTTCCCCCGGTGTAGCGCCTCCGCGCGCCACTCATACAGGCGCGCGAGGACTATCGCCTCCAGATCCCACGGTGGCAGTCCGGCAAGGAGGCTCGCTGCCTCGCCAGAGATCGTACGGTAGCCCCGGGTGAGCCTGATGGCTACCGCCTTTTGGGGCGCGTTTAGGTAGTGGGTGGCTCGCCGCCATAAAGAACGCGCCCATACCGGGTCCCCGTAAACCGCACGACTCCGGCATAGAGCCTACGGCAGGAGGCGTTTGGCCCCCTCAGGTTGGGCAAGAGCCGCTAGAAAGCAGCTCCCGTCCGCTCGAGTTTAGGAGCCAAACGTCGGAAGTTCTCCACGAAATTCCACCGGCTGTCGAGGACGGTTCCCAGGTACCGAATATAAATGTGTGTTAAAACCCAGTGTTTTATTATTGAATATTTGCTTGTAAACTTCCACAGTTCAGTTTGTGTGTGACATACATGCATTGAATAGATTTATGTAGGTACGAGTTTAAAAATGGAAAGAGAAATTACAGGATGTCAAATTATTCGTCTACATCGATGTCAAAAGTGTCCAAATGGCTGGCAGCATTGCCACGGATACTTTGGCCAAAAAAAGCCACTCCTCTGGCCAAGTGAGGGTCGACCAACCGCTTGGCGATATCCCAAAAGCTTTGGTGGACCCTTGGACCCCATGTTTCAAACCCAAACGGCTCGAATACATTATTATCAATTAAAGTATTATAATTTATTTAATTAATTGACGTTTTCATAACATGAAAAATACTTAATTTATACATATTGGCTTTGAATTTTACTTTTTAATACATAGTATATTATAGCCGTCAGCGTTTTGTTTAATAAAATAATTATGTTTACCTCGGTAGCCGTCCTTGGTCTATGAATGCCATCTCAATGACATACGCTTACAATTTAACTTATTTATCGTCGCTATAAAAGTGCGTGAATACGAAAAAAATATATTGGAGCTATATTTTATGGTTCAGAATTACATTGAGCCAATAGTTCTTCAGAATCTTAGAGGACAATCTAATTAAATGTGTGGATGTACCTACCTATATTTAGGAGATCATAGTACTTAAATATTTCATTTAACAGTAAGCGCATTCTCACACGACACCGCTCGTACGCGCGGTTGGGCGGTGAGGCGGACTCAGGGCGTATGAAATCCGTGTATGACCTCGTGGGCGAGCGGCTTGCGCTTGCGTCGCCGACCGATACGCACCGATATTGCGCGGCAAATCGCCTCAATGTCCCCCTCGCCGACTCCACACGACAGCGCGGACGAGCGGTATCGTGTGTGAATCGCCTTATTCAAATTAATTTAAGACGCAGTGAGTAAGAGGTCTGGTGTAAAGGTTCTCACGAAGGCAATGTTTTATAATGCCTAATAACTTTCAGTATCTACTAGAGTAATAATTATTCCTCTGACTCAGTGACCAGATACCTGACCTAAGAGAGCTACACAAAAAATAATTTTAATTCGAAAATAAGCCAACCAATATTTTGTTAAAACCAAAGTTAATGAGTACCCATTTAATGACTACAGCCGTACGGGTCATGGCCCTCGAATAGTCATACTCTTATTCAAAACCATAGCGAATCAATCATTAATGAAACCTCTGTGCAGTATAGGTCACACCTTTGTATTTGGTACGTCTAATACCAGTAGTAGCACAGCTAAGAAATGACGTCATGTTCTAGCTTTCTGTCAAATAATCACCTCCAATACTTATGTATTGCTTTACGATGAGGTACTTCCAACCATAGTGTATTTGAATGTATATGTTCGCAAATATTCGTCGAAGTCGTGTTTTATTGTTTTAACTTTCAGAATGTTTCCTAGTCAAGTCTTCTCAAGGCAGATTGCGAAGTCTAAACAGCAACTGTTCTAAAATAATATGGTACATATGAATAGAACGAGAACAAAGAAGGCTATGAAGAATGTAAGGGCAAGTAGAAGAGCATCCGAAGTAGAGGGCTGCGAGATGTTCGAATACCACGGTCCCAGGACACTAACGGCAAAGGAAGGAACATGGATGGGTATTAGTCAGTACAAGCCTCAAACTCCCTTCAGATCTAGAGCCCCTCCCCACTTCACTCTGGTTCTCATTTGATGATTACCCACCTGAAAAAAATAGCAGTAGAACTCAGCATGGCATGGACCTAAATCCCAGATGCATGAAGAATCAGTCTTAACATTGCTATGATCTTATCAGCAGGCATCAGTAAGGCTTCTACTTCTGCACCCTAAAATTGCATTTTAAACCTACCTTAAAAGGGAAAAAACGGTACCCTTACAGGATCACTTTGTTGTCCTGTCGGTCTGTTTATCTGTCTGTCAAGACATTTTGCCTTTCGTGGAGGTAACAAGAAGAAATTAAAAAACATGTCCTCAAGTGGTCCCTTAGAGCTGCGAAAATCAACTAGACGTAGGGGGTCTACGCAGTCAAAAGATATGGCCATTTACGTCGCAAGTTTGTACGGAACCCTTAGTCCGCGAGTCCGACTCGCATTTGGCCGGTTCTTTTCCACTTCGTCTATTTTTCACTTATTGTTCAAAAACAGTAAACTATTTTGCAAATAACAGTTTACGGATCTATGATATGCCGTGGCATAAATAAAAGTTCCGCATGAACATAATTAATTTGAATTTTGTGGTTACATGTCAATGTTTTACTGACAATACGGATATTGACCAGTCAATCTCGGTGGACAAAAAATGCATATTGCATATTATGATTAATAGAACTGTTAGACGTTTCCATAAGTATGCCATTCTTTCCTGTCTCGTGGATAGTTTATTTCCGGCAATTTTACTTCAGGTTAATTTGTTGCTGTCTGCTTTCGTTCTCATTTATAACTATTTCGAGGTCTCATTATTGGTTCAACAAATCGGAAGTAAGTTATTGTTTCGTAAGCTTTCTGTTTATGACTTTCAAGTTGGTTTTAGTAAAGCAAGATTTAAGTAACCTTGGGATTGCGGGTTGTTCGAAAAATTACAGCGGTCCCGGAACATAAAGTGTAAAAGACGAACATAGGTGGGTTTTAGTCAGTAAAAGTCTGGCACTCTCCACCTCGCTCCGCCCAGAGCGGGGAAAGGTATTTGACGATTTCTCAACCGCAAAAAAAAGGCTTTAGTAATCATAACAAACCAAAGAAAAATAAGGAAAAGCTCAGATACTTGTTAAAGGTACGATCAAACCAACACGGAACTACAGACTGATCGCGGAGCTGAGTCTAGACACCAGACTTTGACAGGTAGTCCACTGAGGTGTCTGTTAAAATGTGTGTTCGCCGCCAGTCCATATTCCCGGTCTAGTCAGGTGGGGTCAATTCGACCGCACTTTAAGGTGGGACTGGGCGAAACAAAGGAATTTGGAGTGGGGAAAAAGGAAAAATTCGTTGGTTAGGTCAAGTCGACATTTTCAATTTCATTTTCAACCGTTGCGGCATCTAGAAATAAATGTGATTATAAATGATAAACAGTTTAGCTAAGTCGATAAAGTATTTATAAGTTATTTTTAAACCTCAAACCATAATCGCGTACTCAATCACCGTAATCGTGTAAATGGACCTTACCTACAGATTTTTATACACCGATAGTACTAACAATAGAATTCAGCTTGGATGTATTTTTAAATGAACATAGAACCCGTAGTAGGGGTAGGTTACGTCGCCCCCGACACGAATATCGGGCGGTGGGAGGGGTGACCACCCCCCACTCGTTTTACGTGATTGAATGAGGAATTGTTAAAAGATCACAATTTTTTTAAGGGTTATTTTTATAGACCGGTGCAGCGGTGTACGGACTCTAGGCTTTTGGCATTTAATAACGGTTTTCGACTAAGGTTTTAAGATTTGGAGACACTCGTTCTTAGTTTTTTTTTTTAAGTTGTAATTTTCAGGGAGATACGGCCATTTAAAAGAAAAGTACCCAATTATTGCACTCGCTTCTACCAGACAATAGGCAATTAAGTCAACAATTTTTTTTTAAAAAATCTACAATTGACGGGGAGGGAAATCGCGGTTCGGATCGACGGCGTTAGCGGACAGTACTTGTGTTTAATTAAAAATAATGTCTGAGGCAGTGTTTCCTCGACAATAACCAAGCCCGGACGAGATAGCTTGTTATATAAATTTCTGCAGACTCCTGGGGGACGTGCCGGGAGAATAAGGCGAGGAAGCGGCGGTAGTGTGAGTATATTATACCCATTTTCTGGGTCGTCCTTCCTACAAATACGTTTTATGCGGAAGCCAGTCAGACTCCACCTCTTCAACGTAATACAATCTCTAAAACAATAGCCCCTAGACTCAGTTTACAGTGTCGCAAACACAGTCCCGGTAAAAAGTACTTATTTGATTAGGGTGTCAGGCGTATCACCGCGAGAGTGTGAGCGCGGATCCCGAGGTTTTGGATAAAATTTGCGTGTTTCGATTTTTTGCTTATACAGCCGCCCCTGTAAATTGACATGAAATTGTTTTTATTCTGTTTAACAAACACATCTTTTTTATTGTATAAAACTATGTTACAAAAGTCGAAAGAGGTCGACGCACAATAGTTGTTATCGCAAAGCCGTATTAGAATTCATATCGAGTCCCCTGAAAGCCCCTTCATCTCTTTCATGGGAGAGGACCTCTATAAATCATCGAAAAAGACGTTAATATCTGAACTCTGTACAAAAAACGCGACCTTGTCGTTTCAGCCGAGAACGGCCGGCCGGGATCGTGCGGAGTCGTGCGGAGCCGTCCCGAGCCGTGCGGACGGTAGCGTTTACATACATTGTCATAGCCAAACGTTGTATGCAAACTAACTGGTCGTCTCGTCAATATGAAATGTGAAAAAGCAAAAAATATCGTCCAAATGAACGGTCCATCGATCTCCGGTGACTCGCTCCCGGATTTTCCATTGGGAAATGAATTAGCCGAGAGCTGAAGCGGCGAATTTACATTTTTATTGACAAGCAATCTATTTTCAAAGCAGATGGCAATGGAAGTAAGGAATCTTTTATGTAGCGGAAAACACGAAAGCATATTGAAGTAAAAATGCTTTGTCATCGCACTTACTGCATGTCGGAGGTAAAATTTAATATCGTTAAATGGATTAATTATTATGAATTAATTTTTATATCAAAATTATTCGTTTTTGTAAAGATTTGTAAACCACCATTTTATTTATACGCTTAAGTAAAACTATTTTTTTTACACGCATTTCCGTAAACAAAACGAAATGAAATCCACGACAATATTAATTAACACTACCTCCACACGCTATAAAGTTACCAGTAAAATATGTGACGTCATCATATTCAAACCGCGCGCTGCAAAAGTAATGCGAATAAATGTCAGCAACACAGATACGGCCCAAGCTCATCTACAAATTGAGGCGAAAACGCGAAGTAATTATTTAAACCGTCATATAAATTACTGCCCAACTTTTCACGCCAGTTTTGTATCAGTGTGGGCGTGAAACGCTGTGTAAATACGCTTGCGTGTGTGCGCCTCACGGTGGCCTGAAAATGGTTCCATCATTTCATTCCTCCATCCTTTTTCAGCATTGTGTAACTTTTATACGGGGCGCTACAGTAAATAGTGAAAATCGCAGATTCGGGTGCGTAAATATTGCATTTTTTTTGTTTGTTTTTGTATATGGTTTTACTGTCCGATTAAAAGGTTTTCAACAGAATTTTACTGTTCAGAAATAAAAAAATATATTCAGTTGATATGTTCAAATACTATACTACATACAATAATGGCCAACCCAATACAATGTTTCACCGCACACTGAAGAGCATCTTAAATCCTTATTCTGTAAATCAAGTATATACTGTGCAAGAGTAAGTATCAGCTTGAAATATATTTAGCTTTGTTCCCTTCACTACGGTTAATCTGTCCCGTTTCCTCCCGTGTCAAGTGCAGATAGACTTTTTGGGTCGGGTGCCGGGGGAGGGGGAAAGGGATAGCCGGCCCGAGGGGGGGCCGCCACCCATCCTGATGATGAAATATTGTACACGTGGTCTGATTTTGAATGACAACGTTTCCTCGGCCGCGCGGGAGCACCCACTCTCAGCGCGACGTTTTATAGCGAATTGAGGATTTGCTCTTTGTAACGATCATCTTCTTTAATGTATCTTTTTTTACTAGCTTGCTTTCCCCCTTTTAAGGTCGCTGTCGTTTGTCTTTGTTTATTTTTTTTTTTCGATACAATTTACCATCAGGCATGAAGAGTACATTATCAGTACTTAGTAACAGTTAAAGAGGACAAGGAGAGCCCCAAAGGTCATGTGGCCCGTGCCCTTGGCCGGCTTGTTTATTAATTCGTGCCCGATGTCCACCCGCTCGACTCCCGCCACCCTCCCCGCCTAACCCTAATGGGCGGGAAACAACACGGCTTTTAAATTTCGGGCTTTCCTAAAATTTAATCAAGTGATTTTTTTCATTTTATGGCGTGTAAAATTAGCTTTATTATTTATTAAACCAGGGCCATTGCGGAACCCGCTCACGTGCTATGCCTACACAAGTTGACCGTTACTTTTCGAGAAAAACAAACATCAACATTTTCCTAATTTATATTACACCGCTGATCCCTAACCACCAGAACACTTTAATCTCCTCAGAGTGTATCGGTGGAGGCCCTACTATTTATTCCCACTTCTTATTTTCACCTTGCTTGCGGTAAATAAAAATGGCCCGTACAACGGAACATCAACCTATTCTGTGACACATTTCGGTTCACATTTGTGTGCAGGAAGAGATCCGTCGTTGGATCGGTCGCCGAACTAGTCAACTGATTAATTCGCCCCTTACCTCGAGAGGAGATTTATTGGTTCCGCCGTACGCAAAACTGCGGGTAGGTAAAAAATCTCTATCGAAAATTGAATAGAAAAGCCATTTCGGGGCCGCGAACGAATTCTGTTGATACGGCTCGCATTCGCTTTCACGGCTATCTTCATTTTATTTACCTGAGTGAAGTTAAAACACCAGTTTAATATACGTACCTTAAGATGTTCATGTTGGCTGCCAGGCTCCCATTTTTATTAAGCTCCCACTTTTAAGATCGGAAGTGAAACAAAGTTGAATGGGTACCTGCTTATATTACTTATAAAAAGAGAAGGATATAAAAGAGGTGAGAATCAAGTGATCCTTTGTGTTTACCATGCATCCACGATTTGTTTTTCTACTTAACTGTGAAGATAGACATTTCAGTCCCTATTTGTTGACCCGCGTCCGTTGATGGATTCTCCCGAACATGTTTATTTCAGGCGGAAATTCCGTAACATTATAGGTCACCTCGTTCTACGAAACTTTCAAACTCGTACTACGTATGCGAAACAAGTTTACTGGTGATGGAATAATCACTAATAAATGCCTTTTATATTATGCCCAATTATTCGACGAAATAAAAAAAAAGAATTACTTATAACTATCAGAAACAAACTGGCTGTATTATATTTTTTAAAAAGCCTTTATTTAGATAATGGCTTGAAACGATATTCACGATGATATTCAAATCTTCTAACGATTGCCTCCAAAATAACCATAATCAGAATAAGATTTTATAACACAATCCAAGTGGCCACATTTTGAGTTTTAGCCACAATTTGCAATAAACCGCGGCGGGAAACGGGCGGTTGATTATCGCAAAAAAATCGGGATCTCCCGGAACCTCGACCTACCAACATTCCGGTAATATGTTTGGGGATGAATCCCTCCTCGCGGGGGGAGTTTTTATTTTCGATCTCCTTCGTACCGCCCCGCGTGGACATACGTGCCTCGGCTTAGGTGCGTCAGGGGTTTGGCAAAGAATAATAAAATGTAGCTAGAGGGGTCTTTGATTCATAAAATCACTTTAAACAACTTAATTAGCTTCTACAGTACATTTATCCGCATACAGTGATAACAAACAATATTAGTCTAAGCTAGCCTCTCAGTCTAAAACTACTTATTACTCTAGCCCAGGTCAAAGAAAAAATTAAGCCTTAGTGCGGTCAATTGTACCACCATACTTAAAAATTTTGCAAAAAAAATTACTATGACTAAAGACAATTATGCATAACCCGTTTTGCTGGTCTCTTGTGACGAACATCGGACATAATTATTACAACAACCGCATTGTAACATTAACAAAGAGGCTTGAATCTATGATGTCAACATTGCTTAATAGGGTAGGTCATCATTTCACTCAAATTAAATTGAGTAATAAAAAATATTTTGCGTAACTGTAAGGCCACGCGAGCAAAGCCGCGGGCAAAAGAACATAATTACGAGTATAACCAATATGTAAGATTAATAACTTCTTTGTTACTAATGAGTATACTGACAGGCGTCTTAATATATTATATGCTTACGTCAGTTTTTTATTTGCGATTAATTTGTCATGCTAGCTGTACGTGCAAGTAATTTCGTATGCTACCAGTATTAGAATAAACTTTACCGGATAATTTATTTTGTGTCTTAAAGTTAGTAACATGCCTAAAGACGATACTGAGGCCGAAAGATGAAATCGACCATACAGGCTGATCTAGTGTGGTACATAGAATAGCTGGATTAGGGCAGATGAACGAATCAAGCCGTCTGAAAACGCATTTGACGTCAAATGTTTTTATTAAGCGTTGTTCATCGTCGCTATCATCAGCCTACAGCAATACTCTACAAGAAATAAGCCTTTCGAATCCAACACCATTATTCGCGATTCTCGGCCTCGTTTATCCAGCTGTTTATCTATCAATTAACCACCTTGCCACAGTCGATTCGTGGTTTCCACTCAAGATACTTCCGTCATCAGGCCTTCAACAAGCGATGTAAGATCACTGGTAATTCAAAACGCTAATTCTGAAACTCTTATTTTACCTGATAGGTAGTGGTAGTACATTCAGTGCACCATTTCAATTTAACCTTCGAAGAATCTCCTAGCCATTGTAGCAACCTTTACCTAACATAATCTTCACTTACGATTTTATTATACCTAACTGATAACAGGTGTGTGAGCACCGAGCACGTGCTCATACTGTATAGAAAAATAAATTTACATACATGTGTATATTGTTACGAGAAGGCATTAATACTTCTTAACGTGACAGATTACGCAACAATAGAGTCGATTGGCAAATAACCTTCATGGTTAGCCCATGAACTATTACATAACACTATAATTGTACGATTTGCCTTATCGTTTTCTAACGTTATTTTCTTCCAAACGACAAATTTTAACATTCATTTTGGATTATGTTTCAGTTTATTCGTGTTTTTGTGTAATTAATTTACTGTAGGATAATTTACGGCTCTATTTCAATATTTTCACAACTTAAATTACATGGAACCCTGATACAAAAAATAATAAATAAATAACACTCGTTTAAGGTGAAGTGCTATAATTTTCAATACAAAGTTTTATTTTTAGTTTTAAGGAATATCGTTAGTCTTCCGGGAGTCATTTAGTCCAGTGTTGAATCTTCTCAACGTTTAGAATTTTAGTCTTATAATGATTTACATAAAGCTTAAAGTGCGTTGACTTGAAGGTTGCATCTGACATATTAATATGACATAGCTACCTTGATATGAATCGAATTCACACCCGCTATCATATCAATGACTACTGAGACATCGAAAGTCATAAGATCATTAACACACAAAACAAATATGAAAAAAGTTCTAAAAATCCTTCAAAGTGAACAATTCGGTCCTCGAACTGTTTTGAAAAGGTCAAGTTAGTTCACGTAACAATGAAATGTTAAATGTAGGATGGCATGACTACCAACAATGACGTCGAAATGCAAAGTTTGCTTCCGTTACCGAAAGCTTGCTTATTTGCGTTGACTAATGGCAATAAATTACTCTTTTCACAGCATGTATACTGTCATTTCATGTCCTGTTTCCACTTTTGACGGGAAATATTAGAGGGCCTGATATGCTACCCTGAGAGACATCAACCAACCTGTGCATGCGTTAGCCTTTCTCTGTTATCGAGGGGCTTATTTCTCAGCAGTTGGGTCGAGTAGGTCGATCAAGCTCATGCTATCAAAAGGTCCAAACAAAGCGATATTTATTAGTGTTAGTTAACGATGGTGAACATTCAAAAAATTATTGTATTGATAAATAATGAAAACAATTCTTCATCTTAAAAATCGATGTAAACAGATCAAAAGTTTTTAAAGCGATTACCGCCTACACAATTCAATACTGAAAAGGATAAGCCTTAATTCGGTAAAAGATAAAATTGTTGCAGAGTTCCAGAAATTGTCCTTAAGTACAGATTTTTAAATTTTGCGCATTATATCTGTTGCATATGTTGGCTCTTTCACCAGTTTCACTATCTTTTAGGACAATGTTTGATTTACTGTAGGTATGCAGTATTCCGGGATTGTATTTATCTCCACGTCCTGTAACGCTTTCACATTTTAACCAGGCTTTAGTTTTTATTCATCAAGCCTTTCCTGGTATTAGTTAAATACGTCAACGTTAGCGTTCATTGTTTTATTGGAGTCCCATCCTGCATTGTTTCTACCACATAAATGCGTGTGACGGATGAGGTCAGCTCAATGTCGAACTAACTACCTGCTGTACGTTTTGTTTACTATTTTTTATTTATTTAATGTAGCACTAAAAATATGAATTTGTAGCTCCAATCTCTTCCATAAATCATCTCAATAAACACATTCTCTTTACACACGAAGGAAACAGAACGACCATAATGTTTTCCATTACGAATTCCTTTCACCGTGTAATTAGTGGAAACCGTGAATTTCTATTGCATACATAACTCTTAATTAATATAAAACCTAAAAAATGGTAACATAGTAATCTACAATCACTTTGCATGCAACAGTGGGAATAAAATATTTACTCAGATCGATCACTGGCCCAGATGACGGCAAAATATGGCATTGTTCGAATAGGCGGCGGTTTTCTCACGTATCCAGCCTTTCACTTAACTATTACCAAACGTCAAAAACGACATAGCTTTTACCAGTCTCGAATTAATTTGCGTTTGAATTTTGAACTTTAGCGTCATTGGTATAAAAGTCAATTCCTCACATTTCGTATGCACCGATAATTTGGCGGAGCATTCGAATTATTGTTGTTGTCCATGCGTGGAAGTCATTTGTATGTATGTAGATTAGAGGTCATCATACTGTTCTATAGAGAGTTCTTACGTTATTTTTGGTAGACGGTTGACACATGGACATAGTTGCACTACTTTTGAAAGTTAAAGCTGCTACTTGTAAATCTGTTTTGTTATATCGGTAAGTATCATTAATGAAAAGCCAAACTTTGTGTTAAAATATAAACTTTGCTGTGAAACCGATAATTGGCAGTTTCTCAGCAAAGCTTAATACATTTTTATGAAGAGGAAATTGTTTGAAACATAAGTAGTTCAAAACAAGCCTCGACTCGAAGGACTACAATAGCGATAGCAAAACAAGAGTATGCTGTAGCGTACAGCTTCACATGATAAAGTTTTGCAGAACAACTGGCAGCACGTGCGTTACCTATATAAGTTTCCTTGCGCAAGAGTACGCATTCAAAAGGGATATATTCTTTAAATTACATTTAGCTAAGTAAAATGAAATATAAATAAGCATGTTAACAAAAATGTGTTTATAGCACAATATGCGTGTATCTGTTTTGTTCACGAATGACATTGACGAATTCAAACGTGCACAAAGTCGACGCTGGGTTACCTGGTGGCCCAATACTCCGACATTAACAAATGATCGTTTTTATTCTGCGCCCGCGCACCGCACCGGATACGCAGCGGTTCCTGTGAGAATGTTGAACTCGATTTTTTTTTAAACCACCAAAAAGCGGATGTCCTTCGTTCGACCGGTTTATGAAAGGTGTTGAGCATATGTCTGCTATTTTCAAAGTGTAACCGATTTGAATTGTTTATTGATTGGTTTTAAGTTATGAGTGTCAGTTGATTGATTGGGGGCGCTGGGGTCGATAGACTAGATACCTACTTATCTGATGTCATTTCCTATTATAGAACGAACTACTGATGAGACAAGCAAGAACTTTCTTATTTTTTTAACACTGGGGTAGGAGTTAGGAAAGAATGGTTATAAAGCTACCTATTAGGGAAGAAAACCAGTCTCGTCTCGTCGATGGGTCAATTAGTGAAATACATACAACAGCAATCTCCGTTATAGGTAAAATCACAACGTCGTCGTATGCCATGCAGTATCTAATCTATTTGTCTTGTTTGTGATCTTTTTTCAATAAAATTAAGGATTCTGTTTCAAGCAAAGTTCAACAGTAGTTAACTAACTAAAAAACGTTACTTAATTTGCAAGTGGTTATTCAAAAAGTTAGTAAAGTAAATTCCTACATAAAATATAGGACAGTTTATTTAAAATAACTAAGTCTTTAATCAATTAATCATTTAAAAAAAAACTATGACGATTGCGTTAAATATTACGATGCGTATAGCTGCATGTTATCATTTTGTTTAGAGCACCTGTCATTTAATCACCTGCCGACGAAACGCCGAGAAAACGGTGCGTTTCCACTGGATAACTTGATTTGGATAATACTACCGAAGCCTTCAGCTAGAGAGTATACAAGGATCTGGCTAATAATTTTTTTATCTTTCTTTAGATTCTCATCATGTTCAAATTCAAATTCATTTGTTTTGTGAACTTAAGTAAAAATAGATGGTAAAATAAGTAAGTTGGGGTTTTACTAATAAAGTAAGAGTCCTAGTACAAATATTTACAACAAAGGATAAATGCAGTAACAATAGGTATTCGATTCTTAAAATCATCGCATTTATTTTAACTGTGGCCTACAGTTCATACAAATGTTTTTTTTTACGTTTCACCATTCCTCTTAACAATAAAAATTTGATTATTAACACTAGAAAAGATATACCTATTTACCATGATTGTTATTTATTTCGAGTTCACAATATTTCGGCAGATCGTTTTGTCTGCTCAAAAACACCTAACGGTAATAACTTTATATGACGTTTCCAACTTCGCCGTGTTCCTTCTTTTGCCATATGTGTTCCAGGGCCGTGGTAGGTAGATATGTCTTTCGACCACCCCGCAAAACCGGCAGGCAGTGGACCTGGCCGGCCCCTCTGCTTTGCTGACATCTGTTTGAGGCGCGCCTGGTACCCAAAGGAGTTTTTTGTCTAAAAAGATGCTTCATAAACTAGTTAAGCAGCACAAAACTTGTATATAACATCTTTAATTTCAATAGAACCAGTTGTTAACTTGTGCCGGATAACGGATGCTAACGGAAACAAACCTCACAAGGATAAATGAGCTTACAGTCAATATATTTTTATTATAAACAACAATTTGCAGTGTGCAGTTGTTCATAAATTGTCACATTAAATGTTGAAGGTCACCTCTAAGAAATAAATAATTAGAGGAAAAGTTAAGGAAATACTTTAGTTTTATATAGTAATGGAAAGTTACTAAAGAAACTATTGTCAGCGAAAACATTAAAGATATTGTTTAAGATGAAAGATTTTACAGTATTATTCAAACAAGACGTCGATCTATAATTTCTTATCACCGAATGCACCTAATTATATTGTTTTCCACTGTGCTATAAAGGCCATTCAATATTTGGAAAGTTCACGCATTCCTTGCGCCTTTAATGAATTCACCAAGTGATTAAACGAAATGTTTGACTTAAGGTGCTTTATTTGACCATTCGAATATCCATTCTACGATTAAAACTTAATTTTAGAACTGTGTCAGTTTAAAAATAGTTTTGTTGGTAAAAAGGTGGGTGCATACGGTAGACAAAAGGTGTGCGAGCCACGTGCGCGCCTCTCCGGCAGATGTCGCGATTGTTGCGTGTGTGCGTATGCGCACACATTATCAATGGACGCTCAACTAATTGTAAGTGAAATACGATTTGTGGTTTCGCTTTTGTTTTTTTTTAAACGAGTCATTATTTTATTGCTAATAATATCTAGCAAAATATGGTTGAATCTGAGATAAATATTCTGCCGGAGATAATAACGTTTTTGACTAATCTAAAACCTTGCGAAAATTAAATTTTATATCTTGGATGATTCTGGACAAAGGCACATAGAGATTGGGACAAAAAAAGAATCATAACCTAGCAGTGGGCGAATTAGGGCTAGTCACGGCCATGGGTGGCATGCAAACTCTCGACACCAGGTTAGGCACTACACTATAACAATGATGGCTATGGAACATGATGATAAAATACTTCAATGGAGAATCTTAAAGCTAAGGCCAAGTAGATCCACTTGATTATAAGTAACCGTCAAGTTATTAGTTAGAAGTAAGATGGTGATGTCTACCCCTGCATAATCCCTTATTACTTCTACGACACCCCTGGGAAACGATGGGGTGGCCCATTCTTAACAGGGAAGTGTAAGGCGCCCAACTACCATTATTTAAACATATTATTGTACCTTCTTAACCCTTCATTTGCAATTACCCCTTTGCATCACGTGTGATTGAGAGATTAATAAATAAATATACGTACGCATTATAGTTATATTAATGGATACGCAAAAGCTTCATTTAGTATCAAAGCTCCACTTAAAAGTAGGTACTTAAAATCGCGTTCTGTGTAAGTGTGATGGGCTAAAAGTTGATAAAATCGTACCTTGTAATGACAGGCTTATAGTCGATTGCCTAACTGCTTGCTAGAGCAAAAAAGACCTTTCCCTCAAACGACTTTTGCACTGTGCAAAGCAGCTGATGCATTCCACGTTTTTCTTTTACACACAGCTGATCAACGCAGCAATATTAATAAAAATAAGAACAAACTAATAATGACTTCAAAGAACATAAATAAAACTATAAAAAAGTAAGAAGTTTAACATTTATAAAATCTGCAATAAATTAACACGAACAGAAAGCGTGACAAAACAAGCTGACAATTAAAAAAATCTAAATATTACAGTATAATTTTCAGTCGGTAGGTAGTTGTTCAACACTAATCGTGATTATCCATGAATGTATAATTAACACTAAAAATACTCGTTGACAAGTGACTGTGTCGGCTGCAATACAACGTGAGTCACGAAGAGTTTCGCGCCGAACGGTTACAAACTTTATCTATAGGAGATCTACATTGTAAAATAAATCTTATAGCAAGCTGATTGAATCTACTTTGCATTGAGTGTAAAAATGTGTGTGTTGAACAAATATCTGGCATGTAGGTGACGTTAGAGCGGCGTGGCAACATCGCGTCGCTGTGGCGTCGCACGACCGCATCGCTCCGTCTCTGTCTGGCGTTTGGATTGAAAGAAGATAGAGGGAGCGCTGCGTGGCCGTGTGGCGCGTCAGTATGCTGTGAGTTGAGAGGAAGGTCACAGTGTTTTATCGTGTAAACAAATATTTTCTCTAATAACAACATTGGAATTGCAAACGTAAGTTTTATATTAACCTATTGCTTTTAGTTATACAATGAGCGTATTTTCTTTTGCATATTTAGCGATCTTCAGTTTTGAACGAAAACATTGTGATGTGAACCGGCTGTCACTGTCAGGTGTCAGTTAAGTAGCTTAAGTGACGCAAAACCATCGATGCTTATGATTGGTTGACGAGAAAACAATAACGAATCATGTTGTTCACGGTCAATTTACATTAATTTTTGATAGTAGTTTTGGTAGTTTGTTTTTTTTCGTTTACCTTATTTAATGTTATCAATACATTTATTTGTGTGTGTGTTTAGGTTTAGCTCAGTTTGTGAAGCTGTCTACACGGAACTGACAATCTGCGCGTGCACATAAATATCTGATGATCTCAGATATTTATCTAGCAACGCTATTTAAATACTTACACGCACTTTGTTGTCGGATTTTAATGCCTTTATTGATTTCAGTATATACTTTTTTTTACTAAAAAAATAAGATGTTAGAAGAAAGAACTAAAAAATAGTACGTAGTAAAATAGTCTCATGTATATTCACTTTTCATTTCAATTATGTTAATATAAAAAAACCCTGTTAAATATATCAATGGGTACAGTGCAATAGGTAAAAATGAAAGGAAAGTTTGGAAACAAAATCGCACTTGCTTGTGTTGTCATTACGTAGCTATAAAAATTTTTCGTCATAAAATATCTCCATGCAAGCAGGAATACTTACTAGCTAAGCTGCATCGAGATTGGTGATTTTCCTATAGGATAAAAAGTATCCTATATTTTAATCCAGGTTCTAAACTGTGTTTATGCGGAATTTCATTTTAGTTTGTTTAGTAGTTTTTGCGAGAAAGAGAATACAAACTTTCGCATTCATTATATTACTAGCTTTTGCCCACGGCTTCATACGAGTTATATTCGGGGTAACATAGTTCCTCTTTCCTGAATAACAGGTACCTGCTACCCGTAGTTTTTGTCCTTGCGCCTTATTTATTGTAATATCAATGCTAAGTTTTCCCTTTTCTTCCTCTTTCTCCCTCATATCTCAATCTTTTTTTTTAAATCCTATGTCCGTCTCCAGGGTCCCAACTATCTCCGTTCCAAAATTCATCAAAATCGGTTTAGCCATTTAGGCGTGAAGACGTAATAAACATACAAACTCACTTTTATAATATTAGTCCTTACTAATATTATAAAAGTGAGTTTGTATGTTTATTACGTCTTAAAACGAATCCTGTCCTGTCATGCTAATCTTTATTAGAATGACAGACAGGATTCGTTTTCTCGGCCTGTGCTGTAACTATGTAAAAAATCTAAAAGGTATTTTACTTACCGACCTACTCCCCGGTTTTCGCTTGAGATGAAATTTTGCATAGGTATTATGTTTATCTTAGATGATAACGCATGGTTAACTAAGTCACGGCGTTCTAATCTTCCAAGTATTGTGCTGTCGCGCTATGAACACCGGCCAAAAAGGAGGATCTCTTAGCGCACAAAAAGTTTGTATATCATAAACCTGGCATAGAACAAAACATATTCAGATTATAACAACATGCATTTACGTCAATCAAATTGACATTGACTATGAAATAAGGTTACCAGCATAATAAAAATCTATCTCCTTACTTTAGTATAAAATATTTTATTAGCTTTATCAATAACCATGTTAAAAAAAATCTTAGAAGAATCTTTCTATTTGACCTTATCAAGACCATTGCCATTGTTGGACTAATTTCATTTTTCAATCCTCTGACTTTAAAATGAAATAAATTCTTGATTTCAGTGACATTTGAACACGTGCTAGTGTAGGCGTATCACTAGTAATGCATAACGATTGAGTGTAGGCAACGTGCTATGGTTCCGTACCTACATAAGTACATACTTGTGTTGCATTTGTAAGCTTGAGGCCCACGACTCGTGTCGTTCCATACGAATCGTACACGCAGCTTCCGACATTTCATATACTACTATCCTTACTTAATACTATAAAAGCAACAGTGAGTTTGTTTGTTACGTCTTCACGCTTAAATGGCCAAACCGATTTTGATGAATTTTGGCACAGAGATAGTTGAGACCCTGGAGACGGGCATAAACTAAAAAAAGTGAGAAAAGTGGAAAAAGAGGGAAGAAAAGGGAAGAGAAACATTTTTTTTTCGATCATCACGCGAGTTAAGGTTAGAGTTACCCCAAAGTAATTATGCCACTCGGATGAAGTCACGGGCGAAAGCTAGTTAAAATATATTTCACAAAGGCCTAAATGGGTCCTTGTAAAACATCAAGAAAAGATCCACGATTCGGTTTGGTCGTCGGAGTATCTTAAAGAAAAACTCCCTGAAAATAGGTAAAATCTTCAAGCACATTTGTAAAAACTTCTCTTTGGAATTGCTAACCTCCAAGAAGGCAATTTCCTTATCATTATTAACATCGCTTTCAATTTGTCAATAGAAAATAACCTACGATGAGGGACAATCAAACCTTGATGATTGAGTTCGTGAACATAATAAAACGATACCCAGAAATCTACGATGCCAGTTTGGACACATACAGAACCAGGTTCACAGATATGGCCTGGACAAAAGTCGCGAGCCAAGTCAAAAGCGAACTGAATGAAGACTGCACACGTAAGTAATGGCCTGCTTACCTAATCATCTTTTTCTAAGCCATTTTGCGACTACGTTGATGTCGCCTTCCAGTTTAACCTGACCTGAATACCGAAATCTGACATGGAGCTATCTGTACTCCTTCTAACCAGAAAGACTGAAAGACCTTCGGGTTCCGACTACCCTTATAAACTGTCAAAGGTCTACCACTACTATTAGGTTATTTTCTAGATAACCGGGACCATGTTCTAGTCAGAGTGTGAAGTTCTGCAATGAAATAAACGGTCACATAGATTGCGGGTTGTTCGAATGAGATACCCCGGCCCCGGCATGGCACACTTGTGACTCCTGGGCAGACAGAACCGCCATGGCCGCTCCTGCTTTCATGACTGGCTAAGACAACACTACTTTCAGAAAAATCGAGCAGAACATGAGAAGAACTAAAAGATTTCAACTTAAATTGCGTGAGAACCATTCACATAGGTATTTTCTAATAAAAAACATATTTGGTTCTAAATTTTGTTACAGTTGAGGAGCTGAAGGTGAAGTGGAAAGGTGTGAGGTCCTCATACAATAGATACAGATCCAGAATGCATCTAATCCAAAGTGATAGCCTCTGCAAGAAGTATTATCTGTACGATCACTTAACATTTTTAGAACCATTTTTAAAATGTAATCAAAAAGGGTAAGTGGAACATTTTCGTTCTTAGGAATAGTACTAGTGACGACAAATCATTTCTATCCAATTTATGTTATCTTACTACTTATACTTAGATTGATGGACGGATGTCTGAACTGATTAGGAATAAATTTGAATTGTACCATAATACGATCCATGGGACAAATGGTGAAATGTGAAGTAGTAAAATTTGCATGATGATACTACCGACGCGGGCGCATCTTTGGTAGATGTTCCAACCCCGAGCAGCAATTCCGACCTAGGGTAGCCTACTTTTCAAATTTGAATGAGCTATTCTTATATTATTAGCCCGTGCGGTTATCGGAAAGTGGGTTATTAATATAAACTAAAACAACTGAAAAATTGTACGAAATTATCACGAATGAGAGGGCAACAAACTTTGTCACAACATATTATTATTAGTTTACAAACTTTTTTACCGACTTCAGAAGTAGGAGGAGGTTCTCAATTTGACTGTTTTTTTTTTTGTACATTTGTTGCGCGATTACCCCGTTGTTTGTGGCCAATATGTTAATTTTATTTAAATATAATATGGTTGGGGTAATTTATGAGTTATCCTCAATAATACTTTTTTTTTCTAATGTGCATGAATGCTAATATTTCTGAGTAGCAATGCAAAATGAATTATCAATAAAGAATTGTGTGAGAAACCATCATACTACAACTAAAAAGGCTGAAATAAAAAAATATAAAAATATTCCGAAAAAAATACGCTAACGACTTCCCAAAATTTTCCGTTTTTATAGTGTTTTTAAGTCGGTTTTTATAAGAGGATAATGAGATGGCAACCTATTCAATAATATAACGTCGCTACGTTTGTAAATTATGATTATTAAACAGACCTAACAACAAAAATACTTCATTTTCAGATTAAGCAAAGACAAATCAGAAACATCAATCAACGAATCCCGGAACTTTGTTAACGTAGATGGCATTGAAGAAGGACACGAATATTCTGCAGAAGATTGGAATCACATTGAAATAAAACCAGATGTTACTGTCAGGCTAGATAATAAAACACTTGATACAGAAGCTGCCAGTAGTAGCAGTGATCCCTATGGAGACAAGCCGAAGAAAAGAAAGTTCTCCTTTGAAGGACTTAACTCTGAGGATGACAGCGAAGACTTATCATTTTTCAAAAGCATCTTACCAGATATCAGGAATTTTACAATAAAGGAGAAGAGGAAACTCAAAATGGGGATTTTGCAGCTAATCGATGAAATTGAAAAAGAAAAGGACACGTGAGAAGATATTGATTATTTGTTTTAGTAGATAGGTGTTTTTTTAATAACAATTGCTTAGATTTTAAGTGTCTAATTCTTAGTACATAATATTTTAATAAATGGCTGAAAGATGGTACATGTCTTTGTAATAAAATTCGTTCGTTGTTTATCATCTAATGTGCTATAAATCGGCATAAAAAAGTTTTACTACACCTACATGACTTTGGTTCACTCCAAAAACTAGAAAACTATCAAACAAAAACTTACTACTACTAAGACCAACATTATGTAAAGTTAGGAGTTGTTAACTCCAGCCTGTAGATTGTAAATCGTTTCACTTATTAAGTTGGTTTGAATTTTGTATTACTTTTCATCGTTGGGCGTGAAAAGAGTTCATACCGTACTTAAAAGTCGTCTTAAGATTCGATGTTGAATAAGTTTCACTGATTTTTCATTAAGAGTCGTATCAAATAGTGTGAGGCATGTCGAAGTCATTATCATAGCGTATTACTTATCGATCAAGTATAACCCGACCGAGTTGTAAGTTGCGTCGACGGGCGGCACTGCTGTTATCGCGTCTGCCTACCGTCATCTGATGTATAACAAGTGCTACCCTCATTTGCATGGAAATGAGATCCGAGAACATTCTCCTCGGCGCAGCCCCCCGTCTTCTGACGCCTTCTTTGCTTAATTACAAAGACGACACACTGTGTGATTTTCCTCACACCATAACCCCATAACTCTTTAAAAATGTAAGTGTGGGTACCGAACAGTTGCACGGGAAAGTAGCCCTTACTGTTAGTTTATTGAGTGATTTCAATGTAGGCGATGTATTTGTAGTTACAGGTGATCAGTGGCCGGTGCTAATTTAGTTATCTGAAAGGTCAGATCCGACACGTGATAATTAATTACGTCTGTTATATACTGATACTTAAAGGTTTATAAAACATTCTTCTATTTAGGTATTCTACGGTAACCTGTCCATAAAACAAATCCATTTGGTTGATAAGTCCATCAAAGCTCATTGTAACCGTCCTATCAATTGCTGTACAATTTCACCTATTTCTAGTGAGGTAACGTGTTTCATTAAGCCTAACCTAGCAATTTAGGTGTAAGAACGTGATGAAGATCTCTGTTGATATAATCATCATCATCTACCTAGTCTCTTTCCAACCATATTGGGGTCGACTTCCAGTCTAAGTGGATGCAGCTGAATACCGGTTAATACTGGGTAATACGATAATCCTTGATAAATCTAGTTGTCAGACTTTCTGGGCTGAACCTGTAAAGACTGAACGCATTATTGTTCTAATTGGAGCTTTGAGTCGACAAAGATTGTAGGAACTATTTATTCCAGAAAAAACACAGCTGCGCCTGTAATCCTCGAAGGGTTGGGCAGAGATGTACCCAATTGCACATCTCGGCAAATAAAAGTCTATTGCCATCAATTTTATCTCTCATTATTCGTACCGAAAGTCACAAAATACGAGTAGGTAGGTACAAAGTGCGTAACATGTATTGCTTACTTCCTCACTGCCAGTTAACGATAACATGATCTTAACTAATTACTCCACAACCACGAAATCGCTTTGTTTCCGACATAATACCAAGTATTTATGTCTACATACACATAATTATACAGAATTCACATCAGTGTTTCGAAGCACGTGAATGCCCCCTCCGCTGACCGCCTCCCCTTTCAGGCTAATACCATTACAGTAATTAGGATATGCTTAAGCATAATTAATGTAGTCATAAACTACGCACCTAGTGTATTGTGTATGATGACGAAGCCGAATTGTTTGCTTAGGTATTTACCTTGGTTTAATTGATAAGAGATTGGCTTTGATACCGTTTCATAGATTTTTTAAAAATATTATATAATTTTCGGGATAAAACAAAAAGGTGAGTTTAAATGCCTCGTTGGACAAGTGGTCGCAAGTACGATTTTTGAGCATGAGTGTTGGGTTCGATCCTGAGTCGATCAAAGTATTATTGGGTTTTTCCATCAGGAAGTTCTCAGTAGCAGCCTTGATTTCTAGATTTGTGCCTAAAAAATCCTTCCTTCGCTCTAAGTAGTAGTAAGTAAGTTAGTATTCACTTGTGATTAATTTGTCGAGTTCGATTTGCAGTTAATATTATGGGAAATAGAGGGAGATAGGAGAACAGGCGTGAGCTTTTCTTAGTCTATTTTTCTACTGTCTAAATATATATTGTCCTACTACTGGGCAAATGCCTACACCATTCCTTTACAACTCTCTCGATATTTTGGCTCCTCTGGCTAATCCCGAAGGAACGAGTCCAAATCTTCACGGCAGCGGTTTTTGGGCCTTCCTCGGTGAAGACCACTATTTTCAGGCACCTACCATGCGTCACAATTCTGGCCCAACTATTATAGATCTCTAACATATTACCGTTGTCTATTATGGATCTCTAACATTCTTTACAGGTGGCCGAAAAGTCTAAAAATCAGTCTTACAAAGAGATATCATATTACCCAGTACTAACTGGATTGTAGAATTCCTATTACTGTAGTTACTCCATGTTAAATACTGAATTGGGTTGGACTGGACTATAGAAGCTAAGTGCGCTGATTGGTGTTTGAGCCGTTTGGGGCCGAAATACTAGGACCATGAGGTTCGACTGGCCACCTAGAGATTACGAGATATCGCAAAGCGATTGTTCGACTCTTCGCGTGACCAGAGGACTTGCCTTTCTTTTGGCCAACGAATTAGCATTGCCATCCAACGTGGTAATGCTACAGGTTTTCTGGGCACTTTTCCTGTTGTCAGAAATGCGGGTAAATTTGATGCCCTGTAATCATTTTACCATTTTATACATTTGTCTACTTATTTGTAAATAATGTAGGTAAATAAATGTATATATTTTTTTTTTAATGAAGAGTCAATATGAATCAAATTCCATTATCCAAAGCCTTTAATTATAAAGGCAGGTGGGATGGAATAATCCTAATTGCATAGTTGTTAGTCCTTCTAATATATCTGAACGGTACACTAGTTTACACTTAGCTACCAGTCCTCGTTATCTCCATAAAGCGTTATTTACAAGAAGCAAAATAATTTATTAAAACTAAACATAATAATGTATAGAGAGGCTGCTAGTGTAACAGCGGGAGGCTAAAACGTAAATCTTGTCCGCGAGCTTACTTGTACCACTTAACGTGTTGTGGTCAAATATTTATGTACATACGTGTGTCATGATCGATGATTATGTACACGATTTTTGTATGAGATACTTCGTCAAAGATTGGTGGTCTTTTGAGATTGAAGGACTAGGTTGGTGGTCTTAGTGCGTCTATGTCAAAATGTAGTTTGCAGCATGGTCTTAAAAGGTAAGTACTTTTATTATTAGGATGATGACTTATTGATGGGAAATCATCAAATGACTTCGCCCGCTCTGGACGGAGCGGGGGGAGTGTCAGTTTACTAAGACCCATCCATGTTCCTTCTTTTGTCCTTTATGTTCCAGCAGGGCCGCGGTATCTTCTTCAAACAACCCGAAAACCCCAGCAGGCAGTGTTCCTGGCAAGACCCTCGAAAAACAAAAGTAAGTACTTGACAATACGTACCTATACGTCTTGACAATAGTAAGTACTTGATATGGGTGTGATTTTGTTGCTATTTTCTTCTCTAGAAAATTCACTTATTCTAACAACAAAGAGAAAAGTAACAAAATTTATATTAGCTAAAGTTGTTGATTTCCTCTAAGATTTTCCTCCACGTGCAAGTTAGCAATTAAGCATTTATACTCCGAAATCAACCAAGATTATCAAGGGTTTATACTAATTAACAATACCAGTTCCACCCGACGAGCGTAATAGGCACAGTTAATTCGATTATAGGTATGTGCGAGTGCCACCCTGTATATAATCACGTACATGGCTTGCACAATGGCGACTGGAGATCAATACTAGTTCATTAGTCACTAGAATGCATTACTTAGTACTCAAATGTCAACGAGTAAATTGGTATTTCTTGCAACTTATGCCTGCTAATGTTTACGTAGAAATTGAGGTTTTGTATTGCAATTTGTTACTGAAAGTTTTAAAGGGAATTAGGTCGATTTCCAGGGTTATTAAAGTTAATGAAGTTTTGCTATTTAGTAGTTATACATAGCTATGGCATAAAGCAATCATTGTGAATGTTCAGCAGTAGTGATTTTTCAGGTCAGTGATGATGAATTGAACTGGTGCGATCCTAATAGATGATAATGACATTTCTCCACCGGTTCTCGGTCGATCTCCGAAAATATAAAATACTATATAGCTTTTGCCCGCGGCTTCGCTCGCGTTAAATTCGGGGTAACACAGTTCCCCTTGCGCCTTATTGATCTGTAATAGCAACGGTAAGTTTTCCCTTTTTTCCCTCTTTCTCCCTCACATCCCACGTTTTTTTGAAAAAATGTTAGCCTATGTCCTATAATATTAGTAAGGATAATAAAATAGTAGGTTGTGGTGAAACTTTCAAGAAAGATGCTCATAGACGTTTCAGTGCAATCAAGAACTGTCTAGATCCCGAATGCGGCCGACACCGATAGTATCAACCCAGAATCCACAGCCTCAATTTAAGCGTTCGTTCGTTTCGTTTGCTGCCAGACTTTTTTTCATTCATAGAACCACAAAAAACGGTTTTAAAATTTCCTAACATGGATTAGTTTTCTCAGTGACAAACCTTTCCAGTTTTTTTCTCTTCTCCCACAAATAATGATTAGAAAATATCCCATCATTATGATATTCACCAGTTAGTTGAATGTGCAATACGGTAAGCTCGAGCGGTGAAGTGTGAAACCGGTCCGGGACGATGTCCTGAGTCCCGACATTCCTGGATGCGCGCACGCACTCAATTGCACTATTTTGCTTTGGACTTTCGAAAAGTCCGCGGGAGATTTGAATTTTGCAAATTAAACGTCCCTTGTTTTTGCTTCAGAAATCGTTGACATTGTTTTTTAAGGTAATGGGATATTGGCAGGAGTTATGTTGTTTCAGAATTTTAGATGCGCGGCCGATTCGAGTTTAGCTGAACAAAGATTTTTTGTTATTACGTAGGACCAAATTTGTTTGGCTTTGCCGCAACCGTGGAGGAACGATAATTACAACAGACTTAGGGTACTTTCAAACAGGTTTTATTGATCTTGGATTATGGATTTAACTTGGGGTATGTAAACACTCGTTGAGGAAAAATGCAACATATCTCGTCAGGGGTTTTGTCTCTTTTTCTCCTAGTGAAGCAATAAGCAAAGTAAACCTAAAAGAACTTTAAAGTTAGCCGACATAATGTATTCATATACCTCGTTAAGTTCAATACATTCAGAAAGCACGTAGGTTGAGTAATAATCTTAGTTTTCCTCAGTAGGTTGTTACGACTCGTGTGGGATGACAAGTAACGGGGAGACTGCGCACTACCTACAGTTTTCATTTGTTTCATAAATTTCTACACCGCGTCGTAAACCAGAGGATCTTATTCTAAATTGTTTGATGTTATTTAATTCCAAAGTAATTTGTTGGGAACGCAATTTGCCGCTTAAATGCCAGAATTAATAAGTTTGCACATTTTCAAAAAGTCGCGCTGAAGTAATCGCTTTACTTGGTCCAGATGATTTTAGATATGCCCAGCCACAACGGGTAGGCAACAGGGACGGAGGATTTTAACTGCAACTGGTTCGAAAAAGACAACATTTTCCTCTCGCAAATGTATAGTGCCTTAAAATGGTACCCCAAGATACTTAAATAACATCCTTAGTTCCTAACAAACAAGGTTTACTTTCAAACGCTTTAGGAAAATGGATATTGCAATTTCTATTTGAACATTGAGGTGGCTACACATTTTTATTTGTGGGAAGAACGAGACAGAGCGTGTCTGTATGTACTGGTGGAAAAGGGATGGTGCCTAGCATTTATATTCTGGGTACGTGTAAGTTTCAGGCAACGGTCGCCGTGAAACTCGTAAATGGGAAAAAAGCAACAACGGAGAACTCAACTGTCTATAGTGAGGGGATCGACTGAAACGTTACCATAATTTTGGAAGAAAATTAATGTACTTTAGAACCCTTCGTGGTCTATAGCCCATAACTAAATGTAGATCGGACAGGTAATTGCAGCACTATGTATGTATAGTCTTGCTTAATTAAAGTGTAAAGTGGGTACAATTAATTTAGAAAGAGTTAAATGAGTGATTTAGAAGTATGGCTTCAATTAATGAAGCTTTGGAGTCATCTACCTTAGCTTGAACATTAGACAGGCTATAATTAGCTTAATGAAGTGCTGGAGAGCCACCGAAGGTTGATCCGTGACGAAAATAATGATTAATAAATCGGATCACGTCTGCTCGGCCTCAGCACTGGAGTGAGGTAAGAATTATATCGGTCACAATAACACGTTATTGTCAAGTGCGTCGGCTGTGAGAAATACAATAGCAATTATTTCGCTGCTAGTCACCTTCATTGTCTTTAGCGCTGGCAAACAAGTAAACTATAAATTATTTAAATTGAATCATCGTTTTACACTTCAAAATGTTTGCTGGTGTCGTAAAATAATAGTACCTATCTTGTAGTTGTTTTAGTATTCATGGCAAGTTTGATTATCGTTTTGGGGTTTTTTTCGAGGACTTATATTGTGGCTTGTAGGTACTTATTTAACCTAACTGTGTAATAAAGTTGTTGAACTATAATTAACACTATTATGAGAATTATAAATTTATTAAATTCACTAGGCTAAACAAAAAATATTTAAAATAACCTAAAGAAACCTAATTTATAAATAAATTAAAATTCGTCTTCAACGTTGTTAATTGTTAATCTCCCCACTGGACTGGACTGACCGCATTTTCACGTTGTTGGCTACGCTTAGCCCCTGGCCAAAGTCAAAGCCAGCCCTTGGGTCATGGGAAGTGTGAACACTTTAGTCGTGATAGGACTATTGAATTGTTTAACTCGTGATTATCATTGACAAAATCTTAAAATGATTTGGATATTTACTCAATGGTAATGAAGCACTGCCGGGGTTGCGGGTTTTTCGAAAGAGATACCGCGGCCCCGGAACGTAAAGGGCAATAGAAGGAACATGTGTGGGTTTTAGTCAGTACAATTCTGACATGCCCCCCCGCTCCGCCCAGAGCGGGGGAAGTCATTTGATGATTTCCCACCCGAAATAAAAACAAATGTTAATGAAGCAACAGATGCCATTTGCCGCTGAAAGACGGTAAACCTTGTAGAAAAACTTCAAATACCTACCTTTATGTAACACAATCTTTCAGACTATTATCAACACTACACGTGCTGCAACTAACTAGATAATAGTATACTAAACGCTGCACTTAACTATATTGAAGGGCAACCGCAATGACATAATCCATGGCTATCATTGTTTGTGATCACAGCATAACGCGTTGAGAAAATCATACGACAGTATTTTAAATATGCCATCATCACTTCCCTAGCGTATTCCCGATGGGGATGGCTTCCAGTCTATCCAAATATAGCTGAGTACTAGTATTTTACATAAAGCAACTGCCTATCTGACTTCCACAACCCAGTTAAGACTTGATAATACAATATCCCTTGGTAAACCTGGTTGTCAGACTTTCGGGCCACTGACTTCTTGTAACGACTGTCACATAACTACAATTAATGACAGTGGGGCTGATAGCTTAACGTGCTTTCCGAGACATGGAGGTACCTCGGAATATAATGGATAGACCTGTTATATGATTTGGACAAGAACTCGTCTTTCACGAGTTGTCTTAATTCATCATTCAGAATTTGCATGAACACCATAATGATTTTCCTGCCCTTCCCCCAATTTATTTGGGGTCAACACATCATGTCTGTTTCTCTCATTCCTCTGATTTTTTTCGAGATCTTTTTTTTCCAAATATCGATATTTTGGAAAAGCACTTCCCAACCCTAGCACTCGTCATCAGAGCAAGAGCCGCGTTGATATTTCCACGTAGATTTCGCTCCGTAAAACCTTTGCCGTTTATTTTTGTATACATTTTTGGCGCATCACTTTATATTTACAACCACAACTGAGTTGTACAGCGTTTGTCAAGTGACCTTATGTGTTATTCAAATTATACCTACATATAATGGGGTTTTCATGTTAACAATGGGTAAGGATGGTACTACCAGTGTAGTAGGTAAAATATGATTATGAAAAACCGTGATAATTGATCAATTAAATGCATTATTCTTGGTCCATTCGAGGTGTTGATTGATGATCTAGTTATTGTCAGTTAGGATCCTGGATCCTAACTGACAATAACTAATCCAATCTGCTTCTGTTTTATTTGTGTTCATCTACCTTTTTCCCCTCTTTGCTTGGCTTTCAGTTTGAACCTTTTATTTTATAGGGCTTTTCACGGCATTTTATTACTAACCCTTTCACATTTAAATCAAGAGAAAGGAGTTTGATGGATGAGCGTTTTATTTTTACTTAAATTACATTTTAGCTACATAGAGTACCTAAATTATAAATTTAAATCACTTCAATAGTTGTTTCATGATAATAATGAGTGTGGTTAATTAATTAAACGATTCTCCGCTTTTAAATTAATTGACTGCTTATCTGACCTCCACAACCCAGTTAGTACTGGGTAATACGAGACCCCTTGGTAATACTAGTTGCCACGGGGAAATCTACCTACGTAACCTGTGGCCCACCTGAGGACCAACCTAGGCAAGCTCGGCTTAACCTGAAGGTAGACCCGAGCGGCTTTTATACTGCGTCCTGTTTGACCTCAACAAAGTCATGAAAAGGTTACGCAGATGATGAAACATGAGCACTTACTGCTATATAAGCAGGTACATATATATCTACAAAGAGGATTATTACATCGCTTTCATAAGTAACTGTTTGTTACTCTAGCCGTTTGCTTGCCAAAGTTGTTGCATAAGTGAAAGACTGCACTGCACTGATTTCGTCAACGCATGGATGCCAGCCGTCATTATGTAAAGAGAAAGCAGAAGAGCTTTTTTATTAAAATCTATGGTTTTGACCTGCATTCTAAATATGTGAAGAACAGTCTTTATTGGGTTTCGTACACAAAGGCTAAAACGGGATCCTTACTAAGATTACGCAGTCCGTCTGTCACCAGGCCATATCTCATGAACCGCTATAGTTGGACAGTTGAAATTATAACAAATGCTGCATTTATTTTGCCACTACAACAATAACACAATACTAAAAATCTGAATATAATAATTTTTAATCGGGGTACCCTTACAACAATTTTTTTTTGCATTTTATAGATAACTATCTTCCGCCCGCGTGGCATAGTTACTTTGGGCTAACGCTAACCTTAACCTGCTTGATTAATATCTTTCGCTCTCCTTTTCTTTCGTCTTTTTTACCCTTTTCTCACTTTCTTTTAACCTATGTCCGTTTCCAGGGTCCCAACTATCTCTGTACCAAAATTCATAAAAATCGGTAATATAAGTAATCTGCTGGCCGTAAAAGCATTAATTTTTTCCTAGAAGTTTCCTTTGACTCTTACTGAGCATGAGGTACCAGGTTCAGTTCACGGGTTGGGCAAGGTACTAATGGGTTTTTCATCAATCATTTCTCAGTAGCAGTCACAGATCCATATACTTAACTCTGTGGTCCCTTTGTTCTGTGAAAAATCAACCCTCCTCCTGCCCGGTTCCGGTTAGGATTTTGACATATATCTCATAGAACTTATGTCAAAATACTACTATCCGTAAGCAAAACGAGTCGTTTTTTGTTTATTGGAACCGGGCGTAAGTCCACTCAGTCAAAAGATATGTCTGTTTATGTCGCAAGTTTGTACTGAAGTCTCGGTGCGCGAGTCTGACTTGCTCTTGGCCAGGTTTTTTTTATTTAAGTATATTAGAATGAAATTCATCTGAAGGTGCAGGGTTTTATTGCCGAGTCGACCAAAGTGATATTCGGGTTTTTCTATTAGGAATTTTTCAGTGGCAGCGGAATCTGGATTTGTTCCCGTTTGATGGCAATAGGCTCGCCCCTAATATATGGGACTAAAAACCTAACTGGCAAAATGTGGGTGTTCTATAAAGTACAGCTCTGCTTAACCCTGTAGGGATTTCAGGTGTGATGTGATGTTATGATCTAATACCTATAGTACTTTCACAATTATTATGCCTTGTGACTGGGACTGTAACCTCATTTTATTTTTGTCAATATTTTGACAGTTCAAAAGGGCCTGTAACTGGCCTAATTGAAATAAATGATTTTGATTTTAATCATTAAAAAAAAAACAGATAAATATAGCCAGGGTTTAGTTTATAACTGAAATTCCGAAAACGTAATGGACAGCTTTTCCAAGATTCATATCTCTGACGTCATCAAAACAATTCTTCCAGTTCTTAGATGTAGCAGTTCAATACCCAAGTAATTCTAAGTATTGAGCTAATCCTTGGAACTTATCTCTATGATATAGGTACAGTACAGACGTGTAAGGAGCAGCGCGTATGAGACATCGAATCGCATCGGCTATCGACAGACTCACAGCCTCACTGTGCGCCTATTAACTAATATCTAATAGAGTGAGCTAAGGCTTTGGCTGAACCAATCCGAACCGTACACACTAAAGGAGAAACAATGGTTGGGTTTTCGTCAGAAAAAGTCTAACTGTCCCCCTCTCGCTCCTCCCAGAGCGGACGAAGTTATTTGATGTTTTCACATCTGAAAAAATATGCCCATGTGAAATAAAATATTTGTTTTTTTTTCGAGGTTTTTACTTACGATATATTTTTTTATATTACTGAGAAAAACGAGTTATTTGCCTACAAAGTTCTGTGGGACAATTCATTTTTAGCACTCAAAATAACTTTCTCCTCTTATTATGATCGTATTAACAATTGCGTCGTCAATTTGCTCACTACCAAGCAAAAGACTCAGGACCTTTGTTGAGAAAATGAAAAAAGATTCTTAGAAAATGGATACATAATATACAGTTCAAAGGTTGTCTTGAAAATATCGCTTTTAGGGAAAAGAGCGCCCATTGTGTCATCCTATCTATAAGTTATATATTGTAATACCGTAATTTGTACGGTTTACATAACAAATAATGGTCTACATATATTATATGCGAGTAAATGAACATTAGGCAATAGCCAAACGTGTTTCATTGTCAACAGCATCGTCACTTTTATCAGGTCAGATAGCGGTCGCACGATCAAAACCACAATACCTACCCACATATTATAATTATTTACCTACGAATTTCATAAACGATTCTGTAGAAAATTGAAAAGTTTTAAATTGAATACTAAGTGGAAATTACATTATCACACCAAAACGATCATTGTCACACTATGAGCAATTCTACAAAAACTCATGTGGACAGATCTCAGAGCGATAGCGGGCGAGATGTCGGCTGCACTGTCGCAGCCTCTAACCCCCTCCACCTCCCCACTCTCCCGGCCCTCACGGAGTGTCATTGAACGTCTTCGCGTGGACCGGCTTATTGCAATCTTAACGAATGCAAAATACAATGTGAGACTAAGGGCACCCTAATGACTTTCGTGTCACTTCATTCGGCAAATTAAACGATATATTTTAGTGTAGTTGTTGGGGTGCTACGTGTTCATTTGCTAAGTCTATAGGCACGTCTATAATTTATATACATAGCTAGACGAACAACCAGGAAACAAGGTCAAATAACGCGGGTAACGTAATTAAAATGGAAAAATCCAATATTTAAAATTGTTGTACAAAAAATCTTAAGACCCGTAACTTGAGTCACTTTAAAAACTTTTTCGAGTTTTCCGATAATCGAAGCCTTAAACACGCTATAACTTTCTTTCTACTTCAATTTTAACCCATTTACTATCACCAATTCTTTTAGACTTACTTCAACTGGTCACCGAATTATTCCGTATCAGAGGCCTTAACACGAGTACGCGTTGTAAACGTTAAGTAAATACGTCGATTAATTAATCAAAAATACAATTATCCTGGAATATATTATAAGCACAATTAGTATCATCCAAAATACGAATAAATTATGAAAATTTCATATATAACTAAAGAGGGTATTACACAGTTACGCGTGTTTCATATATGCGGTTACACTGCGAACGAGGTGCTAGGGCCTCTGCAAAGAAAGCTAATCGCCATACATACCTCAAAACCTCAAGTTGAGCCCATTTAATATTCAATCACTATGACAGCGTTTTTGTCCGACTGTTATGAACTAACGACAAGTTGTCACCAAATTCATCAGCAGAGGTAGGAAGCTTTCAACACGAAGTAATTCCCTTACAAATTCAAATATTATCCATTTAACACAATTTACTCAGCTTTTTTCTCGAACTTACCTCAAGATGTCACCAAATTCTCGGGCATCAGCAGTGAGATAAATCTGTATCCGTTCATTGTGAGTCACATGTCGCGTAAGACGCGCCGTACGAGATAATTTCACCTGACCTCTGCCAGTTCATTGACTGTGTCCTGCATAGACATACGCATGTCTAGCATATAGGGGGACTTAAGTTTGAAGCGGACAGCGGGCGTGTTTGAGTGTGTTAGCAGCAATAATAGTGTAGCGTTGTCGCTTTGGGTTAATTATATCGGGCGTAAGTCTGTCCGCGTTAAAGAGGTACTCTGGATATAATTCCGTATGGTTTGATATCAAAATCAATAATTGTAATCGGTTATACTTGTGATTAGATAACGGGATAACAGATTTGTACTGGGGTTGAATGGAAGCATTATCTACCTTTCAGATATCACAGTGTTCCGTTTGTTCTAATAGATGGTGACAGTGGAATTTTCTTCACCTCGATAGAGAAGATGAGGAGGACATCACGATAAAAATAATAATAACATAAAGAATAAATCCCTAAAAACTAACGGCTGCTGTCGAATCAAAGTTTTTTTTATTTACACACAAACCCATCGGAAAAATACATTCAGATAAAAGAGCAAAAAGAAATGAAAAGTACCCTGTAATTTTTTGTATGAAAATGTTAATAATGGTTATCATTTTTTTTTAATACCGAATAAGGACTGCTTACAACATAAATCATATCCTGCGCTTAACTTAATTAAAACACCATTGAATCACTGTTAGCGCTTTGAGTCCAAGTTGATTTAATATTTGTGGTTCTACTGATAACAGAGTCCTATTTCTGTCTGTTTAATACCAATAGGGTCGCCCCCATTTAAATGGGGCTTAAACATAACTGGCAAGATGTGGGTGTAATATTAGGTATACCTCGGCCTCGTCCTTCGAGAACTACAGGCGTTAGATGCAAGGGAGCTAAAACATGCACTCGCTAAAATAAAGCGACCTTAGCATGATCATTGCTTGTCACTTGCACCATACCCCATCTAACCGAGAGCCTACTGCGTATAAAGTGCTTCAATGTAAAAAGGAGACGTAGAAACAAAAAGGAAATTTATCTCCTAGCCTGTGGGCGTACTATGGACCTTATTGTTTCTGCCGGCCCATGATTCTGTAATGATGAAACTGTTATAGCCATCTATTTAATGTAGAGTCCGTTAAATAAATTAACCAGTAGTGCCGAGGACTTGTTTGAAGGCTAGCTAAAGTTGAGGGTTTAGAGGAGTTATCGTAATGTAGTTTGTGACCGTGTACCTAACTGATGGAGTTGACTGAGCAGGCAAAGACTTCATAGTACATAATAGCATGTCATGTTATTCTGAAGGGTTAGGCATAGGTACCTGATTGTACCCACAATTAGCCGGTTATGTTGAAATCCCATGTAAAATGGAGCCAGACTATTGCCATCAACCGGGAACAAAACCAGATTCCGCTGCCACTGAGAAATTCCTAATAGGAAACTCGAATATCACTTGGGCCGACTCGGCAAAAGAAGTTTGTTTGTTTGTTTCATCTTCACGTCTAAATGGCTCAACCGATTTTCATGAATTTTGTTACAGAGATAGTTGGGACCCTGGAGACGGACATAAAATAATAGGAAAAGGGGGTGAAAGTTTTTCGATCATAACGAGGGTTAAAGTATGCGTTAGCCCAAAGTTACTATGCCACGCGAACGAAGTCACGGGCGGAAGCTAGTCCTTATATAAATAAAAAAACCGGGCAACAGTAAGTCTGACGTCAGATCCGTACTGACTACATAGACTTAGAAGGTTGATTTTTCACAGCACAAAGGGACCACAGAGTTGAGTATATGGTTTTAATTTTTACTCGATGCCTCGATAAAGGTTCGTGATAGACAAACAGACTGACAGACAGACGGACAACAACGTGATTTAATGAGGGTTCCGGTTTTTCCCTTTTGAGTTACGGAACCCTTTTTTTTTCGGTTGGGAAATCATCCAATGACTTCCTCCGCTCTGGGCGGAGCGGGGCATGTCAGACTTGTACTGACTAAAACCCACCCATGTTCCTTCTATTGCCCTTTATGTTCCGGGGCCGCGGTATCTCTTTCGATCAACCCCCAACCCCGGCAGGCGGAGGCTCTGGCAAGCCCCTCTGCTTTGCTGAACCCTTAAAAGTGTCTTTGTTATGTGTGTGCATTTGCGCCAACTTCAATTAGATTGGTCACTTCATGCATTACTCAAGCACAAAGCTCTTCTCCAGTTGTCAAAACCACTTACTTTACTTTAAAAGACAATAAATATCGTGTTCAATTTGAATATTTTTATTAATTAAAATACTAACGAAATTACACCAAAGTACAGCACTCTTAATGAGAATTAAACGTTCCTGAATCAATTTCAAATAAAATATGAAATAATAAAAGCTTATTCGCCAGCATACAAGTGTGGTTAAACAATAATGATGTCAGATATATGGTGCTACATATTGTAGTGGGCTGGTGACCGATATTCGGGTCTGATCCCGCATGCCGAAACAATGGCGAATCAGCGAATCGATAGTTGATCGGCCTTTAACACTTTTAAGGCTTGCACAAACTATCACAGTATCGTACGACTAAATAACCCGTTTGGTGTTAGACGCTACTGCTATTTGTGTTGAGCATAAAGCTGTAATAATCTTAGTAGTAATTCTTGTGTGTTTTCATATTTAGAAAAGTGATTTAAGTAAACTCCTACGATTTTATAGATATTTATAAAAAAATAATCGAATCAAAACTTTCAGACGTTCGTGTTTCGAGTAAAAGTTAAATTATTTCAAGATGGATTCCTGAAGTTATGTTTAACATTCATTAGAGGAATAGATAAATTAATTTACTATTTAAAAGAGCTAGCTCACTCTCCAAATCTACTTTAGTGTCCTCTGTCAAATTCTTTACAATTAATATCAATATTGAAAATAAACACGCCGTAAATACTAGAACGCAAGTAAATAAGACGAGATTTTCTCCGAAAGTAACCCCAATTCAGTGTACGGTATTCCACAATCATTTGACAGAAGTAAGTACCTGTTGATTAAGTTTAGCTCCGTTGAGAAACCGGGCCCTAGTACACATTACATTCAGACAGAAAGCCTTTCTATATATATTTAGTGCAACAACTGAGAACCGGCCTGGGCCTGCCTCTAGGTGACCAAAGCGTGCTACAAAATTCCATAGAACTATGAACGTTTTGTGTTCCATATTGTTAGAATTTTAAAATCAAGCTTTGCGGGTATTGCATCATAGTAATGTCTAAATCTTATGTAATAGAAGGAGCCTATTGCCAGTATCCAGGCCTGATAAAAAACTCACAACCTCTTTGGCTGACTTTTTTTTGGATAGGAAAGCATCAAATGACAGGACGAAGGAGTTCCTTCCCTCCTCTTCCTTCTGGCCGCAGCGGATCCTAGTTCCATATACATTTATTTGAATTCACTCGTGTTCTGGAGCTGTATCTCTTTCGAACCGACGGACGCGCAGACCCAGCAGGCAAACTCTGATCTGTAGACATTTCTTTGAGGCGCGCGTGGTACACGAACGCGCCATTCGACACGGCCTGTCGTCACTAGCAGACGGGCAGTGAGCCCACACACAAGTCTGCGCCTACGGTGGCCGGAAGTCATCATGTGGCTCCCGACTCTCGGTCATTTTCCAAAGGACTGCTCCGAAAAGATTTTGGGAGTATTAAACAGAAGAAGCCATATACTTATTTAGTAAGTTCATGCATTTCTATGAAAAAAAAAAACGAAGTAAGCGTTTGTACCTACGTATAGTTACATAAGTATACGTGTCATCTTACAGGGTACCTTCTTCTGAACTATTAACTAGACCCTCCTAACTAAACCCGTCGTCCTATCTACGAGACTCGAAAGTCCCTCGAAGTCATTTGTGTTTGTGTCTCCGTTGTGAGTTTACGAGCGATGTCCTATCGTTCTCTCCGCAGCCAGCGAAGATTCTAGATTCAAAACACTGGGATATTTCCTACCAAGTCTACAGCGGCTACTTTATACCTCGCCCGTGGAGTTCCGTACTAATAAAATAGTTTCTATCTCGTGTACGTATAAATATTACACATTAGCTGCTTTGTTTATTTGTGGTGTTGCTTTATTTGAATTGATTAGGATTTTATCATGTGTAAATTCTTATTTAATTAAGTTTATTGTTTATTGCGTAGCTTGAATTTATTTAGAAGTACGTACTTGAACCAATATGATTTCCTGAATCTATTTTAAACTTAAAATAATGAGAGAAAATTTGGAAGTATGCACCAGAACTGAAATGATAACTGAAAACATATTACTAAAATGTTAGCCTAATAGCTATGGAGGCGCCCTCTACAGGTGTCCTGAAAAAACTATACAAATCAAAATTCCTGAACGCAATTATTCTGATAAAGATAGCGTATGAAGTAGTACGAAGGTGATATAAGATAATATCAGTCACGTTTAATTTTTAGATAATAAACAAAAGTATAAAAAATGTTACGTTTCAATGCGCCAGCGCTGCGCTTTTAACACCGCCTCTAGCGGAGAGTAGCATAAACTTGTCATACTTCTTCCTTTCTGTGTCAATTTAAATAATGATTAGGTAATGATCACCAACTGCAAATGATTATATTGTAATAAGAAATAAATAATATCTGCGTCAATTGCTCCGTTGTATAACGCTTTAATAAAAACAAACAAAGAATACCAAACACTCTTTCGGCAAAATATTGCTATAAAAACCCGTTTTAATAGCTAAAAATAACTTTGATTGTACGTCACAACTTGGTCATGTAATCATTACGACGCGATATAACAACACGTGAAATTTACAAAGAAACGCGCTATTTATGTACCTAGACGGAGAGTTTATTTTATTCGATTGACCAAACTTAGGATTATGCACAGGTAGTTCTGTAGGGAGAGTTAAATACATAATTAAGTGAAGCATAAAAATACTTTAGTATTATAATTTTAGTTTATCTCACGTGGTGGTAGAATGAATAGAATGTAAGCTTTATTATTGCGAAGTTTTCATCAAAATAAATTTAGTAGTTTTTGCGTGAAACAGCAACAAACATAGTTTTATACCAACTACGTAGGATTTCACCAATACATGTCATACATCCAATCCAATTTTTTTTCAAATTAATTCTCCATTTAAAAACCTGGGTATTCGAACGTTTTTGCAAACCAGCCTGCACTTTCGAAGGTTTGATCAATGTTATTAGGGTACATGTTAGTAGGTACTGTAGAGTACCTACTGTTACTATATCTACTGTTACTTAGCTGTTGTGAAACGGATATCTTAATCTTCTTTTATTAGATAAAATTCTTGTGTCACAGTTTTAGTTGCTATACTCCTCCGAAACGGCCTGGCCGAGTTACCGAAAATGTATAGGTATATTCGGTAGGCCTGAGAATAGGTTGTATTCTATATTTCATATCCCTAAATGATCAGGGTGGATCTCTCTAGGAGAGAAGCTGGGCAGGCGGGTGAAGCCGCTGGGTAGAGCTAGTATTTTTTATAATTATTCTGTACGTGTGTTTGTCACATAACTCCTTCTAAACCGTCTGTCCGATTTAATTTTGAGTCTATATTTTCAATAGGTTTCTGGGTGGTTTGAATTGGACACAATTGGACCCAGTTGGTGGCACTGCTGATGGCATAACACCAAATTTGATTAGCAATACAAGGGTAGGTCGACCGCATATTGGCACCTGAAAAAATATTCTACGGAAATACCTGACAGATGACAGTGATAAGGAAATAAATGTTATCAAAAAATATTATTTCACATTGCTCACTTTTTTAATCATATAGGCCGTACCTAACTGAATATTGAGGTAAATCATGAAAGAAATTCAACATTGATAAATCCGACACCAGTTTTTAACTTTCCTGAAAACGTCTGCTCGTGAACGTTTCATAGTTCACACAATCGTATCAATAGATGGCGTTAGTAGTCGCAGACGCTCAGATTTTGTGATGTATTATTTCAAATCAAATGTCAAATTCCGTCACTCAGTCGACGTCTATTCACATAAAAATATTGAAAAATTCCATATAGTATAAAATAATTTAAATTGTGAAAACAGTGAATTTGTGGCAAATCATTAATTCCCGGGTGGTCGTCACACGCCGGTTGCTATCGAAAATGCCCTTAAGATCTCCTCCAAAAAAGCCAGCTGAAAGTCAGTATGACTCTGAACCAGACATGAGCTCGGCTACTCCGCAGCAACAATTTGCATCAAACATAACGCGAAGATGCAAGCGGAAATTTGATCAGGGCGAGGACATGAACCAATTTATGGCTGAAATAAAGAAAATGCTGTTGGATTTTACTGAAGCCCAAGGAAAAAAGTATGATATGCTGCTTAGTAGTCAAGACAGGAAGTATAATGAATTGCTGGGTTCCTTAAATGATATTAAGGCACAAAACTCTGAGATTCAGAAAACGACAGATTTTTTAACAAAAAAATACGATGACCTGATTGAAAATCTTGCCAGGCTGGAGTCTGCAAACAGGGAGAAGATGGCGTATATACAAATACTTGAGCAAAAAGTTGAAAGTTTGGAAGTTGTAAATAAGTCATCGAGCTTAGAAATAAGAAACTTGCCTTTTAGCCAAGGGGAAAACCAAGAAATGCTTTGCGAAACTGTTATAAAAACAAGTAAAGTCTTAAATGTTGACCTTCAAAAATCTGAAATTCGAGACATATTTCGGCCTAAAGTAAAAACCGAGTCTAAGAATGAAACTGTGATTGTAGACTTGACGACTGTTATTGCAAAAGAAAAAATACTGCAGGCCTATAAATTATATAATAAAAACAAAAAAGATAGCAAACTGTCAACAACAGATTTAAAGTTGGCGGGCCCTGCTAAGCAGATTTACATTTCTGAAAATTTAACTTCCAAAAAGAGACGCTTATTCTTTCTTGCGCGAGAATACGCCAAAAACAACAGATACGGATTTTGCTGGATCTCATACGGCAAAATACTAATGCGGAAGAAGGAGGGCGATTCTGCTATACGTATAAATACGGAGGCAGATCTCAGCAAGATACCTAAAACTTCAGATTGACTTTTTGCCTGTCTCTGCCATTTTTGTATCAGGTTTTGCCTTTTGCATGCTTTGAGTTTTGTAGAAACTAAGTTTATTGTATTGTCTAAAATAATTTGTGTTCTTAAACTACGGAAATTTTATGTTATCTGTAATACTGATGCCACACGCCACAACAATCATTCTTTTCATCCATACTCTCATACATTAATTAATCTCTACCAAACCTACACACACGCATCTCATTCTTTACATTTATTAACCTTATCTGTCGATAAGTTGATGGAAATTACATTACTGAACACGAAGACTATATTAAGTTTTTTTTGTAAAATATTATGCAGTCCAATATATCATGATCATTTCGGTCCTGTTCTATTTGCTAATGGCTGATCCATTATATGTGCTAAGCGACCTCGACTCCTACCAGGTATCTAAGTCTTATAAAGTATCTGTGATAGAATGTCCTAACACTATAAAACATACAGATAAAAATATGTCCATTTTACATCTCAATATCAGAAGCATAAATAAAAATTTTGACGAGTTTACTGTTTTTCTGCAACAAATACAAACAGACTGCGATGTTGTTATTTTTTCAGAATGTTGGCTAAGCAAGACTGCAAACGTTCCAACGCTGCAAGGCTATCGCTCATTTCAAACCAAGAACTTCAAAAACCAAAATGATGGTATTGTGATTTACACAAAAACGAATATAAACTGTAAAATCATTGAACCTGATTTTCTAGAGTCAAATTGCCTTATATGCAAGATAAATGATAACATAGCAGTCGTAGCCTTATATAGATCACCATCATACACTCACATTAAAAATTTCATTAATAGCCTAGATTCAGTCCTCTCTTCTTTAGAAAAGTTCGACCAAGTGGTTCTGATTGGTGATGTAAACATCGACATTAAAAGTAGCAATAGAGATCGCCATTCTTACGAATATTTAAATCTTGCCGCTTCTCATGGTCTTTTACCAGCTCATCTCTATCCAACACGAAAGGACAACTGTCTGGATCATGCTCTGTTAAAAACAAACCGTACTGCTACTACACTTGTAATCGAATCGCAGATAACAGATCATAGTCCGGTTCTGGTGAATTTAAATTTGGACACCCCTAAGGAAAAGTCATACTCTACAAATATAATAATCGATTACACATCTATAGTTAATGATATAGAAAGTACTGATTTCTCGATAGTTTTATTCTCCAACAACGCCAATGAAGCAACAAACTCTCTTACTCAAATATTGACTAGAATTATAAATAAACACACGCGCAGAAAATTAATAACAAGAAAATTTCGCAATATAAAGCCATGGATTACTCCTGGTCTTATACGCTGTATCAGGAATAGAGATCGTATGCA